>CM072816.1:100351700-100951700 GCA_036937905.1 Salvia rosmarinus
GCATTTAATTCCCTTACGAAAATAAGATCGATCAGTCTACAAAGCTCATTTATAGGAAAGATCAATTGTACTCTCTTAGGGACCTTTCTCTATCAAGATATCTCTAGTTTTATTATCAATATTATCTCAAATTCTTGGATCAAATATATTAAAAGGATTATTCTCATTCCCAGTAAAATCAATTTCTTCATTAAAAGCATCATTCTCATTCTCAGCTACATCAATTTAATCATTCAAAACATTATTTTCATTCCCAATAACATCAATTACTTCGTTCAAAGCATCAACTTTTTTCACCTAAGAACTAGAACTAGATATAGAAATAAGAAACTTATCAAGAATCCCTCTTTGAATTTTAATCACCTCATCAGTTCTTTTTCTTTTGTTTCTTCTTTGACTTCCAAATGCATGCTTTCTAGGCAATATATTATACCCACAAATTACTTATTAACAATACACAATCAAAGACAACTATTTCTCATAAATTAACACAAATTCAATAAAATTAGCGGCTAAAATTTAAAAGTTATTGAGATTCTTAGAGAGAGGGTTTAAGTTCACCGTTCGGACATAATGAGTATCAAATATCCGATCTGAACCAAACCGAAATTTAAAATTCGGTTCAGATTTTTCGGATTTTCGGATCGGATTGAAATTTTTCAAAATTTTGAATTTTCAAATCGGATCGGATTGAATTTTTTAATTCCGAAAATCCGAATTATATATAATATATATATAAAAATAATATTTTATTTAATTTTTTAAATTTAATAAAAATATATATAAGAATTAAAAAAAATTGATTTTGGATTTTCGGTTTTTTCATAATTTCGGATTTTTCGGTTCGGTTCAGATTTTTTCTCTCTCAAAATTAGGATATTCGGATCAATTCGGATTAGGCAAAAATCTTAACCGAAATCCGAATAATCACCCCTAATAACGAGACATGGAGAAAGTGACGTGAGAGTGGAGCGTGGAGATGTGACTTGTGAGAGAGCTGTATAGCGTGAGCGTGAGATTGAGAGCTGTAGGAATATAATATAAATAGAACGTGAGAGCAGTCACAATATAGAAATACTTTTATTTTATTTTTATATGAGTTTAGGAATTAATGTATATGAATAATGTGATTTTTTTAAAATAAAATAAAATTGAGAGCCCTAGGCAATTGTTCCAATGGCCATATACAAGTGCCAACCCACCCTGCTGCAGTTCAGCGAGATGATGCAGAAGGCCCTCACCATAATGGGAAAGTCAGCAGACGCGTTTTTTGGCCTGCCGGAGTTTTCTATGGTTTAGTGAGAAAGAGACGCGGGGTTAAGGGGGGAAGGGTTGTATGGATGTTATTATTATTATTATTATTATTATTATTATTATTATTATTATTATTTATGTAATTTTATATGATCAAAATGACATCTTTCTAATTGCCTACTCAAAATTGATTTTGACATCAGAATTGATTTGGGATAGTTCAATTTCATAAAAGATCAGATAAGTAGAAAGTTGGTGCATTTGGATTCAAAAAAAAAATAAGTGTAGAAAACCAAATTTCGTCCAAATTTAATGTATTTAGATGTTATCCATATAACGTATTTCTTTAGCTGTTCGATTCGTAGAACACTCAACTTGTGATTTTATGATCAATTCAGTTTGTATTCTACCAATATTCAGGTTACACAATAATTATCTAGTACCGTTTCTCTTTTATTTGGGACAAACTATTTATGCATGCAAAGTTTACCAAACCCGAGAAAAATAAGACATTAATTTCCAGTATTAATTAACAATTGATTATTACATAATTAGAATATAGAATCTTTTAAACTTCAAATATTAATTAAAGTTTATTATAAATATTTTCAGTATTAGTGGCATGAGGAATTTACCATTTAAACTTACGGCTGCGGATTACCAATGATATCAAAAAAAAAAGATGCATGATAGGAGCTGGGTATGATTTTTATATTTCTCTTTTTCCCTCCAATCCAAGAAATCAGATGAAAGAATGATTCGAACAAGTCTATCAATTAAAACATAGCAATCTGTAGCAAACTATACAGAAAAAGGTGGCTATAGTAGGCAACTATAACAGTAAAATAACTACATATACACATTTGATGCCTTACATTCTCCGACTGCAGATTGTAGGATGGCAAACAGGTCTCCTAACCAG
The DNA here is from genome assembly GCA_036937905.1 of Salvia rosmarinus. Taxonomy (NCBI): domain Eukaryota; kingdom Viridiplantae; phylum Streptophyta; class Magnoliopsida; order Lamiales; family Lamiaceae; genus Salvia; species Salvia rosmarinus. Next base: position 100,353,877 of record CM072816.1, read on the forward strand.
CAGCAGGTACCGAACTCCATGCATAAATAAATAAAAATCATACATCATTCCCCGTCTGAACAAACATGCAACGTGTTCGCTCTAAGGTATTCGATAGAAATGAAAATTCGAGGGATTATCATTACCTCAGGTACATGGAGATTACCTGCAAATTAATCACTCCAGTCCGGAAGCACGCGGGCAGAGATGTGGCCCATCAAAATTTTTACTTCGATCTGAGATTATCTGTGTGTTTCTTTAACTCCTTCCGTTGAACCTAAAAGACAGAAACAAAAAGAGGGAGCTCAAAAAATGTTGAGCGCAACCGCTAGATTCTGCAAACCATCTCGAATGATTTATACCTCGTAAAGATTTTTCCACCATTTATCGGATTGTGACTGCAGCAAGCACCATTCCATAGCCATCTCAAATTCAATTGTGTTATGCTGTGAGTAATGAGATGTACACACAGCTTCTTTCTGGTAAATGAAAAAGCGTGCAACCACATTAATAACCGTCTGTTAAACTCTCATTCAAGAAGAGAGAGAGAGAGAGAGAGAGAGAGCACACCATGCCCCTTAGCATTTGACGCCGAACTTTATCAATTTCCAAATGCCCAGCATATGTTGTCTGCTTTTCAAAGAACTTGGGTAAAACTCCATAGCAAGCTACCAGAGGCCTGAAGACAGAAATTTTCAGTTGTAAACCCTCTCAAATCGAGCAAGATATAGGAGACCTCACATCATTATAAACAAAACCAAATAGTATTTCAAGATATGGTGCATGCTAGCTAGGGCCATAAAAGGATGAGAAAAAAATTGGATCAGAATAAAGTAAGAATTGGGAGTACTTTGCCTAAATGAGTCTTGCATAGCAGAAATCACTCACGGCATTTAGCACATAATTAGTAGCTCAATTTCAAAAGAGGCTCCTCGTTTTGAGTGCTGAAAAAATTGGCACACACCTTCGATTTGGTAACATTAAGCATCCCTCGTCCAATTTACTTACAACTTTGTTCGTGGCATCCCTTGATTTAAATACAACAAGAGCTTGACCTGAAGTGTAATTTCAAAAGGCACAGGAAACAAAGTCATTCACTATGCTCTATTCTTAAATTGAACAAACAATGGGAAGAGGATAATGTAAAACAGAAGAAAGAGTTGCAAGAGAAGAAAACAAGGACCCAAGAGCTATGGCCTTCATTTTTAAATTACTAGAAGATATGAACTTAGTATGCCACTTAGAACATATAAGGAAACCATACATACCAGAGTATGGATTAGAAATTGCAGTATGCGGCAGCACCCGAGCAGTACAAGATTCCTTAAATGCGTGCCATATAATATCCTGAAAGTCACATAAAGTTGACATCATAAGGGAGTGCACGATACAGTCATTAAGATAAAAGAAGGGGGGAAACGCAAGTGAAAAACATAAGGGAATATGTTTACTGTCACACGGTAGAACATATAAGTACACGGCGCAATATGGAAACCAATCAGAGCTCAAAAGGACGGAAGAGTTTTATAAGGGCAACATTACCTCCACCTCTCCTGATGTATATTGTGGATCTAAATTCAGGAGCAAAACCAATCTCCCTTGATCATGAGCATTCTTCATTTGTTGTTCCCAAGACTGAAAAGAGAAGTAAAGAACGTATACACTTCAATATAATGGCACAAGAGTAATAGAGCAGTATCCTCGCAATGAATAACAACTATGGATTGCTTCAAGATTACCTAGCAAGAGTATTAAGAGGACTTGTACATTTAAAGCATAAACTATTTAACGTACTGATAAAACATACGAGAAGAAAGTGTTTCTAAAATCCGGAAAGGTTGAACTAGATAGTTCGAACAGTAGGCCAGCAAGCATACATATATCGAAATTAAAGGAGAGTTATTGCCAATAAAGATGCTAACCCACAAAAACAAAAAAACTTATCATTCACATCAATAATTTATAACTTATATGTAGGGATGTCAATGGGTGGTTTTACCCGGACCGATCTGAAACAGCTCAAAACCCATTAAATTATAAAGTAACGGTTCTATTCCGGTTCGAGACCCGCTTTAGACACGGACCGTTTAGATCATTAGTCCGGATCCGGTTTCGGTTTCAGAAACAATACTTATTTATTGGTTCTGATCAGAGTAAAACCCGTCTATTGACAAACATAAGTTTAAATATGCTTGTCAATGAGCTAGTTTTATCCATATCGATCCGAAATCACTCATAACCCATTAAATCACAAAGCAACGGTTTCGGTTCCAGTTCTGGTCCGGTTCTGGTTCCATACCCGCTCATATCCGGACCGCTTAAGACCCATAGTTGATGTCCGGGTCCTGTCCGAATCCAGTATCTAATGGGTCGGTTTCAGAGCCAGAACAATTATTTATTTATTGGTTTCGGTCCGGATAAAACCCACCCATTGACATATTTACTTGTATGTAATCTAAACACATACATTCTTCAAACATATCATTGCATATAGGCATTGAAAAATCGAGTACTCCGTCAATAAATGGTGAAACTTACCAATTTAATCCACGTAGCCTTCTCCTGCAAGCAAATCACAAGCAAACATCAGAAGAGAAACTCACAACACCACCATATGACTATCAGAAAGAACGCATGAAGAGTGGCACTAATTAAGGATGTATTAAAATATATGCAACAATATATACGTATCTAATTAATAATTTTATCAAAATCTATTGAAAGTCTCTATTAAATTTCACTTCCTAAATATCCTTAAACCACGGAGAGCAAGAATATGGGTAATTTAGTTTAATAATAAATTAATTTACATTACACTTATTTTTTGTGTTATGTAACTTATGTATCACACTTAGGAGGTATGATGCGGAATCTCACATATGTGGTTTATAGATACCACATCATTGCTTTATCAAGAGCTTTGATTTTTGAAGCAAACAAGATATTAGGTTGTCAATGAACCCCTAAGATACAAGAGACGTAGCACAAAAGAAAGGACCCACATACAAGCCATAGTATTGGAAAAAGCTTGTCTAAATGCATTGATATTCAATTGTATTCCATAACATTTCCCATCATCACCAAAGTACTCAACATACTAGATAAGGTTGTGCAAAACCAAATCGAAACCAATCAAAGTTCGGTTATTTTTTTGAAGTCTTCTGTTAGGTTCATTTTTAGTTTTGAACCTAACTGGCCATTCCCTAATAGTGAAGCTCCATGATATACCAGAACAGATATATGCACAATCATATGAAGTTACCTTATCAAATCATCTTCCAAACCACTCTATCAAGAACTAGATTTAGTACTCAACAAAACTTAACCAATTCTTTCAATATCCTAACAATATACTTTATACGCCTCCAATTTCTTCGACAAAATTCCTCAAAAAATTGTAGCACCGTTCTTCCTAATTCAATAACCCAAATATCCCAACGTTACATGACAATGTTGGGCTACGAAGACTTTCCCGCTTAAATCATCATTTGATAAACTCGTGTCGTAAAAACTTATTCACACTTAGCATGTAAGTCTTTTAATTACCATAGACCACCTTCAATAAGAGTCACAATCTAAAACTCACATAGGAGGTTAAGACAAATCTTAATTTCTTTGTCCCCCAAGAAAGCTCAAGTCTGAATCCTCCAAGTCATGCTTCCTTTACTACTCCATGGAGGATTTCAACATCGTGAATGGGATGACATCAACAAATACGAAACATGCTTCATCAATTTTATTCCATCCCTCTACATATTAAAATTGAGCCAAACATAAGAACATAACAAGTTATTTTAGATGATAAGGAAAGCCCATGGATGCTATCCGTGCTCTTTTTATATAAACCGAACCACACAGGAGAGACAAACCACATTAGGAAAAGTCTATACGACAGGCTCGACCTATAAAACTTTGGTGGAATTCAAAATTTGAAACCTTCATATTACATGCACCCCCACTCCACTAGTAGGTAGAGGCTAGTAGGTCATCCCATGAGGATACATTACTAGCATATCTTTAGTTCTTACATTAAGTTGTCATCTCATAAATATAAGCTCATCAGGGGAGGCCATCATAAGCTTCGTCTCTAGTTCTCCAATATCATCTTGCCCCAATTCTCATTATTTTCACATTTAATAAACCATCTCATTTTACAACATGAATGAGTCATGTCATATTCAAGTAATACCAAATACCAAAAGGTAATATGTTGTATAAGAGTTATAAATCATAACGACATTTTTTTATTTCAAGCGTTAATTATTTCACAAAAATAGTGAATAACCAACTTGCTCACAATATATGTACTTCTTGTTTTCTACTAAAAACAATCTTACGGGACCAAATCTTCTCGTCTCCTTCCAATTTACTTTTATAAGATAAAACTTATAATATTAGTTTATAAAACTTTATAGCATCTATTTGAATTCTAGAAATTAGAAGGTTAAATCAAGTTTAAGCATAACATTTAAAAAATTGTAAGTATAATAAAATTTAGAATGAATTTATTATTAAAAACAAACTTTAAGAGTTATAAAATATACACAAATCCAAAGGTATTAGCACAATGAATGGTAAGATCATTTAAAATACAATGGTTAACGATATTTTGATCATTTTATAAAATCAAATGGTAGATTAATCTAATCATGAGTAAAGGGTCTATATAAATATAAATGTTAGAGTAAGGGGATAAAGTAATAAGAATGAGAAGGACATGGTTATCTAACACCAAATAACCATACAAGGTAAATTTAAATCAACATGATGCTCAAAATCATCTCCTCAAATGTATCATAGGTAGTTCTTGTCCAATGCGACTATTAAGTGGATATTAACCATTGACAAAGTAATGACCAATAACTTAAAGTAGCTTCACACTAGCCCATCTAAAATCATAGTTGTGTGATTGCTAGCTAAAAGCATACTTATGTGATTGCTATTTATAATACTGCCTGAATAAGAGTATTATATAATAAGATCATCTACTTTTCATGATGCTTATACTTCAACACGTGGCAAACTAAATCCACGAAAAGTCTCAAACATACTAATGCTTGAAGGTCATTACGACATTGCTCTTTAAGTAATTCTAAATGCTTGGTTTCAACATCCACGTAATCTCAAGATGTAAACAATGTAAAAACATCATCTATTTGTGATTGCAAAATCTCTCCAATTTGCGCGAACTATTGAAAAATATAATATATCAAAAGAATATAAAAATGCCTTCGATTCAACTTACAGGCGGTCTTCGAGTGACTTCAATAATTTTGCCTCCAACTTTCCCACCATCGTCTTTACAATTTGTGGCAATCCGATTAGACAAGTTGTCATTAGATAGCTTGTCATCCTTCATATTATCATTCTCCTTGGAGGGCCCATCACAAAGTTTTGACTTCGTCCTATCATCGCAAGTCAAAGACTTTGGCGAGTTTTTCATTTCACCCACATGATTTTTCTTCTTCTCATTATGATCCTTTGAAGGGCCCACACATGTTCTTGATTTTACATTATTGTCACCACAAATTGCAACTTTTGGCGAATTTTGGGGATCCACGTATGTTTTCTCCTTCAGCTTCTTGATATTATTATTATTCTTATTCTCTTCTGATTGCTTGATGAAATTATCTAATTTTGCTTTCTTTATATATCCTTCATCATTAGGACATGGATTACTAGCTAATTTCTTTTCCTTGTTCCCACTGGACTTGTAATGTCCAAGATTTGACTTTTCCTTAGACTTCTCGTCGTTCATCTCCAACGGCCTTTTCTTTGAAATAGACAAACTTTGAACTGGTTTTGCTACATGTCCAGACCCCTCAAAGTCCTTGTTAAGTGGTGATTCTGAGGTTTCCTCAGGTGAAACATCGGTCGATGATGGCCTCTGTGTCACATCACATGAAACCACATTGGTCCGTGATGTCTTTACTCTAGAAAAACTCAAATTTCCACCATCTTTTTTATCCTTATGAGCACCAAAAGAATCTTTTCGATGTGTTGATCCTGATTTCTCTTTTTCAGAAGATGAAAAGGCCTTCGGTTGAGATAGCTTTCCTTGCAACGCATTTGGATTTCTGTTTACTTTGGAATCTTTTTGACGCCCATCAACATCCTCAACATGCCCGGATTTTGATGATTCTTTGGGTAGGGAAACGATCTTCTCATCTAACGGACTTGTGTTTTCGGTCGGTTTCACATATTTTAGGCACCCAATAGATTCCTTAACATCTTCTACACCATTTGATGGTGCATCATCTAAATCACGAGATTTACTTTTATGCTTCACACCCTTTTCAATACAAACCTTACTGACAGGTAACTTTATGTCCTTACACTTATCTTTCTTTTCACATATGCCACTCCCAACATTTTTGGCACCTGTTGTACTTCTCTCCTCTAAGGCGGTGCCTGAAATTTCGCTATTTTTACTAGAAATCACATCAACACCAGAAAAATGTTTCCCATCTAAACTTTCCTGTTTCACCAGCACTTGCATACCATGTGTATGATCTTCTTCTAGTGCATGATTACCATTTTTATCCAGTTTTGTATTGTTCAACCGTTGGGGTGAGTTATTACCTGCAATATCTGGTGTTTCTTTGAATGCAACCACGTCTCCCTCAAGTTGTTCGATGGCATCAAGTTTGGGACCACTAAGTGTCCCCCTGTTGTCTGTTATATTGAATACAAACTGAACTGCAACAAAAAAATGACAAAAGAGTATGGCGTGAGCTAACAAACAATCGGATTACTTCATCTACCATAAAAAACTTGCCTCATTGTATGTCTGTTCTCCACATAAAACTTGACAAATGTAAAAACAAAAATCGACTTACCTTCAAGCCCACCAACTTTATCATCAATCTGATCTGATATAGTACAGCTCTTAACATCAAAGATGCGGTAAAAGACATAATCAGCCGTCTGAAGTTCTTTGGCTGAAGGCTGTGGATTTCTACTGTCAGTTGAAGTGCAGACAACATTGCATTTTCCAGCAATAGCTTCCTGATTTAATCCATGTAATCATGGTTATACACTCAAAAGTAATTTCGTGACAAAACCACAGAACAAAGTATCTTTAATGGAAAACAAATATTTCACTAAATGGGCAGAGTTGGGTGAGTGTGAGTATTCATGTCCATAACCAAGGAAATGTGATCCAGGAGTCCTAGTAGTGTATTTGTTGGTTATGGGTACAGAAAAAGAAGTATGTATTCATCCAACAGTTACTTTCTTTGCATTTCTAGATACCACCTTTGCTAGATCTACGGATCTTTCTTCTAGTTCTAGTATGAGAAGGCACTTCACTGGTGGAAGATCAGAATTGGTTATTCTAGGTCATTCATCTTCCACATCCTCTTCATCGTTACTTAACCCGTAATCATCTTCCTCCTATGAACCAACAGTAAATGATTTTGACTAGTCAGAGCAAAATACTGCTCAAATCGGAACAAATGGACCTACCGTCACACTTGCTCAAAGCAGGTTATTCCATCAGTGACAATTGTAGCCTAACAGGTACAAGACCTAGAGTTAGAACAACCTTAAGATAGAAGTTAGACTGCTTGAATGGAAATAAAAATAGTGCCTTGTATGGTTTGAAATAATCTTCAACTGCCAGTTTGAAATCTTGCTTGAGTTATGAGTCAATTAAAATCAAGCAAAGCAAACATAAGCCATAGTTGGATACTTACTATCAATCCACCCTTATCAAAAACAAGCCCCATACTTTCTTTGCATAGGGAACTTTGGTACATGTTTAGAAAGTGGATTTTGAGATCAAGGAACTTGGCATGCCAATTTTTTTACTAGGACTATAAGTTGCTTTCTCAGCCTGGACAATAGTAGTATAATGCCAAATATGCAAAGCACTAAAGATATTCTCACACTGTAACGTCCTTTTGTAGTTTTGTTAGTAATAGTATTCTCTTGCAAAACTGTCTTCTCATGCACAATATTTCATTTCCATATCAGCAAACACCGAGATAATAATTTGTTCCAACCATTCAGATAATATACACAGGCCTACAATGCAAACCCTATGCATACTTCAACATCTTCCCTTCACTCTTTGTCAAAGAACATCAACACAAGAATTGATTGATCCCATGGAAATTCATTTCTCATCATATCAGCTTTATAAGAAAATTAACTTAGTTAACAACAGCACCAGCTCAATTAAGTACACCACGAACTTCATCAAACCTCCTTTTCAAATTCCATTCTTAAATGCGTACATCTTTCTCAACTCTAAGCCTCAAGCCAACAATACTTTGTATTACAAAGACTTCATTCATCCTGATCCTAGCATCAATGCATTGATATTTTTGTCACCATTTACCAGATAAGCTCACACTTGAACATACAAAACCATCCAAAACTTCAACTTTTATTTATAGTTGATCTTACAAGTTCACCGGGAATTGTCTCAAATCTCCTTGATCTCATTAATCATTATCATGTGGTTACTATATAATCACACCACTTTCGTACATGTGCGGCGTGCCTAGCCGCTATGATGTCTGTTTCTTTTGTGCGTCCTCAATCCACAGCCTATAGCCTACTTTTTTTACTTAAATGGTCTAAGTGAGACAAAGGTAGCTTCAAATCTTCCAACCGATTAAAATATCACCTGATGCCCATCGATGGATTGGTTGAAAGATACACTGTTCCATAATTAATAACAACTATTGGTCACTGCCACCCACCCACAAGTAAATAATCAAATCAATCATAGAATCACAAATTCGTCGACGTATTCCACTACTTAAAACTGACCAATCACCGTACAACTATTTCACTCCTAGGTACTTTCCACACATGAAAAAAACCTGAGGAGAAAACATAATAAAGAGGAAAAGGCAAAAAATTTGAAGATTCTTTCTAACATAGAGATGCTTCATCCTGCATATTTTCTCGCGTTTTTCACAGTACCAAAAAAAAAAAAAATCTATGTAAACTATAAATTAAACTATAACGACTTTGTTGAAAAGGCACAAGCCACCAATTAGAAAAAAAATGTTTGCACAACACTAAGAGGGTGTTAGTTATAATTTTGGAGAAATGAAAGTTCGTGAATTGAGAACTTATTTTGAGAAAAATGATTTGATAGATAGAGTTGAGTATGTTTTAGAATTTGGGAAGAAAAAATTGACTTTGTATGTCCAATCATGTTTGGAAAAGTTATTGGGAGAAATACTTATGTAGGAACTAATAGATGTTTTTAAAAAAATGGAAAGCAGATTTTACGACAGAATAATGAGATGTAGATTGAGAAAACTAATTACCAATTCCAGAACAAATAAATCCTGAAACTTAAGTTCCATAACAAACACTACTAACTAAAGTAGATTTTATGATGCAATATAATATCATGTTTCGTCCAAATGAAGTGTAGTGAGTTTAGAAATTACCAGCGGGTTGAGATTAGCAAGACCTTTGCCGTCACCGGAAGCAAAGAATAGTTCGTTCTCTGTCACCTTTGCATCCTTCAAATAATACGAAATTTCTGATGGCCGGAAAAACCAGTGAACCTTTACCTTTTTAAGCCCTTCAGCAGTTTCCCATATCTTAACTAGTTTTCCGATATAAGGTGCAGGTTCCCCTTGCTTGTGCATGTATACACAATCATACAACGCATAATCCACCCCATCGTAACTAAACGACTCATAAAACTGGACATCTTTATTCTTCCCTCCGACTCCTTTTTTCTTATCCCATTTGAATGCAGGATCCTCAAGTTCCTCTGGTCCGGTGAGAGCTAACATGACTTCACGACAGAATATAAATTTGGAAATAATCAAGCACCTCAAAATTACCAAACACACACACACAAAAGATGACATGAGCAACTGAAGTTAACAGAATACAACATTTGTTCATAGAAGGTCTCATCGTTGCATATAACATGCTTAGCAGATTACTGAGACCATTCCAAATCAATCAACGCTGCGAATGCTTTATTTATTTGTTGAACCTTATTGGTGAAGAATATTTATATAACTTTCAAGTAAGGAGTGAATCTGCAAGATTGTGACACTCCATAGTAGTCTATACACACTGGAGAAAAAACTATAATGTTCTCCAGTGACCAATAATAAATGATGCATCAAACTACTACTACTTATAAATGGTTTTCCAGTTTGATAAGAAAGCCCAGAATTTACTCCGTTAAAGATTATTATTCAAATTCCTAATAAAAATAAAAAATGAAACCAAAAGGGGGCATATATTCACGTAAAGATACAAGACGCAGTACTTGGCCACCTGCAATTTCACGGCCAAATCCAAATTGTTGGGAAAAACAAAAATAGTAAAAAGTAAAGCACAGCGCATGCACTAAAAATTCCTCCAAATACAGCATAACCGAAATAATGGGATTTTTTTTTTTACAAAATTTTCAATAAATAAGAAAGGCCTCAAATGCTAACCGGAGAAGAGGGGAAATTGAAGTCGCAGGTCGACAATCTGTGAAACCCTAAAATCTGCGTATCATCGGATTGCTGTTCTGCAGCTGTGCTGTGTGTGTATATGAACCTCGTGGGGATTTGGGTTTTCGTTCAATTTATAGTGTAAATTGTAAATACCAAATACTCCCTAATACGGATAAGCCCTATGGCCAAATTATTTAGAATTCGGCAATAGAATAACATATTCAAGACAAAAACAAGCTTTGCCTTACCTGAGTTCATCTTGTTTTTATTAAAATAATTATATATTAATTCTAGTGAGTAATAATATTTAGATTTTGTTAATTTATAATTATGATTTATTAATAAATTAATTTTAATTAAAATTAATTTAATAATAATAATAATAAATTAATTAATTAGGGGTGGCCTCCGCCCTATATTAATAGGCATTATACACCCCAGTAAATTAAAATCAAAATCCCAAAATCTCTTGTACGGATGTCCACACCGTGCGAAGTCCAAAAATGTTATAAAGAAAAAATATAATTATATTGAAGAAAAATATCGTTTATTTTTATACTATAATTTAAAAGTGTAACTTACATTAAAAAAAATTGTCATTTACATTCAAGAAAAATATCAATATCGATACATAAGAACGTCCGCACAATAGACCATTTCAACTAAAATTGGTTATAGTGTCTTTACATAATTAGATTCCATATCACCTAATCGCTTTTTATGTTTAATTTCGAAAGAGAAAAAATATATATGGTCAGATATTTCTAGACTCGACACTGGTAGTTAGTCTAGCTCATTGCTTTGAGGTCAGAAATTTTATCTCGTGATGTTTGAAACTTTTTTGAAATAATTGGAATTTCTCAATATTTTATTGGTCGGATCATTTTTACAAGTCGACGTAGTTGTCTGATCGATCTAGTTTTCGTAAGGTAATAAATGCAATAAAGAACACGAGGAGTTAACGTGGTTCGATCTTTAAAATAGATCTACGTCCACGGAGCAAGAGAATGTATGCGTATTTGAGTGTGTAAGAAGCGATTACAAAGAGGGTAGATAGCCGATTTCCTCTAACCTAGCCTCTATTTATAAACCATCATAATGAGTTCGACTCTAATACAAAGTCTTCTCTTATAAGGATTCTTTTAGATATGCATCCGAATCTTCTGCGTCTCCACTTGTGATTTGAGTTGCAGTTGGTTTAGGAGTCTTCTTGGGCCGAATTCACATAGGTCGGACTTATAGTCGGGGCCTATTTGTATTGGGCCTCTTCTTGGGCCGAACTTACATAGGCCGAGCTTAATGTCGGGGCCCATTTATATTGGGCCTGATGCTTGGGCCTAGTAGTTGGGTCGTATCCTATCACATCCCCCCCCCCAAAAAAAAGACGTAGAAGTGAGGTCGTGATACTTGGGCCTAGTAGTTTGGGTAGGGTTTCTTCTTTTCCTTCTTATCTTGAAGCTCCTGCAATAAAAAATCTTGCCTCTAGATTTTTAATTCTGAAATCTTTTGGGTTGGTTGCTCCTGGACCGGAGGATAGGGTCGCGCCTCCTCAGGGTTTTGTCAGCCACGGGATCGCCTTAAGTGCGGTCTTCGTCTTCCTTTCCTTCCGTATATGTCGAACTTCAACAAATGTTCAAGATACCTCTTCCCAACTAACGCCAAATTCTTTTCTGCAGTTGACGGCCTGGTGTGTTTGCCTATCCACAATTTTCCTTTCACCCTGTGGCTTGTCCTTGGGTTCTTTCAACAAATCTAGCGTGGGGTGGTATTATTTATCACCTCGTCGCCATTTTAAAATAAAGACGAAGTCAAAGATTTGAATCGGAAAGAAGTTCTTCTTTTGTCGGTTCAAGAATCCTCATGTTCGCTTGAACACGGGAAGCTCACGATGTAGCCATTGATGAGAACTTGGTGGCATCGAGGAGGTTTTGCAAAGTGGTGGCCAAGTCGATGAAGATTTTTCGAGAGCCGAGCTCATCATGGGCTAAACCCTTATGATCCTTCTACATGCGGTGGAGGCGGTGAAGGGTGAGGCCCCCTTACTTCACTTTATCTCTTGATTGATTTTTTGGTTTATGTGCTTACTCTGCATTTATTTCAACTCCGCATTGGACTTCATTCCTTCGAGGAAGAGGAAGAGATCTAGGTCTGATCCTGAGCCCCCCAGCTTGGCATTGAAGGATGTGGCCGAGGCCTCTTCTGAGAGGGCCGAGGCCAGAGTGAGGTCGCCTTCGCCCTTGCGTATCTCCCGCCCTGACAAGGAGAAGTGTTTTTCCGCTCCCGCCGACGATGATTACTGTGAGATCGTCGGCACCAAGTCGCGTCGCCCTTTCCACGAGGTATTGTAATTGCATTGTCACGCATGAGTTATGTATTGATGTATTTGTTTTGACGTTGTTAACCTCTGTATAGGGGACCGAGGACTTGAAGATCGAGCTTGGCAGGGTGTCCTCCCAGCTGACGGCCCAGCTGACGGCGACGTCCACTTTAGTGGTGGACCATCTAAATGATGTCGTCGCCCAATTCGAACAAGTGGCTCGCTTGGCCCGGGATTTGGAGGACGAGAAGACTCTCCTTGTTCACGAGGTGGCCAAGGCCGAGGCGAAGGCTCGGGATGCGGCAAGAGGAAGTTCTGCGGCTTGGCGGCGGTGAGACAATGAAGGCGGCAATGGGTCGCCTGGGCCGAGGTGGAGGCGGCCCAGTGTGGGGAGGTCGAGGTCGCGGCCTCAGGAGAGCTCCTTCGTGCCTTCGCGGAGGCAATTTTGTCCGTGAGGTTCTCCGGCTGGCGGCAAGTCGGCCGAGGTACTTAATAAGAGGTGGTAGCGGATGCTCTCGATGAAGTCGCCGAGGATCACCCGAATTTGGATAAGTCCAAATACGGGTATGAGGTGATGGAGGATGAGGCCCTGCTGCAGTCATATGCCGAGGTCCTTCTGCCGGCATGAAGAGCTTGCCCGTCGTGAAGAGCTCGGCTCGTCTTGACCTTGCCGACTACCGAGTCGGTCGTGCACGCCTTCGTGGATCGGGACGTCGAGTTCGAAGCCATCATGGCTGGAGTGGCTGAAAAGTAGGTTGTGGCGGCGTCACGAGGTCAAGCTCGGGCGAGGCCGAGGCCGTTGGAGCAGGAAGGAGGCCGAGGCTCTTGAGCGGAGGGAGAGGCTACGAGCCCGAGGGAGAAGGCTGGGAGGGTCGATTGATCCTTTTTTATGTATTCCTGACATTATCTTGCCTTAAAGGCTACAATAAAATTTCCCAATTTAACGGAAGAATACTTGTTTGTTGTATTGTCTCTGAACCTTTTGATATGTCTCCTTGGCTTGACCAAATAAAAAATTTGAACCGAGCTCTCGAAGCAAAAGATGTCGAGGTCCTTCACTGGAAGGCAACCAGGCATGTGCGGGAGGAGGCCGATGTTAAATTCTGGGCTTCTCAAGAGAAATTTGACGAGCTTCAAGCTCGGTTTTTGGAGTTGGAGGAGAAGCTCGATATCGCGACGGATGATGCCAAAAAGGTCGCCGAGAAGCATGCCGAATACGAGGCGGTTATTCGCCGAGGTGGTGGATTGACTATCTCCGAGGCCGAAGCCAAATTATTAGAGATCATAGCCCGCTGTTTGAGCTACAGACATGAGTACGGTCGGGACTCCTGGCAATTTCAGGAGCAGCTTGCCGACCTGAGAAAAATAGGAGGTCTGTACAAGACCGTTGTAGCTCGTCAACCACAACTCGAGCAGGTGCTTCGGTCGACTGCCGAGGTTTCTTCTTCTGCCGAGGCTTCTTCTACCCCGACGGTGCGTTTTATCGATAGACATTCTCGGGAGTTCTATATGCAAGAGAGACGCCGCCATCGGCGTAATGGTCGAATAGCGGGCGGCGTAGAGGTCGAGTTGGCCGAGCTCACGGCGTCGATCGAGGGCGAGGTGGAGGTAGGGTAGGGTTAGCATAGATGAATGCTGAACCCCGACTTTGCGAGTTGATCGCTTAACTTTTCCCAGTCTCCTGGTCCTTCATCGTCCTCGTGATGTCGTGTATGCGTTGTATATTTTGGAAATAAGAACAAATTTTTCTTTGTCTTGTGTTGATTTTTCCTTTTTATCAAACGCTGTATACACTTCGTCTTCATAAATACATGACGATAGATCGTCCTCGTATCAAACGAGGGTAGTTCGTCCTCATATTAAACGAGGGTAGCTCATCCTCGAAATAAACGAGGGTAGTTCGTCCTCGTATTAAACGAGGGTAAAGGTTCCTTATTTGTCAAGAAGTGTCGATAGGGGTGGTCCCCTCACGCGCGTTTATTTATCATCCTCCTTAGAGGGTATTTGTCATCCTCCTTAGAGGCTATTGTCATCATCCTCCTTAGAGGGTATTTGTCATCATCCTTAGAGGGTACTGTCATCATCCTCCTTAGAGGGTATTTGTCATCCTCCTTAGAGGGTATGCATAAGTGACAAATGAAATATGCAAGCATATGAAGTAAATAAAGAAAAAGACTTTATTAATGAAAAGACGACGTTACAAAAGAAAAAGGACCTAAAGACGCGACAAAATGAAAAGAACAACTTGACACTTATGCAAAATATCTCTTCAGATGAATGATGTGCCACGTATGAGGTATTTGCTCACCGGATAAATGGGCGAGCTTATATGACCCTTTTCCGAGGATTTCTTCAACTCGGTATGGTCCTTCCCATGTGGCTTCTAGCTTGCCGAGCTTTGCAGCTTTACTGACTTCGTTATTTCGAAGTACGAGATCGCCTACTTGAATTGTCGGGATTTGACACGGTTATAATACCGAGCTACTTGTTGCTTAGACGAGCTTCTAATGTGGCGAGGTCTCTTTTCTTCTAGCGGATCGAGGTCGGTTCAGAAATTCTCTTCATTTACTTCGGCTGAGAAATGGATGGTACGGGGGCTCGGCATACCGATTTCTACCGGGATGACTGCCTCGGTTTCATACACCAAACTGTAGGGTGTTTCTTCATTCGATGTCCGAGGTGTTGTACGATATGACCATAAGACTTGTGGCAAATTTTCCACCCAGTTGCCTTTCACTCGGTCGAGGCGAGTTTTGAGTCCCTTCACAATTGTCCTGTTGGTGACTTCGGTTTGACCATTTGCTTGAGGATGGGCGATCGAGGTGAATTTTTGTTGAATCTGCAGCTCTTGACACCACTCTTTAAGACCTTATCTGTGAACTGTGTCCCATTATCCGAAATAAGGATATGAGGGATGCCGAAGCGACACACAATATTCTTCCAGATAAAGTTGAGAGCGTTTTTGCTTGTGATTTTCACCAAGGGTTCGGCTTCCACCCACTTTGTGAAGTAGTCGATGGCGACAATCGTGAACCGAAACGCCACGAGCTTTCTGTAAGGGCCCACGATATCGATCCCCATTGCATGAATGGCCAAGGGCTTTGCATACTGACGAGGTCGGTTGAGGTAGCCTCGGCACATTTCCATGAATCTGACACTTTGGACACTTCTTTACGAGGTCGATTGAGTCTTGGAACATTGTTGGCCTGTAGTATCCCCATCGCATGACTTTCTTTGATAACGCACGGGGTCCGATGTGGCTTCCACATGATCCCTCATGTACTTCTCGTAGTACATACTCAGCTCGGTTCGGACCCAAACACCTTAGGAGAGGCTGGAGATATGACTTTCTGTAGAGAATTCCTTGCTCAAGTACGTATCGCAAAGATTTGCTCAAGATTTTCATGGCCTCGAGCCTGTCATGAGGTAATTCGCTCTTCTCCAAATATGCTTGAATGGGGGTCATCCAATTAGGCTCTTCATCAGAGACAATGTTGACTTCGACCTCGGCATCGTCTATGCTTCTGTTTTGTACTTCTTCTACTGGTGGGCTCGTTGATGACGAGGCCAGTTTGCTTAAGGTGTTAGCTCGACTATTTTGCTTCCTTGGGATGCGAACCAACTGGAAGTATGAGAAAGACTTTTGTTGGCTTTTGGCTTTTTCAAGGTATTTCTTCATCCTGTTGCCCTTCGCCTCATACTTTCCCAACATGTGGCTTACTATGACCTGGGAATCACTGTGAACTTGCACGGCTCGTATCTAAAGACTTTGAGCTAGGCGGAGTCCTGCAATTAAGGCCTCGTATTCCACTTCGTTATTCGTATTTTTGAATGTGAACCGAAGTGCGTAGGTGATCTCTTGGCCATCTGGTCCCAGAAGCAAGATGTACGTCCCATTACTGCTTTTTCCCAAGCTCCATCCACATAGATTTGCCGGCAATTCTCGGATGCTTCCATGATGGGTTGAACTTGGCATTGTCCGAGGTAGGCTCGGTGGGTTTCGCCTTCTCGTGAAGTTAGCCTCATATAGGAAGTGCTGCAAGGCGACCGACCTGATGGCTTGACGAGGCGAAAGAGATATCGTGTTCGCCAACTTAATTGCCCACTTGTAATTCTCCCGGTTTCGGCTTTGTCATCACTTGCACAAGTGGATGATCGGTGAGAACTTGTATGGGATGCGCATGGAAGTAGGAACGTAGTCTCCTCGCAGCATTTACTAATGCCAAAGCAAGCTTCTCCAGGGGTTGATATCTCGTTTCTGGCCCTTTAAGTGCTCGGCTGATGAAATATACAGGGAGCTAACGATGTCCATCCTCTTGTACCAAAACCGCACTTATGGTTTCATCCGAAGCTGTGAGGTATAGGGGGAGGACTTCTCCTTCTTTTGGGACAGATAAAGTGGGGAGTTTGGCGAGGTAGTTTTTGAGATCTTCAAATGCCAACTTGTGTTTATCATCCCAATGGAACTCCGGAGCCTTTTTGAGAATTTTGAAAAGGAGAGTTGCTTATCCGCGGCTTTTGAGAGAAAGCGGCTCAGTGCAGCTATGCAGCCCGTCAACTTATGCACGTCGTGGATTGTCTTCGGCACCTTCATCTCCAAAACGGTTTGAACCTTGGATGGATTGGCTTTTAATCCCTCTTGTGAAACCCATTACCCCAGAAATTTCTCAGACCGTACTGCGAATGTACACTTTTGGGGGTTTAGCTTTAGGTTCACTTTACGAAGTAGGCCGAGAATGATCCGGAGGTCGGCAACACATGCGACTTTCTCCTTACTTTTGACGATGATATCATCTACATACACCTCCACATTTTGACCGATGTAGGGCTGAAATATGTTGTCCACCATTCTTTGATAGGTGGCCCCTGCATTCTTGAGTCCGAATGACATCTTCTTATATGTAAAGACACCGAAGTCCGTGATGAAGGCTATTTTGGATGCGTCCTAGTCACTCATTAGGACTTGGTGATACCCTCATATAGGTCCGGAAGTCAAGACTTCGTATCCGACCAAAGCGTCAACTTTCTTGTCAATGTTGGGAAGGGGGTAGCAGTCCTTAGGGTAATGTTTATTGAGATCGGTGTAGTCGATACACATTCGCCATCCCCATCCTCCTTTCTTGACCATCACCGGGTTGGCTATCCAGGTCGGATACTTGACTTCGAACAATATGCGTGCTTTCAGTAGTTGGTTCACCTCGTCATGTATGACCTGATTCCATTCCACTGCAAAGATCCGCTGCTTTTGCCGAACTGGTTTGATACTTGGATCAATGTTGAGCCGGTGAGTAATAATACTCGGTCAGACCCCAGTCATGTCGAGGATGACCAGGCGAAGACGTCTCTGAACTCCCTTAGGAGTTGGATGATCTGCTTTCTCAGTTGAGGTACTTGGTGGAACCTACTTTGGCGACCTTGAGGATCGTCCTCATACAGGTGTGACCTCCTCTCGCCGAGTGTCGAGGCGGACGAGGTCCTTCCCACTCAACTCCTTGGGCTTCCTTAATTGCTATGCACAGGGGTCTTGGGCGAAGTCCCAAAGCCTCTCTAAGGCGACTTGCATGCATTCTTTAGCTTGTTTACGATCTCTTGGATCACGCCTACTCCTCCTCTCGTGGGGATCTTCATTGTTAGGTAGTACGTGGAGCATACCGCCCTCACTGTATTTAACCAGTCTCGTCCCAGTATAATGTTATATGGTGAGTGGGCGTTTACCACGAAGAATTTTGTCACTTTGGTGGAGCTCGTCGGTGCTTTCCCCACCGTGATAGGTAGTTCAATGATCCCTTCTGGGCGTGTCTCTTCTTGTACGAAGCTCCGAAGTGGTAGTGGTACTGGTTTAAGGCGGGCCTCTTCAATCCCTAATTTGTCGAAGCACTCCTTAAAGAGGATGCTCACCGACGTACCGCTATCGACGTACACGCGCCGGACTAACTTATTGGTGACCACTGCTTGGATTATCAGTGCATCCTGGTGAGGTACTACGGCTGGTACGGGATCGTCCTCAGAAAAGGTTATGGCCTCGTCCTTTTTGAACCTTTTATTTACAGGTTCGCTGGTTCGGGGACTTTGGGCCTCGGTTTTTAGGGAGGACTTCGTAGTACCACGGGGGAGCCCCGTGATGGTGGATATAACTCCATCGTACTGAGGCTAGTCATCACATTCTTCGTCGATTTCGTGCCTTGCTTTCTTGTGAGGGCCACAGTTTCCTTGTTCTTCTCTTGCTTCCGCTTTTTCTAACCTCGGTGGGGAACCTCGTACTGACCAGTTCGTCGGCCCTGACCTTGGTACCTATTAAGAACCCCGTCATGCACCAAATTCTCTATGTCTGCCATGAGGTCTCTGCATTCCTCCGTGTCGTGTCCGTGATCCTCATGGAAGGAGCAATACTTGTCTTTGGATCGACGTTTCTTTCCCCCTAACATGGGTCGAGGTTTCTCGAACATGTCCGTATGGAGCTCGTAAATCTCCGCTCTTATCTTTGTCAGGGGTGTATACTGAGGTCGTTCGGGGTTATGACGTGGCCCGAGCCTAGACTCTATAGGGACACGTTGTATCCTTTCCAAGGCACTTCGTCGACCTTGGCCTCGGTCTCCTCGACCATCTTCTTTCCTCTTCTTGTCAGAGGGTTCCATCTTTTCTACTTCGCGCTTTTTCTTGTCCGCTTCGTCCGCTTTGGCAAACCGATCTGCTATGCGCCACGGCTCACGCAAGATCGGGGCTCGTGCCAGACGATCTCCTTATATAGGGCCCCAGGCAAGATGCCATTCTGGAAAGCTGAGATAATGAGGAGGTCGTTTACATCCTCGACTTTCAGGCATTCCTTGTTGAACCTGGTCATGAAGTCGCTGATGGACTCACATCGGCTTTGTCTCACGGTGAGGAGATGAGCCGATGTGGTCTTGGACTCGGCTTTTTGGAAGAACCTTCCATGAAATGCTTCCATTAGATCTCGATAAGATCCAATACTACTGGTAGGTAAACTGTCGAACCACTAGCGGGCGTTGTCGATCAGTAACTCCGGGAACAGCTTGCACATGTGGATGGTGTTGAGACGCTGGTTGATCATGTTGTATTAGAATTGAGAAAGGAAATTTTGCGGATCCCTCAGTCCGTCATAGGGGGCGATACTCGGCACCCTGTACTTATCCGGGAGAGGAATGTCGAGTATCTCGTTGGAGAAAGGGGTAATGATCCTCCCGTATCCATCGAACCCGTCTCTCGGAGAACGATGCTGAGGTCGTCGATCGGACTCGTTGTAATTGTGGGGGTCGACCTCACGAAGATCGCGACGACATGTCCCACGCTGCTCTTCCCTTGCACGGTCGGTTTGGAAACCAACTCGTGTAGGGGCATTATCCGCGGCACGAGCGCCTACCACCTGAAGGCTGGGGGATCTTCGTTGTGCCTCCTCGTGCTTTGATGAGGCTTCGGCGTCCTTTTCTTCATAATGGTGCCGACCTTGTTCTCGGCTAAGATATTGGAGGAAACTCTCCTTATTTTTTCAGGAACCGCTTTAACAGGCTTCGTCGAGGTTCAATCATGGTGCTTGGGGTTCTTCTCTGTTGCTGTTACGACCTCCTTCGCTACGGTACTCTTCTTCTTCGCGCAGGATAGGGTTGTCTCGCTCATCAAGACTTTGAACGTGCCCTTCGGGGGTAGTATCTCTTATCGGGCTTTTCTCGAGCCGAGTTTGGCGCGTCCTGCCGTCGTTATTGTTGTCGGTAGCATCCCTGGATGTAATGCTTCTTGTATTCATCGTTGTTCTGATTGTTACCCGAGAAAATGATCGAAAACATAAAATTTTAGTTCCCACAGACGGCGCCAGTGATCGATCTAGTTTTCGTAAGGTAATAAATGCAATAAAGAACACGAGGAGTTAACGTGGTTCAATCTTTAAAATAGATCTACGTCCACAGAGCAAGAGAGTGTATGTGTATTTGAGTGTGTAAGAAGCGATTACAAAGAGTATAGATAGCCAATTTCCTCTAACCTAGCCTCTATTTATAAACCATCATAATGAGTTCGACTCTAATACAAAGTCTTCTCTTATAAGGATTCTTTTAGATATGCATCTGAATCTTCTGCGTCTCCACTTGTGATTTGAGTTGCAGTTGGTTTAGGAGTCTTCTTGGGCCGAATTCACATAAGCCGGGCTTATAGTCGGGGCCTATTTGTATTGGGCCTCTTCTTGGGCCGAACTTACATAGGCCGAGCTTAATATCGGGGCCCATTTATATTGGGTCTGATGCTTGGGCCTTGTAGTTGGGCCGTATCCTATCATTGTCCAATCGTAAAATGTAATTAAACATAAATATAATTTTCACATAATTTTACCCAAATATTACAGACTACAATTGATTTCAGCGATAAATTTTCTCTCATGTTATATTTGCTACTCTTTTGAAACGTAAGAGTTTTTTCCTATTATTTGCAATGTTTTGCAAAGTGTAATTAATCCTTTTTTATTATTATATGGAAGCATGGCCACTATTTTATATTGTCTCTATACACCAAATACATCCATTCAATTCTATTTTATCCATATATAAAAACGTTCATTTTTTATTTTTTGGAAACATTAACTCATATTTTTTACCCTAAATCTATTCACTTATTTACAAAAAATCACTTATGGTCAATATTTTTCTTCGCACTATCTATTAATATATTCATTTTATTATCTTTATGGCTCACATTTTAATCTACTATCCATTAATCTATTCATTTATTATCTTCACTCATTTTACACTCGTTATAATTTATTAAAACTCGTGCCATAAAAATCAAATAACAAATATGGTTGACAAATGTACTATGGTTTGGATGAATTACACCCTCTATCCCAACGATCTTGATGATTTAAAGAGCTTTAGATTAGTGTTTTAAGGGTGTTAGTAATTATATTGAGTTAATGTTATATTTATAATTAGTTTTTTAAAACAATTTTATATTCAATTTTTTTATAGAATATTTTGTTTTTTTTCGTTGAAATTTTAATTCAAATTAATTAATTTTTTGTTTTTTGTTCTTTGTAGGAAGCCTGTAATGGAGAAAAACCAATAAAATAAACAATGACACAAATTGAAACACAACAAAAACAATTCAAAGAGAACCGGAAATTTATTAAAAAATTTGGGCCAAAAATTTTGACGCCAACAATACACATTGAGAAAACAGTTTGCTGTCTTAAATTTCATAAGGTAGAATTCAAGTTTGCCACCTAAAATTAAAAAAAATGTGATTCAACCAATCTATAAATAAGAGGAACTACTTCAGCAAAAACACTACTTCAAAAACACAAAATAGCCAACAAAAATATAGTGAACAAAGATCTTTCTACAGAAAAAAGAAACCAAGTAGTCCGATTAATTCTTGAGTCATGTATTGGTGGCAAACCACCTCGAGGCAAGCTTTTGGAAGCTCAACGTAAGTTCTCCATCTCGAGAAAGACGGTATCCAGGTTGTGGGGAACTGCAAATATTCAACAACAAAAAGGAGAAGTGATAATCTTGTCAGTGTGAAGAAAATCGAAAAAAACATAAAGTAGTGCACTTTGATCTCACCATAACACATGGAGAAACAGAGCCTCATAAGACATGTAAAAGCAATAAGTTCATATCTAAAATCATGTTTATGTGTGTTGTGTTCAGACCCTTGTTAGTCCCTAATGGAAATGTGTTATTTGATGGAAAATAAGCATTTTTCCATTCACAACCCAAGTTCCAGCCAAGAGACATTAAAAACAGAATTGCAAGTACACTAGAGACAAAGCGTTAATTGATTCAATTACCAAAATTATGATTAAAGAGTGTTTAATCAACAATGTATGAAATACACAAATGTTATGTCTGCAATGTAATGATAAGTTGATTGATATTAAATATGAGGCTGTAATATAATAGATTTTTATATTTATTGTTGTTCATCTACTGTATTTATTGCTTATTAATGAAATTAAAGAATCATCATATTTTTTCCCCAAAATCATCACTGATCAGTTTTCCTTGTTGATACGATCCTCGTTGGTACGAAGGATCTAATGACACGCGAATGGAAGATTTTGGACGAAACCGATGGAAAATCCCAAAACCTCTGAATTTAACCCAAGAAGTGATATAGGTCGATGTGTAAACATACCCCAACGTGAAGTTGACGCAAGAACTCGGGGAAGATGAATGACACACGAACGAGGGATGGATGTCTCGTCGATACGTCGATAATTGAATTTCTTGGCAAATGTAAGAAAATTCAAGAGCTCTTAAAGAGAGAATAAAACTCACATATATTCGTAAATCAAAAGCTATCTATTTTCGTATACTTACAAGCCTTTATATAGGCTGAAAAATGGAACTCTAATCCTAATGAAAGAATGACTCCTTATTAAAGAAGAACTCTAATTTACAAAAGAAGTTTTAATAGGCTAGGACTCTAGATAAGCCTAAAATAATGCTCCGAAAATCTTAATACAAAAACGTGGCCCATATGTCACATAATAATTAAATTCACAAAACTTTGGCTGCACCATTCCCCTTCTCTTGAGAAGGATTTGTCCTCAAATCCAAGTCGTCACCTACATCAAACGGACTCACCCACTTCAATTCACTAGCCCTTGCAAGAAAAGACTTTTGGGTTACTCTCTTCTCCTCACTTCCATCCGTTTGCCCAACCGACTTCACCAGCTCCGACTCTTTTTGCAATATCACTCACGATATGGATAATGTATAATTATGATATGGATAATGTATAATCACGATATGGATAATGTATAAAGATATGGATAATGTATAATCACGAATACATAGCCCAGAAACAGATGCGGAAACGTTCGACGAACAGATAGGATGGATATATACTCCAATACCCTTGAAGTCAACCCTCAAAGAACCGCATGCAATACTTGACCCCTACGACCCAAAGAGCAACTCGCCTCAACAATACGGGAGCGATGAATGGATGGGCGACGAACGAATGGATGGACGAACGAACGAGGTTTAACAGAATTTTAGAAAAAGTACACACAAAACATGCACCAAACGACTCTAAATGTACTAAGGAACGTAATGAACAAATTTTCTCGAAAACGTTTTTTTTTCGAACCTCACAGAACGTGGATGCGAAAAAATCTCAAGAACGAAAAAAAATAATGATACGGATATTGATATGGATAATGTATGTATGATGATAGGGATAACGATATGGATAATGATATGGATAATGTAGACGCTGAACTATTCGGATATGGCAGACGCTGAATTATAACGATATGGATAATATATGATATGGATAATGTAGACGATATGGATAATATATGATATGGATAATGTATGATAATGCCCGGCGACTATTATAACGATATGGATATATATGCGGAAATGTGAGCGCTACCTATTCGGATATGGCAACGCTACCACAAAAAACGAAACGAAAGAAATCCTAGATACTACCCTTGACACGAAACGAAAGAAAGAAACAAAACCTGGACGACGACGAATGGACGACGAACGGATAAACGACGAACGGATGGATCTGATACCAAATGATAAGATCCTCGTTGATACGAAGGATCTAATGACACGCGAATGTAAGATTTTGGATGAAACCGATGGAAAATCCCAAAACCTTTGAATTTAACCCAAGAAGTGATATAGGTCCAGTATGTCGCCTATACCCCAACGTGAAGTTGACGCAGCAACTCGGGGAAGATGAATGACACACGAACGAGGGATGTATATCTCGTCAATCGTCGATAATTGAATTCCTTGGCAAATGCTGAAAATTCAAGAGCTCTTGAAGAGAATAAAACTCACATATATTAAATAAATCAAAAGCTTATTTTCGTATGCTTACAAGCCTTTATATAGGCTGAAAAATGGAACTATAATCGTAATGAAAGAATGACTCCTTATTAAAGAAGAACTCTAATTTACAAAAGAAGTTTTAATAGACTATGACTCTAGATAAGCCTAAAAAAATGCTGCAAAATCTTGATACAAAAACGTAGCCCATATGCCACATAATAATTAAATTCACAAAACTTGGGCTGCATCACTTGTTTACATTTTTCATTTAATGTTCTTTACCAACAAATATCCAACTGTATAGATGTCTCATAGATCATACCAGCAATAAAATCTAAGTGTCCAGAGGGTGCAAGCAAGGATATATACATACAAAAGATAATGCAAGGCCCCATATTCAAGATAATGATTCAGAATTTAGGCTGCTTGCAAGCCAAAAAGGATTTAACATCAAATTAGTGTAGCAACCCCCAAATTCTTAATATGTCAATGAATTTGGATGGTTTAGAGCCATACAATCTGTACAAATATAAACAACATACAAAATGATGGATGAACTTCTAGATATAGTGGTGAGCTCATTTAACAAGTTATCTCCCATTATATTTAACAATTTATTCCTCAGTCTAGTCTATAGGGTTGCATGATTGAGATTTTGAAAGTCAAATGGTAGAATTCCTACAAGATTTCACACATGGAAAAATGAGCACTTAGAAGATCAGACCAACTTCCATACAATTTAGAAATACTAACAGAACTAGCGATTCCATGCATCAATTTTCTTAAGAAAATGGACAGCATTGAGGAATTAAGGAGATAGGGCAGACATTACAGATTGAAAGGTATTAAAAGGAATATGTGTTGAAGCAAGTTTTTGTTGGATTTGTATACTGAAAGCATAATGGTTGAGCTTGCATACAATGTTTACTGTGACCACTATTGCAATCTTCTATCTGAATTATTTACTTGATTGCATATGTATGTCCATTTATCTCATACAGAAGTTAGATCATACAGTGTGTAGAAGATCACAGAGTCTGTATGATTGGTCAAGCTTAATGAGATATAAAAAGGATCACAGCTGAGACAACTTGAGGAAGAGTTGTCGGTATAGACTGCAGTATAGATAAAAAGTGACTTGACTTGATTGCTTGTCTATGCTAGTACGTCTCTGACGTATTGATGGATCACAGTGAGATGAGTTCTTCTATCTGACCATCGTGAAGAACCTAGATCTTGGTGACTTTACGTTGATCTAAACCTCGATAAAGTTTTAGGTACTTTGACTTGTTATGGGTGAGGGTTACCTGAGATAACCTAAGATTCTCCGCATCTTGGGTGGTGGCAGTGCTTGTATGTCATGCTAGTTACCTGTATTGAGTCACCGTATCCGTTTAGGATGATGACGTCCCCGTAAAGAGCTCAAAATGTTTATTGTACTAAACCCTGCAGGTTGAGTTTAACTCAAGTACAATAATAAGGTTGAGTGGTAATAATTAAAGAATTAAAGGTATTAATTATTTTAAGCAGTTAGAAAGCTATAAATAGTTAATGGACGTGCGATATCTTAAATACGGGGATTCGTAAAGTCTAATTGCAAACCCGACTCAACTTGGTAATAAAGGGGTAAGTCACCATTTATTCTCTAGTGGCAATAATAAATGTTTATGAATTAATTTATATTATGGGCTGAACATAAGAAAATTAATTCATTTTAGGCCCATCTTTATTCCTTACATTTGATCAATGGGCTAGTCATCAAGGCCTGGACTGCTGGAATTTTCATCCTCCTTTATAGTAGAGTCCCACTAGAACTCTGTTCTGATTCTCCTATATCTAGATGAATTTTATCTGATATCATTAGATATTAAAGGATATTATTTTAGATATGTTTTATCTGAAAAGATATGATTATATTTATTAGATATACAGAGATCATATCCTAATAGGATTATAGAGATGCATTATAAATACAAGGTGAGAGAAAATCAGAAGTACGCTATTCATTGTGATTTTCAAAAATTATAAGGTTGAGGAAGAAGACGGATTTTTGCAGTATTCTCCATAGATTGCTCTCACTCAGCATTGAAGTTTTGGCAAATGTGATACAGTCCAGAAGATCAAAGCACAATCTTGATCATTCTTTATCCGAGAAATTCGCAGGTAAACACGAGTAAACACCAACGTGTTGCAATTAATTATATAGGCGCATGCTAGGTATATAATCAATGTATGATGAATTAAACATCCAAGATAGATAATCGGGAGAGGGTAAAATCAGATTTTCCTACAGTTTTTTATCATCAATTTTTGTAAAATGAAACATTTTGTATGCAATTTGTAAATCTAAAGTGCAAGTAGTTTGATGCACTTTTGAATATAAAGTGTATTTTTTTGTATGCATTAGTTACATCCATTCAATATAAGTGAATTTCAACACAGAATCACCAACACATATCATCGATCCAATCCCAACATAGAATCCCTATAATATAGAATCATCAACACTTATCATCGATTCAATCCCCACACATAATCCAACAACACATAATCAATAACATAGAATCACCAATACAGATTACTATTTCAGCCAATATCATCACCAACACATAATGCCAATAACTTTAAATAAGATTAAAGCTCACCATAATTAGAGAATGGGGCATTCGATCTTGGATTTTTTTTTTTTTGCAATAATCATCATCGATCATTTATCCAACCTTCAACATTCCATTTTCTCACATCATCCTCAACAACTTCCCCAGCTTCTGCAACGGCCTCCTCCACAAAACTTTGTCAGAGATTGGAGGAAAATAAGCAGGGCTCAAGTCAAAGATTGACCAATCTTATCCCTCAAACTGTTATGTCTTTCCCTCATCCACGTCGTTGGTGAGCCCATCGCCAAGGTAAGAGAGATCAGCCTCGTTGTCAAAGACGTCATCGTGTGTGAAAAGTTGAAGACTGCCTCGGATAAAATACAGATACGTGCTTGTGGTGGCGGTGGAGAAATCTCGGGTAAGAAGGGTGAGGCGACATAAGTGATCATTTCCTTTTCTACGCAAAGGTGTAAGTATAGGGTAAGCATCGTATCCACGAGATTGTATCACGAAAACATAGAAGCTAGCTCAACGACAATTCATCATTATCCAAGCACGAATTTGGGTTGAAAGGTTTAAGGCTTGAAATTAATCCAAAGCAAAGGTAACCAAATGAAATATAAAATAAAGCAATAAAATCACGAAAGATAACTTATGAAGAAAGACTAACCTAGGATGCATTCAATCCTATCCACAACGATGTTTATCACCTTATTATTAACCGTTTAATCCGAGACAAGGCGGAAGATCACATATATAACCAACAACTTGATTCTGACAATTGCGGCGGTTG
This sequence comes from Salvia rosmarinus, assembly GCA_036937905.1. Classification (NCBI taxonomy): domain Eukaryota; kingdom Viridiplantae; phylum Streptophyta; class Magnoliopsida; order Lamiales; family Lamiaceae; genus Salvia; species Salvia rosmarinus. The sequence continues at coordinate 100,381,800 of CM072816.1, forward strand.
ATTACTAATTCTCCCTATCACGATTCGTCTGAGGAAAATAAGCAACTCGAATGGATCACTAAGAATATGCTTCCTCTGACGTCCTATCTCGATTCGACTCGAAACTTATTCGTATCATGCATTCAAGATCGATTGACAATTAATACGATTCGTCGTTAACCGCAACTAGGTAGGATAATATATGGCTAAGTGACTCAAGTAAACTCAAGCACCACCATTTATATATTTCGACACATATGGACTTTGTCATTTTCCTCTTCTTTCCCAACGTGCTAAATTGATGTTTTATGCCTCATAAGGTACCTATACTTGATTAAAGACCCTTTATGCTCAACGCTCATAGTGAACTTAACATTTTTCTTTTTCTTTCTTTTCTAGAGCTTATAGGGTTTAACTTTCACAACAAAGGTACTATTCTTTACCACGGATGTATTTTCTAAAAGAAACTTTTCTCATCATAACTACATCAAAATTTCACCCTTTTGATTCCCATATCCATCCTCACCTCCTATCATCCGGTTAATCGAAAGAAAAAGTCTAATAAAGGCTCAAAGAAGCGACAAATGGTATATAACATCGGGTTAGTGTTTGGGTGAATATGTGGTTAACAAAGATGGCCTTTTATCCCTTCCAAATTCGAAACACATATTGCAGTCTCGACACAGAAGAAAAAGTCTAATAAAGGCTCAAAGAAGGCGACAAATGGTATATAACATCGGGTTAGTGTTTGGGTGAATATGTGGTTAACAAAGATGGCCTTTATCCTTCCAAATTGAAACACATATTGCGGTCTCGACACGAAGAGCGGCAAGTTCTAGAAGGTAATCACATGCATGATATCACACAATTAAAAGCGTATCAAGATGTTTATACGGTGAAGCTCAAGTCTCACGGGTTAAGCAAATGGTGAAAACAACAAGCTAAACCATCTAACGTCATTCATGCGTCATTTCTAACATATCATGTGCCTATCATTAAATTTCACAAAAATTTCTATCGTCATTGGCCATGGATTAACACACTTCACTTAACTCGTTGATCGACGCACACGAAACGAAAAGAAAAAGCGAAACACGACAAAAAGCAACACAAGCGAAGACACGACAAAAACATGAAAACAAAAACAAAAGCGTTGGGTTACCTCCCAACAAGTGCTTACTTTAACGTCTTTAGCTAGACCATCACTAACCTTGTCAATCCGGCGTTTTGTGGCGAAATCCTTCTCAACTCGTGGATCCTCCTAAACTTAGCATTTACGGATCTCCACTTGCGACTATGGAAGTGGCCACTGAAACTTGAGCGATACACTCGGAGTTCCATGCCGAGTCCACTTCTTCCTTCTCACAGATTCTTGATCGGTCGAGTACCTCTAAACGCGAGGCGTGTGCGGCGGCAGTCATGATCGAGCAACAATCTTACGCTTTCCAACGTCGTGTTGCTTGATGGCGTCGTATATGGAAATTTTGAGCTCCTCATCGTTAACACGAAGCGTGAGATTTCCTTCCGCACATCAATCAACGCACGACCGGTTGCTGAAAATGTCTACCAAGGATTAGTGGTTGTTGTTTGAATTCGGAATATCTAGAATCACAAAGTCGGCGGGAAAACAAAATCTCAATTCTTACCAACACGTCTTGACGATACCTTTTGGATATGTGGTGACCGGTCGACCATCATCGATGAAATCTTAAATCGGCCGTCGTCTTTCCTAGGTGTAGCGGTTGAAAACATTCAATGGCATCAGTTGATGCTCGCCCCAAATCGCACAAAACATTTGGAAAAGTGCGCTCGGCGATCTCGCACTCCAACGTGAAACCTAGGGGGATCCTTCTCGCTTGAGAGGAGCTTCCTTTGCAAGGCGACCTTTGCATTCTTGGGATAGGGTAATTTTCTCAAATTTCCCGACTTCTTCTTGCTCATAAGCGCTTTTAAAAATTTCATGTAGCCCTAGGCATGTTTCGCGGTGACTTGAAGAGAGGCAAATTTATCTCAACTTTTGAAAACCTCTTTGAAGCGAGCAAACTCCTCGTCATATTTTGACTTGACAAGTCGACTCGGAAATGGGACCGGGAGGGTGTCGTGCGACGTTTAACTTAGCTTCGGGGCGCCTCATGATCGACCTCGCGACCATTGGGAAGGTCATGAGGCATCATTGCTGTGCTGATCTCCGTCTTGGCGTGCGAGCTTGCGGTATTTGGGTCACTCGCGAGCCTTTGTGGCGCGCCTCGATGGCTCGCGGTCGGTCTTGCGGGCATGCGCTTCGATCGCGGGTTTACGTGGGCAAATTACGGATGGCTCATGATCGGGCTCATGATCATGAGCTCGATCATGATTTCTACTTGAGAATGCTTTCTTGCTCTTCTTCCTCGGTAGGGCTCGGGTAGGCTCGTCCACTCCTCGTCTGAATAGCAAAGCACTGATTCTTCGGGTTTACCTCCGTATTACTCGGAAATTGGCCCATCTTTTGTAGTGCATTCACTTGTACGGCTATTTGACCAATTTGATTTTCCAACATCTTCATATCTTCCCATAGCCGTCGCGGTGGACTCCAAATGATTTATCTTTTGCGGTATTGCTTATGAGCAATTCGATTCGTTGCCAATTGTTGGTTGCTTACAACCAACTGCTGCATCATGTCTTCGAGACTTTGCTTCCTCGGCTCTTGAATCGAATTCTGAACATTGAAACCTGCTGAAGGTTGTTGGAAATTCGAATGATTCCTCTGATTGATGTGGCTGACGTTCTCTGTCTCAATCTGACTCTTCAAAAGAGTGAACTTCTTCATGAGATCGTCATATTTTGAATCACTCTCAACAGTTTGCTTTGAGCGATGGCGTTCTCTCGTTGGCCATTGATAGCTGTTGGCGACCATCTCTTCTACAATCGGCTTGCCTCGATCTCTCGGTCGGTTCGATAAGCGACCTCACTGACGCGTCCACCATGCTCCTTATCGCCATGTCAGTCCACCGTAGAACTGTGTGATTTGTTGCTCCTTGGAGAACCCATGTTGTGGACATCGTCTCAATAGACCTCTGAATCTCTCCCATGCCTCGAATAATGATTCGTCGTGGTTTTGGCAAAAATGAGAGATTTCGGCGATGATCTTCTGGCAGCTTTCGCCGGCGGAAAGTATTTGAAAGAAACTTCATAAAGTTTCCCCAAGTGTCGATGCTGACTCGGTCCAAACTCTTGAACCAATCTTTTGCACAGTCACAATGAGAAACCGAACATCGCATTCGGATCGTGTCTTGTGGCACCCATTCATTTGATGGTGTCACAAATATCGAAAAAGTTTCGAGATGCGCATTTGGGTCTTCATGACTCCTCCCCAAACCGCTCTCTTGGACCATCTTGATCGGGGCGGTTTGAGCTCAAAATTGTTTGCATCTACGTGCGGGCCCCAACCGCCTCCTTGGAACTGACCGGTGGGATGTCGGTACATGTGATTGAGGTCTTTCCTCCGGAGGCGAGGACAATGATTCCCATATTCGCCATCGTGACGCCGCATCTCGCAAAGTCGGCTAGCATACGTCTGCAACTTGCTCGGGAGGAATGCCCGGATTACGGTTCTTTGCCATTGCAGCCCGTCTCTTCTCTCGTCCTCTTCTCCTTTGAGAGCTTTCGATCTCGGGATCTAGTAATACTTGAGAGGTCCTTGAGATCTTGTGCGCATAAACCACACGAGAAAAGAGAAATTTAGCACCGACTAAAATAAATAAATATAATATAATAAATATAACTTGAATTAATAAATCGAATCGTCAATTATTCCTATGTGATCTTAACAATCCCGAACATGCGCCTAAAATTTGATCGCTCCTTTTCACACGCAAAGGTGTAAGTATAGGTGGCAATATATCGTATCCACGAGATTGTATCACGAAAACATAGAAGCTAGCTCAACGACAATTCATCATTATCCAAGCACGAATTTGGGTTGAAAGGTTTAAGGCTTGAAATTAATCCAAAGCAAAGGTAACCAAACAGAAATATAAAATAAAGCAATAAAATCACGAAAGATAACTTATGAAGAAAGACTAACCTAGGGATGCACCAATCCTATCCACAACGATGTTTATCCCGCTTATTATTAACCGTTTTAATCCGAGACAAGGCGGAAGATCACATATATAACCAACAACTTGATTCGACAATTGCGGCGATTGATTACTAATTCTCCCTATCACGATTCGTCTCTAGAGGAAAATAAGCAACTCCAAATGGATCACTAAGAATATGATTCCTCTGAGCGTCTATCTCGATTCGACTCGAGGCTTATTCGTATCATGCATTGAAGATCGATTGATAATTAATACGATTCGTCGTTAACCGCAACTAGATATGCATTAAGATTGATCGAAATCAACACATATAAATAAGCACCATGAATCATGAATCAATGCACGGAAGGTAAATAACAAAGCGGGGCTCACAACATATAGGATCGAATCATGCAAACCCAAGGATTAGAGCGGAAAACTAGCGGACATAATAAGCGAAATAAAATACGATTTAACCATAAAAGCGAAATTAAATATATAAAACCCGTAGGGAAGCGTCGGATGAACAATGGTTGGTCTTGAATCCATCCCAACGAGCGAGCGAAAGCGATCGGACAAAACATTCCGATCGATAGCGAAGCGATAAACTAAACTAGAACAACGTAAAAGCAATACTAGAATTAAACTAAAGGAAGATTAAAGACTAAAAGTCTGTAAACGAGGAAAACCAATAAAAAGCAGTGCAGGGCGTCTAGGGTGTCTTGGGGCGCAAGGGGCAGCCTGTTATAGAAAAGGTGGAAACCTAATTTGCGCCTCTGCTTGCGCCCTCGCGATCGCTTCTCACGATCGCTAGCTCGATCATGAGCCATCTCATGTGGCGCTCTTCTTCGCTCATGGGTCCTCCTTCTTCTCGCATGGTACCTCGCGACCGGCATAGCGGTCGCTAGCAATTCCGCACGGTCGCGAAATCGTCGATGAGTTCTATGCGCTGGGGCTTGCTCGCGTGCACAAGGTCGCGGTCGCTACTCCTCTGGTGCTCATTGGTTTGCCTCGCGACCAACTGGCGACCGCTAAATTGGTCGCTAGAAATAGTCGGTTGCTCATTTTGGCTCGTCTTCGTTTCTTGCTCAATTTCAACATATAAACCTACACAACACCAAAAGAACACCCAAGAGCAATATCTTCTAGAAATAGATGAAACATTGAGAATCGATGCATAAACGCACATTAAACGAGCTAAACTCATCTTCAAATATCAACTATAAACGTGTAAAATGCGCGTTTATCAATAAGGGTTTAGAAATGTCAGAGAAACAAAGGGTAAAACCCACAACGTCGGTGAGCCCACCTCTCGGATGCGTCATCATGGTGATGGAACAATGTGGGTTTACATAGCAAGACAGAGAGACGAGAGCACCGTCCGAATAATGAGACAACGAAGAAGTAAGGTTTTCACCCATCGAGAGAGACAGAGAAGGGAGAGAGCCATCCGAATAAAGGGACGACGAAGAAGTAGGGTTTTCACACATTGAGAGGGAATGGAAACAACGAGTGTTCTGACCTAGTTGTTCTCTAAGTCGCTCGCAATTGTATGAGATCCCTATAGAGCGATAAGGTCAACCCATTCGTACTCTCAAAGAAGACTTAACAGGGCTACAGTTCCGTGTCACGCACAAAAACATAATAGAAAAGAAACTAATGTCCTAACATAATTGGAGGTTGTCTTGGAACTAACAAAAAAACAGAAAAATAAATGAAAATAAGAAAGGGGTATACTTGGACAACAAGAGGATTTGATAAATAAACAGAATTGTAGATGGTGTTTTAAGGTTCAAACTCTATCCTCGTTATCAACGAGCCAACGACAGATGCACAGTGCAGTAAACTACTCACGCGCTCTCACCTAGCGTTAAACATAAACTAGCCGCTCGACCCCGTTTATGCTAGACTCTCAATTAACAATAAACTAGCCTCTCGACCCCCGCCATCATCAACTAGGAAGAATAATCAAACACAAATACAATCGATAACAAACACATATCCATATATATTAATCACTCAACGACGGACTAGTTTCTCGACCCACACGTCATCAAACTTATATTCAACATAAATATTTTCTCGCATTAATTCATAATCAAACATAAACACATAATCAAAGCTACACTATTCTTTCGAGCCCGTGTACCAAGATCATCAAATAATCAATCTGTACGGATAATAGTTGCAAATCATCAACACAAAAATCATGATTCGAGATACAACAAATCAATCCAACAATTATTTAATTACGAATAAATAATCAATTCTCACAATATAAATTAATCTCATATCAATTACATAGATATAATGAAATGAGAAAAACTTACAAACCGATCATTGACGAATTAGTCGTCCAAAAATATGAAATTGCACAATCCAAATATAAATCCAAGTACAAGATTATAAAAGTAAAGGAAAAGAAAAATAAATGAGAAAATTCATGTCTGAAGAATTATATGGAGAGGCGGTTGCGTCTCCATAATTAAAACCCTCGTCGAAAGCCCACCATTCTCCAAATTGGGCATAAACCACCCCACCCAGCACCGGAAATGATGCCACGGTATTGGGGTAATGTCTTGAAGTCACCGAGAAGATCCCGGTTTGACGCTTCCGGGCGTTGGGCATGGGCGGCGAGAGGTATCCTAACACCGATCACAGTGAGGCGGATGCTGGGCATCTCGTATGGGACGCTGGGACGAGACACAGACGTTGGTCGAGACGGGCTTTAAGATGAGGCACTAGTCAAAACAGGGAGTGCGAAGCACCGGACGTGCGAGGCGATGCGGGAAGAGCATCCAATGCTTGCTGGGATATTGGCCTGGGATATGCACTCGTGCGCGTGGTACATGCACGAATGCACGTTCTTGACCTGAAATGCACATTTTCACCCCGGATGCCTGCAATCACAAATAACATCTGATTTGCTCATTTCTTAATAAATAAGTATAAGTTAAGTCAAATAAATTAGCAAAATAAGCGTCCACCAAAAGAGAAATTAAGCACAAATACATACTAAACAACGAGCTAGGGTTTGAGAACAATCGAGAGAGGCGAGAGGGAATGAGGTCAAGATCTAGGGTTTCAAAAGATTCAAGATAGATGAGCAATGGATCGAGAGATTGAGAGGAGGGGAATGAGTTTATGAGTGAGAGGAATGTTTATTTTAATTTGGGTTAGTCCAAATTAAAAAAAAATCATGACCCAATTAGTCACCCACCCGTAATTAACTTCTAATCTTGTGTTAATTTTCCTTACTATTTCCATATAAGGAAATCACTCAATTATTCTGAAAGGGAATACGTCCCAAGATCGTTGAGACGGACATAGTATTACTTTGGGAGGCGTTTGTTTTGAATGATGGAATGAATATATAAAAATAGTAAAAAATAAATCTACTATTTACTTTGATGAATTAAAATTGATTTTTAACTTGTTTAACTATTTTATCATTTAAAGTTCAATTATGTATTTCATCAGTATATCATGTCTCATTTAAAATAAATGTTACCTAGTAGTATTATACAAGTTACACGTCTTGAAACAAAATCATGTTGCGAAAATCTCGAATGACAAGCTAGTATATATCACCTATACATATGTTGATGGAACTACGAGGTGCATAGTTTGTACTTTGTAGCTTCATAATAATAAAGTAATTGAAGACATAGATTTTTTTTGGTGTTTTATATGCACAAATTAGATGATGTTTAGTCAAACTTATTTTAGAGAACTATAAGTTTTTGGAGATCATATAAGATATAATGTTTCAATAGCTTATAAGTTGTCAAAGTATTTGAATAGTTAAGGTTCTAAGCTAAATAAAGAATTGTGAGTTCAAGAGACAAAATCATAGTTAGATAAAGAAAAATGACGAGAAGTGCAATTGATAAGGTATATGTAAAAATAACGAATCATAGTAAGTTTATTTTGGTAGATTCATTGTTGTTTATAAGTTTATGAATAAATAAGTTGAGATTGAGAAACTGATTTTTAGAGAAACTTGTAAGCTGTTAGAACTTATTTTTATAACTTATAACCTGTTTAGAAATTTATTTTACCAAACACTTCGCATGAGTTTATAAACTCTTACACAACTTATAATTTTTTTGAGGAGCTTATAAGCTGAATCAAACATCCTCTTAGACTCGAAATTAAGAGAGTGTTTGATTGAGTTTATAAGCTTTCGAGAAGTGTTTGACAAAACAAATCCCTAAATACCTTATAAGTCGTGAAAATAAACTCCAATATCTTATAAGTTCCATAAAAAAAATAAGTTTCTTAACCCAATTTGTTTTTTTATAAGCTTATAAACAACAACGAAATTTATAAAAATAATCTTACTATGATTCGTTATTCCAAACATATAACCTATCAACTCACATCTCTTTAATTTTATGTCTCTAACTCATGTTTCTATCTCTAGCTTATAAGTTATATTATATAATTAATTCAATAACTTATAAGCTTTTAAGACATTACATTTTATAAAATTTTAAAATACCTTATAAACTTTTTAAAACAAGCTTAGCAATCAACCCTAAATCTTATTAACTGAATTCGGAGTTTGAAAATATTAAGGCGACAACTATTCAATTGAAGTGTCACTTTATCCGACTACGTGCTGTAGGCTGTATAATTGAGTCGAGCCTATGAAAAATTGAGGTAAATTATTATTATTATTATTATTATTATTATTATTATTATTATTATTATTATTATTATATTATTATTATTATTATATCTCGTTTTGTTGGTAGAAATTGGAATGAGAGGCTCAATTCCGCCACTTATAATTATCAATCGAACAAATTGAAATCACTACTAGATAACCCATGTTCTCTAGTCTCAAACATCTTATAAATTTCAATATCCGATGTTAAAATTCCACGTTGGGATTTGAAATTTAAGTAATGCACGCCACAAACGTTTGCCGTTCCAAAAATTCCGTTGTTCAGCACCTCATTAGTGATCACTGATCAGAGGGTAGGTACTACCGATAGCCTATCACAAGAGCTTCCAAATACACCTCTATTATATTATTGTCAAAATCGAATATAATTAGACTAAAAAAACTTGCACGAATTTAATTAACATGTATAATTGACAATGCTGACGCCAACCGACAGACAATTAGAGGTGTTTTTGCCTTCTTTTTTTCATCATGGAGAATCCACAATCGTTGCTTAAGGTGTGCATTGGGTAAACCCTACGTTCCTGTGCAATAACCTATAAACTATAAAGAACAGATAAACCATACTTGAAAAATCAGGTGTGACAGACCCAAAACCACAAAAGTATTTGATAGAGTTCAAACCTGTGACACCTCGATCACATGAACTCACCTTGACCATTGCCTAATTTTGACAATATGTATGATTGACAATGCTAACGCCAACCTAAGGATGACCAGAGGTGTATTTGCACAACCTAGACATTTGTTTAAACTCAAACAAGTATACAAAATATATTATTCGACAATATGCATTATAATTAGTGATTTAGGAATAAGTATTACTCTTTCCATCTCGTTAATGTTGTCGGGTTGAAAATAAAATCAATGTTGTGGTTGCGCCGCTGTAGAATGAAGTCAAGCCCCGGGTCGTGGAGCAAGCTGGACCATCATCCAAGTATGTTTTTCATTGTGGTTCACCTTCATATTTTCGTGGTCTATATCATGCGAGTTATAGCAATCCTAGGGGGCCAGTCGAGCACAAACTCTTAAGAATGGTCGTGAGCGGGAGTCGAACCCACATCTCCAGGCAAAAGAAACACCCGGCGAACGGAGGATCTTACGTGCCCCATTTCGATGGGTCACTCACTCACCAATAGTTCATTAGGGAGGAGAAGACCCTATGCGTCTTTGACAGAGAGCCGGAATTCCATTCATTTCATAAGGCCAGAAAGATGGGTTCATTCGACTAATTAGTGATCCCTGGGCCTACCTAACACAGATGTCCCTGAAATAGGGGATTGGTGCCGTTTTGACCTCTCTTTCTGGTTATGAAATTGCTTAGGTTCTCAAAGCAAGAGTGATTTGCTTTAGAGCTAAAGTAGTCTTTCCTCGTCATCAGTCACGAGACTGTCTCTCTTCTATTAATGAATTTATGGCACCTTTCTTTCACCGAATGTGCTTGATAACCCAACACACTTGCTATATCCACTAACACTTCATACCACTTCATCCTACCTACTATACCTGGACATGGATAATCCAATCTAATCTATTGAAAGCTTCCGAGAAGTAATGTTTTATCCCAGTATATTATTTTGGGAACTGGTACTTGATCGGGCGGGGGGCGGTTTGTAAGGCTGGTCAAAAGTCCATTCTCTATGATAGATCTTTAATCTCTACCGTGCCACGGATCGCCAAAGGCCTGATCCGCACTGGAGGTCCTCTAACGAGAACTTTAGCTCACGGGCTAAGCCTTTCCTGGTCGTCAAGTATTGTTAGGTCCACTCTTGGCTAAGCTCTTTGGGCGGGACTTTCTCGATACGACTTCTCTTGCTTGAAAAGCAAGTTGTCTCGGAAGGAGTGAAAAGGTGCTGGTCGAATTGCTAGGGTTCGAAATGTGGATGAGCTGAAATAGGCTGTTCGGCACACTCGTCCAGAAGATGATCCATATGGGTCTAGACTACTTCTAGAGATGCCCAGGTGGGTAGTCCCACCAAGGAGAAGTTGAGCTGAATTGGCATCCGCCTGAGATGGGTTCTGGGCACCCAACCCATTCACCCAGGAAGGGGCACGAAAACCAAAATGATTCATGGATTCGGAAATGAGAGGAATGTCACCCCATCGACAGGTTAGAGAGTTGGACGAGTTCCTTAAACCTCCGCATCCCAAAGCGCGCTGCCTTTTTTGATTCAATACAATAAGGTAAAAGATCGTACAGTTTCGAGTGGCAAGATAATAGATATTGAGTCCATCATGAGATGACCTCCCTACCTTTGATGTACTTGACTTCGAGTTGGCATTAAACATTAAATAAGCTCGTTGAGGCGAATCTGCTCTTAGTTAGAAAGAATAGGTTGGAACTCTTTAAACATCGTCTAGATGAGCTAAAAACCCGGGTTTTTGACATCATAGCCTATTTTAGAAAAGCGTAACCTTGTCTTCCCTACTCCTCCTCTAGTTGTGCCATTACCAATCGCGGCCCTGATCCGGCCGCCCCTGACCTAAGAACAACGATTATCCTTATGACCAACTGAAAGCTCACTTACATCCTTCAGTCTTGGATCTGGGGGCCATGGCGCCAGTGCTCCTAAGATCATAGAAGCAATGTTGCAGAACTTTTAAGCACGTGAATTAAGAAGAATTGTATTTTGTATGTAAATTAGTGTGAGATACAAAATTCAAAGCACTTTTAAAATAAAATTTTTTTATTTTTTTGGATATAAACCAATAATAATAGAACGACATAAAGAAGTATACAAACTTAAATTAGCGGAATGTAGGGAGGATGTAACATGCTTCCATCCAGATGACAAAAGTCACTCCACCTCCATGGGCTTTCCCGATCGCACTGTCTCTAAAACTTAATAGATGAGCAAATCACGAGATATGTTTCGATTGATGAATTAATGGGCGCCGAACTCAGACAATTGAAAGTCGGAGGGCTTCTTTGCAAATACCAATTCTTTTTTGAATTCCACCCTATGATCTCCTTCTCCCTCCATCTCTCTCCATATAAACACACAACACTGTTAACACAGGCATCCATTTTAAAAATTCAATTCATTTAAGCCGACCTAATAGAGAAGAAAGTGTCTCCCAGAATCACCTCAAAGGCAAGAAAGAGTGCCATGGCCTCCGATTCTTCTCGTGCCCGTATCGATCAGGTTTCAGTTCTTTCCCCTTTCACGTATTTGCATTTCAATGTTTTCAATTTGAACGGATTGAATCAAGATTCCTAAATTCTATGTCGGGGTTTCTCTATAGGGTTTGCTGTTATCATTGTTTTTCGATTTACTCTCTCTCTCTCTCCCCTTTTAATAATGGAATTAGCAAAATGTAGTGTGCATTAGGCTATCACTCGCCCTTTATCCTCAGGTCTCACTCTTTTCTGTTTGTGGGGGGATTGTGTTGCAATCTGCAGTTCTTTTCATCAAAAAAGAAGAGAAAATTTTTGTCACCAGCGTCAAAACCCGAGAGACCAGAAAAAGAGGCGAAAACCCAAATTCAATGTTCACCCAGTGCCAAAGGGTCTTTGGTAAGCTATTTGGAGACCTCACCTGCTAAGTGTTTGAACTCCATTTTGGATGATAAGACGAGGCCGGTTCCAGTTAAGAGGAATTTGACTTTGGAGTCGGGGCTCTTATTATCTAGGGACGAGAATGGTGGTGCCCTCGACAGGCAGCCACAAAGTTCCGAAGCATCTGGAACTGCTCGAGGAGTAAAAAATGAATCTTTGTCTGGTATAGGTAATGATGCTGAAGAAGGCGTTCGAAAGAATTCTTCTGCAATGAGTGCCCTTGCGCAGAACTCTAACCTCAAGGAGTTTGCAACTGATTTCTTGTCATTGTATTGCAGGTAGTAGTTATCCTTTTTTACTCATTTGTGGTTTTGTTGGATTTACTTCTAACTTTGCATTTGAGCAACGATTTTATGTGTCCATGTATTTGTAACTAGTTGTCGTTGCCCTCGTGCATGATTGGCACTTTCTCTCTGTCTCTGTTTCTGAGAATCGAGATCTTCTCATCTGCAGTGAGCTACGGAGTAGTGTAGGTCTGCCCTCAGAAACAAAAGAGATTGCGGATAAAAGACATTGCAAGAATGGCGAGAATCCATCTGACACTCAAAATGAATCCTTTTCCTCTCCCAAGGGCGACTGGTTAAAAATTGCTAAGGAGCCTGTGGATATTGGTTTTAATCGTTTGGAGAAGGTATTTATCCTTTTATAAGTTACAGATATATCTCTAACAGAGATCTTCAATAACTTCATTTTCAATGCTGACAGGATATTGCACAATCAAGTTTGAGAAAATGCAATAACAGAACTACTCTTAGTATATCTGAATGTGAAACACCTGCTTCTTTCCTATCTAAACTTGGAGCCCGAGAAACTCCCCAGTCAACAAGAGGAAGCTCATCATTCTCTCCAGGAGATGCATTTTGGAATGAAGCAATTCTAGTTGCTGATGAGATTGGTAATCCTAATGCTGGTCTTTCTTCTCATGTTGCTGATAGTGAGACCTTAAAAGTGGATTACGGTACTCATAATTCAAACAATGTGAAAGATAGAGGTTGTGTTCATCTGTTAAACAGTGCTCGGGATGGAGTTACACATACAGTTTCTGATGTTCATGCTGGTTCTGCTGTGGGCTCATCAGGGATGCATCTGGACAAGGAGGTTTCACCACTTCCTGTGAAGCACTTTGATTTCAGTTTGGAGGCTAGAAATCTTGACAAGGAGATACCAGCTGATGCTAATAAAACCAAACCCGACATTATAACAACCAAAGAGACACCTGTCTCTATCAATCAACGCAATTCCCAGTGCTATAGTCTCAGACACAGTAGCCCCAAAGATCAGATGGGTGAAATTCTCCCTGGTGTCCAACAAAAATCCTTCAAATGCATTAATTCCACAAGGAATGTCGAACATTTGAAGGAGAATAGCCACAATGTTGCATACAATACACCAAATAGAGATTATGAATGGGTTGTTGCTAATGAACTCAAAAGCAATTGTACTCCTGCAAGTTCTTCGATAAAGGGGTGTTTGAATCTTGGTAATTGGCTTCCTCTTGAAATATGCCACATATACTACAAAAAAGGCATATCCAAATTATACCCCTGGCAGGTAACTCTACCTCCCTTAAGCTATTTAGCTAAGCCTTTTGAATTGGTTCATAGGTCCCATCCATGAAACTGGGAGAATGTATGCATTTTATGCATGTGATCTTTCACAGGCTCTACTTTCAGAACCAAAATAAAATATTTTAGCAGTTATGATTCAACATCTAACTTGTTCGAGCATTAATTGCCTTGTTTCATCAAAAGTTTAAAACCTTGTAGCCTATATTTCCTGTTTCTGAAGGTCGACTAGTTAATCTGGATGTGATGCTATTTTTACAATCAAACAAGTTCACTATTTTGCTATAACTTATCAGGAGGTTCAGAATTAGCAACTTAAGCATTTATACAATTTTACTGCAGTGTTTTTCTTGTTTTAAGGATTGAACTAGGTTATTCTTCAGGTTGACTGTCTCCAAGTGGAAGGTGTATTGCATAATCGAAATCTTGTCTACTGTGCATCCACAAGGTAATCATGTTTGGAATATAAGCTTATGCTATGAATTGAGCTGTTTGATCAGTTATAATGTTATCTATGTATTTTTCTTGGATTGGGTTTTCCTTTTCATCAGGATCCTGCTATATCTCATATCTATGGGTGCTCTAGTCGCCATTTATTATCTTCTCTTTGGTTGTCATAGTGCTGGTAAAAGTTTCGTTGCGGAGATACTAATGCTGCGGAGGGTTCTAGTAACCGGAAAAATTGCACTTCTTGTGCTTCCATATGTGTCTATCTGTGCAGAAAAGGTGCTGAGGTTTTTGTGCTTTAGAGGAACTGTTTTTGATACTGTCCACTGGTGTCTAATTATCCAATCTCTTTCTGGAAATGTGTAGGCTGAACACCTCGAAGTTGTTCTAGAACCAGTCGGTAAGCATGTTCGTAGTTTTTATGGAAACCAGGGCAGTGGTTCTCTTCCGAAGGATACATCTGTCGCTGTGTGCACTATCGAGAAAGCAAACTCTTTGATCAATAGGTTACTTGAAGAGGGTCGCTTGTCAGAGCTTGGCACCATTGTGATTGATGAACTGCACATGGTATTCACATTGCTTTTGGTTTTCATTAGAGTGTAATCTGCAGCTTAACATCCTACATTTATTAGTCTAATTCTAATTTTATGTTTGGGTTGTTATAATGGATAATGGCAGGTCGGTGATCAAAGCAGGGGTTATCTTTTGGAACTATTGTTGACTAAGCTTCGCTATGCAGCTGGCGAAGGCAATGTAGAGTCTTCTAGTGGTGAAAATTCAGGATCAAGCAGTGGGAAGTCCGATGCTGCTCGTGGCCTCCAAATCATTGGAATGAGTGCAACACTGCCAAATGTGGCTGCAGTTGCTGATTGGCTTCAAGTATGTATTTTACAATCGAGTTCATATATAATTTGTTCATTCAATTCTCAGTTTTTTAACCAATTAGCTTTGCAGCCTAAAGCAATTGTATGACAATGTTGTCAGCTTCTGCAATTCTATTTAATTCGTTGTTATACTGCATTGTTGGAGATTTAGCTTATTAAAAAATTGGATTGTGTTAATCAGGAATATTCATAATCGTTTCTTGTGATGGAAAACCACTGAGTTATATTAACGTAGGGAAAATTGCATTTATTGTTCCATGGGATAGAAGGGGCAGCGGTGCACCTTGTTAATTTTTAGATTACTAGACTTTGGATTTAGTCCTATACTCCTATTTAAAAATAAAACACTTTATGAACGGTTTGTACGGTGAGAAACTTGTGGCAGTCAACGCTAGGTTTAGGACTTCCTTTCCATCCAGTGGGACCAAAAATGTGATTTTGCCCCAGAACTATGGTCAGACAATGAGAATTCAATCATTGTAATATTCTTGTATTTGTTTGAAGAATGCACATTCGAGATCTCTTTTGGGCAATATGAACCTTGACATGACTTACCAACATTAAAGCTTTTATATTTTGGGAAAGCATAATTTTAGTCTGGCTTGCAGATTTTTAAGGAAAATCTATCTCATATGTTTTACAGTCACTCATTGTTCGAGGTCCTAGTGTCTAATGAATGAATTTGTATAGTGTCTAATGAATGAACTCGTATGTGTTTTATTTATTTAGGCAGCACTTTATGAAACAGAATTTCGGCCTGTTCCATTGGAAGAATACATCAAAATTGGTAGCACAATATACAACAAAGCAATGGAAATTGTCAGGACCATTCCAAAAGTGGCTGAGCTGGGTGGTAAAGATCCGGATCATATAGTTGAACTTTGCAATGAGGTTTGATCTTGTCTTTGTTTCTATGTAAGTCTTTTCTTTCTTCAAGGTGACTAATTTGAGATGCTGATTCATTAGGTTGTCCAAGAGGGTCACTCGGTGCTCATATTTTGTTCCAGTCGGAAAGGTTGTGAATCAACTGCAAAGCATATTGCAAAGTATCTCAAGGGATTTACCGTAAATCCTCGCTGTGAGCAAGGCGAGCCTTTTGACATGGCCTTTGCTATTGATTCGTTGCAAAGATCTCCTGCTGGGTTGGATCCTATACTTAACGAAACTCTTCCTTTTGGAGTTGCTTACCATCATGCTGGGCTTACGGTCTGTGAGCCAAACATCCTATTATATTGTTTGTTGTTAAGATAAATGTTGCTAGCTCTAGATTATGAATATTCATTATATCCTAAGCTTATGCGGTTCATCATTTCTAGAAAAGGTTGAGGAAAGAGAGACTGTCGAAATGTGTTATCGCAAAGGACTTGTACGTGTCTTGACTGCTACTTCAACTCTGGCAGCAGGGGTTAATCTGCCTGCTCGGAGAGTCATTTTCAGACAACCACGCATAGGTCGTGATTTTATTGATGGGACAAGGTACAAACAAATGGCTGGACGAGCAGGTCGGACTGGCATAGACACAAAGGGAGAGAGCGTAAGCCTAATTTTCATATTCTCTTTATTGCCCAATTATTTGTAAGATATTTCTGTTCTTTTACTCTCTTTCTTCTTGCGCATACTTGAATTTGTCTATGCCTAATTAAGTCAAATCACTTTTTGTTTCAATTCAAGAAGAGCTGAGTTCTAATTTCTTTTACATTTCTTATTTTTAATGAAGCTTGCACACAAAGTCATTATGCTCTTCTTTTATTACATCAATTCATTTATAACAATATTTAAATGATTCAACAGGTACTAATTTGTAAGCCAGAGGAATCCAAGAAAATATTGGCACTCCTTAATGATAGTTGTCCTCCACTTCACTCTTGTTTGTCAGAAGATAGGAATGGTATGACCCACGCAATACTTGAGGTTATTGCTGGAGGAATTGTTCAAACTGCTAGTGATATTCATCGATATGTAAGATGTACTCTTCTCAATTCAACAAAACCCTTTGAAGATGTGGTGAAATCAGCACAAGATTCTCTTCGATGGTTATGCCATAGAAAGTTCCTCGAATGGAGTGATGAGACTAATTTATACACCACTACACCCCTTGGCCGTGCATCTTTCGGCAGTTCTCTTTGTCCAGAAGAATCACTTGTAAATGTCTTTATCTGTTCCTCCTTTACAAAGTGCAGATTAGTAATTTTTTCTATAACTTGTAGATTGCTTTTTGACCTACGCACTTTACATGCTTTCTTCACCTGAGTTAGTTTTTTTTAATAATATATTTTAGCCTCAACTATACCATATTGAGCATCACTTATAGAGCAGATGGTTTAGGCAATCAATTAACTTTGGATTCTGTGTAGATTGTGCTGGACGATCTCATGAGAGCAAGAGAAGGTTTTGTTCTGGCTTCAGACTTGCATTTGGTATACTTGGTAACTCCCATTAATGTTGATGTGGAACCAGATTGGGAACTGTACTATGAGAGATACATGCAGTTATCTTCTTTAGACCAGGTACTTCAATATCTCTCCTCTTCTTTTATGATATCCCATTGAAGAAATTTTGGTTGTAGAGTTTGCAGTGGTTGTACAAAGCTACACATCATATCACAGCTCTGTTTCATATAGAGTGTTTTTCTTTTACCTGTTCTTTCCATTGGAAACTTACAAAATTCTATGTGAACTGTTACTAATTTTGCATTAAAATTTGATATGTTTATTTGTTATCTTATGTTTACCAATTGTTACATTCTTATCTGTTACTGTGTCGCGTAGACCAGATGCAACTTCAATTTAGACAATGATTTATTTTAACTTCAGTTAGAAGCCAGATACCACTAAATAAAGGTTTAGTCTTATTGAACTTTTTTCCTAGTAGAAGTTATGAGAGTCTGTCATATGGTTCCCTAAATTTACTGCCAACAGGGATGAACTGCTTTTATTTGCATATCTATTCTCTGATGTTTTTCAAGATTATTGGACAAAGCTGCAAAGCATTTCTTCTTCAACAGCTGTTCGAGATTAGGAACTGTAAATCTCTTGTCTGTGAATAGTCTACCTGGGGATTCCCCAGCCTATTGATTGAGCCTGCTACCAACTGCCTGCACTATATTTTGTTGTTCAAAACTAACTGGCCAGGACTTGAAACTTAAAATTATGCATCTAAACAATGAGTTTTGATCTTGCTTTTAATAATTTGTTTGTGCCAACCTGAATCATTAGATATAATTGATCGCATTGTTACATATTTTTAATGCAGTCTGTTGGCAACCGAGTTGGAGTACAAGAACCTTTTCTGATGCGTATGGCTCATGGCGCGCCTTCTCGATTGCTGCAGAGCTCCAGGAATAGAGGCAAAAGCCTGCATGGAAAATATGATCACAAACTTGGGACGTTAACCCATGGCATGCTCTCGGATGAGCAAATGCTTAGGATGTGTAGACGGTTCTATGTTGCTCTTATCTTGTCCCGACTTGTGCAGGTAAACTTGTTTTTGCCATGGGACAATCAACCATATTTTGACTGACGACTTTACCTACTCTTTGTTATACTTCTACCTTATATAGGGGTTGGTTATTGTGAGAACCATATCTATTTTGAGAACTATGCACAAGACGTATAAAGTTGATGCACATAATATATAAAATTGTGCACAACAAAAACATTGCACTCAACGTTATATTTTTGACAACTTTAGAATGTTTTCATTGTACAACTTTATAGTTCTCAAGTTCTCAAAAAAAGATGTAGTTCTCATTTGATCCCTCCTATATATATATATTGTTATTCTCTATGTACATGAACCCATCTCTCTCTCTATATTGTTATTCTCTTTTCATTGGTCTAATTATGCTGCTGGCTGGTAAAGAAGGTAAGAGTACTTTTTAATTTTTCCTTCCAAACTATGTTAACATTCATCTTATTAAGTTTGTAATAATAGTGAAGTCTTGGCCATTGTTCATAATTATGTATAATTTGAATCAGCAAGTTACTTTCTGTTATGATGTTATTGAGTTTTGTCCGTCTGTAATGATAGAGTTTTGTGATGCTGGACTATAGGAAGTACCTGTTGGTGAAGTTTGTGAAGGTTTTAAAGTTGCTAGAGGCATGGTTCAGGCCTTACAAGAAAATGCTGGAAGGTTTGCATCTATGGTTTCAGTGTTCTGTGAAAGGCTTGGTTGGCATGACCTTGAAAGTTTAGTTGCCAAATTCCAACATCGTGTTTCATTTGGAGTTAGAGCAGAAATTGTAGAACTTACTGCCATTCCTTTTATTAAGGTGTGCGAATTGCTTCGTATTGAAATACTATAAATTTAGATTTGATATCTTAACTGCATCTTTGATATGTAGGGCTCCCGAGCTAGAGCACTTTATAGGGCTGGGTTGCGAACACCTCAAGCTATTGCTGAAGCTTCAATTCCTGAAATTGTCAAAGCGCTTTATGAATCTTCTTCATGGAGTGGTCGGGGTAAGATATATATATAGGGTTGGGATCTGGCAAAAACCATCCTCATTATATATATAGGGCTTGGATCTGGTAAAAACCATCCTCATTCTAGAAACTTTGAACCAAGCATAATTTTAATAATAAAAAACATTATTTTGTATGTAAAAAAGCATAATTATAGAGAAAGCATTATCTTATGAGTAAGAAAGTACTCGGTTTCTAGTTTCTAGAATGAGGAGGGTTTTTATTTGATACTTCTCCTATATATATACATATATAATTTGTATGGCCTGTGGTGGGTTCATGAATATCTTTGATATTTGAACTTCTGTTTTCAGTATAAATTGTTGATATTGTTGATTAGTCATAAGCTAATTCTGATCAATTATTCATGGTAGACATGGAGGGTGCCGCACAAAGGAAAGTACAAGTGGGAGTTGCCAAGAAGATTAAAAATGGTGCTCGGAAAATAGTTCTTGAAAAGGCTGAAGAGGCGAGGGTTGCCGCATTCTCTGCCTTTAAGTCTCTTGGACTTGATGTTGCCCAGCTCTCTCGGCCAATAGAAGCCCCTCAAAAAGAGCCTTCATCATCATCAGAGGAGGAGTCTACAAGTAGCTATGCTTTCCTTCAACATTCTAAAGACTCACCATCAGTTGTTGACAGAAGTGTTGAGGGAGACCAACCTATAGACCCTCAACCAGCTGGTTTGGTTGAGGAAAATTCAGCAGGAAATGCACATGATGAAATGCATTTGAAAAAACACGTGTTGCTTGAACACAGTACTAATCTCGTTAATGATAAGATACATCTTACTAACAACTTCACCAGTAATCCAAAAGGGTTCGCTCCTCATCCATTTACAGATATTGTTGGTGCTAAAAATCAGTCGAAGGAGCATGTCGATCATGTAAGAGAACAGGAAAATGAAAATCTATGTGGGAACCAGAGTAAACAAGCAAGAAAAGGGTCCTGTCAGTGTAATTAGTGTTCCTGGCGGACTCGATTCTTTCTTGGATCTAATGGACGCTACTACTGAGTTCTTTTTCGATATACATTTCACTAAAAAATCTGAACTTAACTCTGCTACTCCATTTGAGATACATGGCGTAGCCATCTGCTGGGAGAATTCTCCAGTGTATTACCTAAGTATTCCAAAGGACTTATCCCGCTATAACAGCAAACGAGATGATCATTCTATGGGAAGCAAGGATGTTCTACCAACAAGTCTGCAGGTGGAGATGGCCAAGAAGAGGTGGACTAGGTTTGCGGCTATAATGGGGAAAACGGATATCAGGAAGTTCACTTGGAACTTAAAAGTTCAAATTCAGGTGCTAAAGTGTCCTGCTGCTTCTGTCCACAAGTTTAGCACACCACATGGAGGAATCAAAAGTTTGGGTTTGGAACTTATAGACAATTCGTATTTTGTGTTTTCTCCTGCTCATGTGAGGAATGCAATTGATCTGTGTGTTGTAGCATGGATTCTTTCGCCTGATGAGGAGAAAAGTTCTTGTCCTAATCTGGAAAAGGTAATTTTGTGGCTCTTTTGGTTCTGTTTATGAATTGATTTCCACTTCCAGGGGAAAGGTATGGAAAAGATTTACCTTGATGTGATGTTCTTTAGAAAATAAAATTAGTTTTTATTTTCAAATGCTGCATAGTAGATGTCTCTTTTTCACTTCTAGGTTGTGATGCTCCTACACCTTTCCAATTCTGATATTGATTAGGTTTTAATAAATTACAAAAATGGAGAATAGCTATATAAATATTGGTGTCTAAACAAATATTCAAATTCATCATAATTGTTCAAGTGATTTTTAAATTTTAATTATTCTTTCAACCAAGGTTTACATGTTCATTTATTTCTCTCTTAAAAAGTCTTAGTTGTCAGAAACAGTCTCTCAAGTTATAGTCTTGACAGGAAGCCAAAAGGAGATTATCTAGTGATGCTGCTGCATCCACTAACCGCAGTGGTAGATGGAAGGATCAGACTCGGAGAGCTGCCCATAACGGATGCTGCCGCAGAGTCGCACAAACTCGAGCTTTGTCTTCTGTTCTATGGAAATTACTACACTCTGAAGAACTAATTGAACCACTTATGACTGTTGAAGTTCGATTGGTAAGGATCCTATATTGCCATCAGATGATAAAAGTTAACCATCTTCCAAAACATAAATAACATATCTGTTAAACTTTGCAAAAGAGCAACTTGATTTTTGATTTTACCCTTAAGGAAGCAGATTTATGGATCTCCACTTGTAATTTCTCTTTTTTTTCCCCTCACTTGACTTACCTTACTTTAGGTTTCTATCTAATGCTTGTAAGTGGTTTACCTGTAGGTCAATATTCTTGCTGATATGGAGATATCAGGAATTGGTGTCGACATGGAAGGATGCCTTAGAGCGAGGCATGTCCTTGGAAGAAAACTCAAGTTGCTGGAGAAGGAAGCTTACAGATTAGCTGGCAAGACATTCTCATTATCGATGCCTGCAGATATAGCAAATATTCTCTATGAACATTTGAAGCTGCCCATGCCCGAAGGTTACGAAGGGAAGAACCACCACAGCACTGACAAACATTGTCTGGAAATGCTCAGGTACTAAATGATTAGCTGAGCCTTACTGATGCAATCTTTGGCCACAATTACGTATTCTATACTATTCTTTTACTTTTAAACTAAAACAGTTTTCTTTTTTCTTTCACAAACAAAACTTATTGTATGTAATCCTGTCCTTTCTTATAAAGTTAAACATGCTAGCATTGTATGTCAAGTAACTCTTGTACATTTTATTTTTGTGTTGAGACTGTCAACTTTATTTATTGGAATTGCATAAAATTGTTTTGTTTTAAAAAATTTAATATTTTTTTGAATTGAATCCACAGCTTATAGTTTGTGGGACTAACAAAATTTTGCTTTATTTCAGGGACGAGCATCTTATAGTCCCAGTTATTAAGGAGCACCGGACATTAACTAAGCTCTTTAATTCTACCTTGGGATCAATCTGTTCACTTGCTAGGCTTTCTATGAGGGCCCAGAAGTATACTCTGCATGGTCGTTGGCTCCAGACATCAACAGCAACTGGCCGACTGTCAATGGAGGAGCCTAACCTCCAGGTTTGTTTGTGATTGCATTTCCTTTTCTTTATTATGTTGATTTATCACATAATTCATAATAGCTGTACTGCATTTTTTCTATGTGGACTGGGGCAGTGTGTCGAGCATATGGTTGAGTTCAAAATGAATGAAGATGAAGGAGAATCACGTGCCAGCCACTATAAAATCAATGCGCGTGATTTCTTCGTGCCTACTCAGGTGAAGTTGCATTAGATTCTCAGACTAAAAGATGTCTTTGTGCTTAGCCTTTCATGAGTCGGGATGTGCTGCTGTAGATTCATCTGCATCTTCTACTTCGTTATCTTGTTGCAGGACGATTGGGTGCTTTTAACTGCAGATTATTGTCAGATAGAGCTGAGACTCATGGCCCATTTCTCAAAAGATTATTCGTTGATCGAGTTGCTAACTAGTCCCCAGGCTGATGTCTTTACCATGATCGCCGCGAAATGGAGTGAGAAACATGAGTCTAGTGTGAGCTCACAAGATCGAGAGCGAACAAAGAGACTGGTTTATGGAATTCTCTATGGCATGGGGCCGAACACACTGGCAGAACAGCTGGACTGCAGTGCAGATGAAGCTGCAGAGAGAATTCGAAACTTCAAGAAATTGTTCCCTGGAGTTGCGTCCTGGCTTCAGGAAGCAGTTACGTCTTGCCATAAGAAAGGGTGAGGCGAATATAAAATTGATGTTAATAATGTGTCTCAGTTTATGATACTGCTGAAATGAAATGTTCAGATGCAGGTTCTGTAGACAAATCCTTTCAGTTAATTAATTAATTTCTCGTCATATTTTTACCCCTAGTAATAACAATATCCTTTCTGCTGCAGTTATGTAAAGACCCTTAAGGGACGAAAACGCTTCTTATCAAATATTAAATTCGGGAACAGTAAAGAAAAATCCAAAGCTCAAAGACAAGCTGTGAATTCTATATGTCAGGTGAATTTTCTTTTGCTGGTGTCACAGTTAAGTAATTAGTTTAATAACTTCAATTTGTAATTTTCTTGGGCTTTTATTTTATTTACCTTCTTAAGAGATGGGCCTTGGGGGTTGGGGAATCAAGCACACTGGAAAATGTACATGTAACATGCTTGCTCTTCTGGTAGTGGCCCTAGTGGGTAATTGATAATTTCATCTGTTAAACTTTTTCCATGTTACGTTTCTAGGGATCTGCTGCCGACATAATAAAAATTGCGATGATATGCTTACACGATGTGATTGGTGAGGATTCTGAAGCAATTTGCCCGAGTTTTATAGATGCTGAAAATTGTCAATTGCTTAAAGGTCGCTGTCGGATCCTTCTACAGGTAATTGCTTGAAAAGTATCACATGGCCTTAGCCATATTATGCTTGCTTATGTATTTCAGTATTAACAGATCCTCCAATTTATCACTCTGACAGTAGTGAATTGTACCTTTCGTGCTTAATTGGTTCACATCTTGCTCTTTTCATTTTTTGGCGGCATGTTTTCGGTATTAGTCTCTGAAGCTTGTGAGTTTGATGGACATATCTGTAATCAACCTGTCAGGTACATGATGAACTCGTGCTGGAAGCTGATCATTCAGTTGTAACGAAGGCTGGGTTGTTGCTCCAGACATGCATGGAAAGGGCCGTGTCACTTCTGGGTATGGTGTTTGGAAAGCTCATCGTCTTTGTTTATATTTGTCTAATTCTTGAAATGCCAACAATGCCTTGGCTGTTCTATAGGTCCAGAATCTTCAGTCTTGAGAAACATGAATCAGAGTGTATAATTAAATACATTGGCATGGCATATTCTATTAGAAATCTATGGACACAATTCTTGCCTTTTTTATATTATTTTTATGTGCAAGCAGATAGTATACTGTTTTACTGGGGTAAAATTGTTTCAATAATGATTCTTCTTTTACGTCTCTTGCAGTTCCTTTGCCTGTGAAGATAAAAGTTGGGAAAACCTGGGGGTCTTTGGAACCTTTTGATCCTAATTGTTAGCTATTGATGAGCTATACTTCAATAACACGTAGTTGAGGACACAATTTGTGGCCCATCTTTCAGTCTAAGGTGATCAATTTACATTTTTTTAAATCCTAAATTTTGCTAAGTAGAACAATGATGCGTTTGAGGTAATATAGAGAAGTGTATCTTTCTTTATGATAATCCGACATTCTCCTGCTGAAATTATAGGACTACGAATTCGTAATTTTTTTTTTTTTTGAAAAGCTTTGCCTTTTCTCATCTAGGCCTCACCTTCAGCTGAGTGAAAAAATGGTGAAGACATGCCTATAACCAACTCTAGTGGTGTTTGCCTTCTTGTAGATGTGTAAATGTTGTGTGAAATCATAAGATTTATTGATTTTCTTCTAAGTTTGTGGAGACGTATATAGATATTGATATAGATGGATTCATACATTTTATACGAAGCCCGGTTGCTTTCTCAATTGATCACCGAACCGAATTCAGTAGAAACGCGTCCCTCCCCTGTGAGGCAAGAAATTGAACTACGAGTTATTCAACGAGTGTTCTACACTGATTAAACATATGTATTAATACATCTTGATGAGTACCCGATGATATACGCAGTGTCTCACGGCTTTAGGCTACCTAATGTGGCAGTTCAGGATACACGAAGGCTAGTTAAATTCGGCAGTTGCATTGCATCTAGCATATAGCTAGCTCTTATTAATGAAGATACTCAACTCCTCTCACTTTTCTACTTTATCTCCAACTTGGCTTTTCTTGGATCGGTTTCTTGCAGTGGTCCTTTTTCATTTCATGTTGCTTTTACATACAGCTCGCCCGACTATGGACTCCAGCTCAACGATTGCTAGCCATGTATAGCATACGTTTGGTACGAGGGGACGGAAACAAAAGACTAATCAAGGTTAGAAGTCGATTTCGCCTTACATTCTCATGCAGAAAACATTTTATTCCGGTTTTCATCGATTCATTAACATAAAAGAAAGACACACAATCTGATAACTTACACATAGATAGATATCCGAATTCTAAAATACATCCACATTCACAAAATAACATGTATATAGGCATACTATTATTTGATATTTCTCTAATTCTTTGAAACCCACACAATGTGATTCTCAGGGAGGTAATGGCAGACCGGGACAGACCCCGGCTTCACCTTGAGCACCTGAAAAGCCAGGTGCTTTGGGTTCCACTCCGATGTGTTCCGATGGCACACGGCCACCGCGTCCGCCTTGGACCCGCCTACTCCCACCAACGAGACGCTGTAAGCCACTGTGGTGTCGGTCTTGTGGCAGTAGAACACAGCGTATGCGTACTCCTGCTTGTGGCACGCCACCACCGGCTTGTCGCTCGGCATCCTCGTCACTGCCTCGATACGGTACAGTTTCTGCTGCGAGCTCTCGGTGTCAGTCGACACCGCGTTCACGTCTTTCCCCAACACGGACGTGCTGAAATCAATCATGGACTCCAAAGAAGTCGCGCAGAACCTCTCCTCGCCTTTCGATTCCGTGTCCTTGCATTCTTGGACGGTTTTCTTGATAACCTCGGCTTCGCCGGAGCCGGGCTTCACCGAGAACTCGCTGTAGATCTCCGGCAGCTTGTCGGAGGAGAAGGGCATTGAGTCTGCAACCTGGCGCGGCAAGAACGCTTCGTTGTTTGTGGGTTTGGAGAAGTGGAGGTTCATCTTGTTGCCTGCATACAAGTCTTTTCTAAGAAGAAGAGGGCCACATTGGGGTCGTCGTGCAGCTGAGTCTCGGTGGCGGCGTATTTGTACTGGAACGGGTCCTGGCCTGGGGCGACCCGGACGTAGACGGGTTTGCCTTTTCTGTTGTGTGTTCCGACGGTAACGCCGCCACCTTTGCCACCGACGTTGACGTGGGTGCCGTTTTTGGTGTTGACGTTCACTCCGCCGCCGCCTACATTGACGTTGGTGTCGTTTTTGGCGTTGACGTTCACTCCGCCGCCGCCTACTCCGACTGATGTGCTCTTGTCTTCCAGCCATTCTGGGCGGAGGAGATATGATAGTGTTACAGAGATTTGAGAGAGAGAGAGAGAGGAAAATGCATTTTTGTTTAATGAGCTGTAGAAAATTTTGCTGCCTAGAATTGATTTTTCAGGTTATGGAAATCCAGAACAATTCTTGTTGGGATGAATTAATATTGTTCAAGAAAAATTAAGAATAAATATTTATAGTCTTAAATTGACTTATTTTTGGCTAAAAGAGGTCAAATTTGACAAAGTGGGCTATGCAGAACTCATTTTCAGGTGAATACTGATGCATAGAAATATAAAATAGGGTTAACCAAAATTTCTACTTTTCTTGAATATTATTTATCTAGGCTAAATATCATGAAAATATTTCTAATGAAATAATAACAAAAATTGGTCTCATTCAACTGCTATCTAGTGTATCACAAATTACATCAGATCTATCTCAAATTTGTTAGGTTCAAAATATTTCTATTTTTAGTAGTTTGAAATATCAAACAACCAATGACTGAACTGGAAAACAAACAGTGGATCAAACAGACTACTATTTCAAGCCTGCCTTGCTAGCTGCAGTCTATGTTGCAAGAACACACACACATGAGTACCAGATGTTGGCTGCAAGAGATCTTTGACAGCTTTAGGCATGGGAGTGTTTGGCAACACAGAATTCCAATACTCCTCTGAAGGCAAAGCTGCATGGCTTATAGCGATTGTCGCCTGCAAATTTCATTGCATCCACACACAAAACAAGTTCATTACCAAAAATATAATGTATTCTAATTTCAACAAGATAAAATAAAAAAGGTCAAGACTTAGTTATGACTCACAGACAGAAATGCAATAAAGGGCAGAATCTTGAACTCCATGAGCATAAAATGTGGAAGTTTGCTACTGATCAAAACAATCTTCTTCCTACAACGTGGAAGAAAATGAGATGATCTACACACTTATTTATACACACACAAACACATGTAGTACTTACGTACAGTGTGTATGATGAGAAAAAAAATCAACACGCCACGTCACCACTTATTAAGAAACATGACCAGTTATTTACTCCAACTGCACTCGCCTCTCTAAATCGAAACAATTTAATGCAAATTTAAATGTATTATATCATCGATATAAATATTCTTTATATTATTGCACACACAGTCACGCATTCACTGATTATACTATAGTGTAACTAATGGTTAAATAGTTTAGATACTTATCAAAATTGTGAGCTAGGGGTAGGGAGGTGGGGAGAAAATTTAAATGTCCAAGGAAAATGGAGCACTTGGCTTTTAATATGGGGGTGGACTATTGTCATCCAATATTATTTTTTGATGTGAACTATTTGACAATGAATTTATATGTCGTTATTGTCGATTAAATTTGTGGGCTAGTGGTGCAACCCTAAACTATCAACTACCAATATTTATTAGGGGTTCTGGAGGGGAGTTGGGGGTTAATAACTAGGAATGGCAGCTAGATCTGGATAGATCCAGATCCAGATCCGATTTTTTTTACTTGGATCCAGATCCATTGGATCTAAAGAAATGAGATTCAGTCTAAAGAAATGAGATTCAGACCCAAATCCATTGGATCCACATGGTCTAGACTCGAATCCATATGTTTTCTATTCTAATATAAATCTTAAATTAATCAATCTATCATCAGCATTCTTCAAATATTCCACAAATTCTTGAGCTGATTCGATATCAATCATGTTTGGTTGGTTGTAGGGATTTCTCCCATCATTTATGAGTTTTTCCAAATGAAATTATACATTGTGTTTTCATAATCAAATAAAATCAATATTAGAAGTATAAAATCAAATTAAATCACAAAAGATGAATGGAAACTACAAAAATATCATTCACAAAAACAATGTCCAAATTTGGGGACTTGTTGTTGCTTCAACTGTTGAAAGTTTTATGGTCTGAGAAATCAAGAGTGTTTTGTCCCAAAATTTTGATTAAATCATAAATGAATAAAATAAAATGGAAATGTGGAATCGAAGTAAAATGAATAGAATGAGAATAGATTTTTGAAAGAAGTTCCGTCGAAGTAAAATGGAGGGGAGCAAATGTTTGGAATTGGAAGAAGACCAAGAAAAAAAAATACTAGAATTAGATATAGGATTAACTAATATTTAATTAAAATAATATATATATATATATTAATCGGGTCTACGGGCCGAATTTGGATCCCAAAAATTAAAACCCAGATCCAGATCCGAGATTTTAGAGTATGATTCAGATCTGGTCCCGATCTGTCGGATCCAAATATTTTATACTCTAGATCCTAAAAAATGGATCTGTATCGGATCCAAGATCAATTATCATCCCTATTAATAACTTAATATTATGTCTATTTAAATCACCTTTGTTCTAAATATTACTACAAATTAGGCCTATCTCTACATCCACAAACTACGATTTTTCTGAACAAAAATGCTTATGTTAGGGAACAAAAAATAAGATGAATGTTTCTTTTTCTTTTATTGGTTTGGTAATGATCATATAGTAAATGAATAAATTAAATAAAATCTAGAAGGTCCGGATACAAATGGAAATGGAACTTTTCCCAAAACATGATGGAATGAAAGATCTTTCATTTTTTATTTTTTTTGGTTGAAAGCAACATATAGCTTAATTATGATTTTCCGTTTCTCATTACATGCAGATTTGTAAGTTGATGGAGTTGAGAAATTTATATTACACGCCCGGTACCAAAATACTTTTGGAGTTTGATAAATGATTATGAATATATTATTATTCTGGGAACTAAATCTTTTGGATGATATTCACCTGGATTGTATATAATACAAAAATATAGACAACTAAATATATAATCCAGAATGTTCGTCTTTAATTATCAATCTCATGTACATATCATGACTGGTACTGCTATATGAAATTTGTACAGTACAGCGTACACACACACATATATATATATATCTCCGTCCCAATATTCATGACTCATTTTTTTGTGCGTATATTAAGAAGAGTTGTATTTTACGTGTAAAGTAGTATATGACACAAAATCGATGACTTTTAATATAAAATTATTTCCTTTTTAGGAAATGGACCAACAATAATGGGACAATCCAAAAAGAAAAACGAGTAACAATAATGAGACGGATGAAGTATATTTCTAAACCGGCCAAGGACGGAATGATACACGTTACAGTTACATCATACAAGTTAATGTCCGAATAGTAGGTACAAGTTATTTTTTCTAAAGAGGATATTACAAGATAGCTTTAAAAGAAAAGTAATATTAGAATATGAATATTGTAATATTGGAAGGTAAGAAGCTAATATCAAAATCCGGAAAACGAGGGTAAAATAGTGATTGAGTGCCGAAAATGTG
The DNA here is from genome assembly GCA_036937905.1 of Salvia rosmarinus. NCBI lineage: Eukaryota > Viridiplantae > Streptophyta > Magnoliopsida > Lamiales > Lamiaceae > Salvia > Salvia rosmarinus. The sequence goes on from CM072816.1 coordinate 100,411,847, forward strand.
CATTTGCACCAATAAACGCAGTTAATTTGTTGTTGAGAGTATCCCTGTTTTACTCAAGTTGGACACGTGTTACTTTAGTTTCGATATTAAATGATTCAATTTCAGAGTTGGGTTAGATCAAAAAATAGTGACACAGTCTATGAATTAATTGATGGGCTTTAATATATTAAATACACAAGTTCTTATATAAAGAAAGCACTACAAAGTCCGCTAGGACTACCCAATGGTTAAAGTGGGTTCGCGTGGTAGAGAGGTCATGATTCGAACCCCACCAAACGCCTCTATGGGTTTGAGCGCATCATACCGATTTTTCAAATGTGATTTACCTATCCCGTGTGGTTTGCGGTTATTGCACAGACCGTGGGGTTTACTAGGTCTTGCCTAAGATAGCGGTTGTGGGTTCCATGATATCAAAAAAAAAAAAAAAAAAAGAAAAAAAAGAAAGCACTACAAAGAGGGGGTTACAGTTAATCTTTTAAATACACAAATTCTAATGGGTTTTGTAGTTATACACAAGTTAAAAGAAAGCACTACAAATAGAGGCAAAAGTTCCTACCCTATGAGTATCAAAAATAGCAGTTATCAATTTCCACTATAAAATAAACAAAAAGCACTTTAGAACTAAAATTGATTTTGTTTTCTCAAAAAATTAAAACTAGGATTAATTGCATCAAAGGCATGATTTCCTCAAATATTGAATTTGTCACAAGTTTAATTAAAACATTACGATTACACTACTTTTGATATTATTATATTATTATTATTATTAACATCTCAAAATTTTTCTTCGGTGTAACTACGTTTGTTTATCAATAAAACGACATCTTTTTAGGCACAGTAGACCCTGGACAAATTTGCCGGAAAAATGGGAAATGTTGTAATTGTAACAAAAATAATTTTTTTTTATATACAATTATAGCATTTTGAAAATCAGATGAAAAATACAAATATGAAAACAGAGAGCTGCTACAAATAAGATTGGACTAATTTCTTGAACCTTATCCACTAAAGAATACATTACAGCCTTTTTTTCTTGAAAAATATATTAGAAGGTAAATACATGGATTATAGTATAAAGGACGTGTAATATTGTTTAAGATAGACATGGACTGTTTTCAGAGTGGCCCAAAATTGGAAGCCCACAGACATTGTCTATTTTTATGTTATGGGATATCGGCGAAAGATTACATAAGGGTTAACCACTTAAAAATGTGTACAGAAAGGAATTGATTAATCATTTGGTGTGACCCATGGGTTTATGAATTGTACTCCTTTCAATACTTTATAAATCTAGATAATATGTTGTGTTGATGAAAATAGATGGGACATATAGTAAAAATTATCATTGATAATTGCTGACGAACTTTTATCGCAAGCTTTTTGCAGGACCACCCACAAGCCCCTAGGGAGCTCACCCGTGCGGGTCTCATAGCACGAGTAATGTTTCGAGGCTTCGCTGACAACTATTTGACATATGTTTTTTTTATTACCAAAATGATTGATTCAAGTTACTATACTATACATATACCAACATAAACAACTTATTCGATGTGAATATCATACAGACTAAAATCTTTTTAGTGTGTAGTTTCCCGTTACTAACTATTCTTCTAATAACTGATGTTACTTGGCATTCAGAAATTGTTAGGACATTTTCGTTTTGTGAAAGAAAAGCGTAGAAAATATGTAACAATTGAGTTTTAAACAATAATTAATTTTAAGTGAACAGTTGCGGGGATAGCTCAGTTGGGAGAGCGTCAGACTGAAGATCTGAAGGTCACGTGTTCGATCCACGTTCACCGCATTTTGTAAATGTTTTTTCATTGTAATTCTTTTCCAATTTAAATTTTTTCTACCTTTCTTTATTTTTGTTTTCAACTTTTGAATAGTGTAATGTAATAATAATGGTGCAAATTGATTTTCCGGTTTGGAAACACGGTTAAATTTTATATATTAATACTTTTATAACTTTAAATTTTGTTTGTAATTTTAGCTTTTTGTATCAAATCTGTAAACAATGTAACTAACAATAATGTCATCGACTTTTTTCGAGTTTAAAAAATATGGTCAAATACACTAATTATTTTCCAATTTTAAATTTGTCTATCCTATTTGCTTTTCGTATCCAACATTTTAAACAATGTAGCGACTATGTTCTACAAATTGATTTTTTGGTTAAATGTGTAAATTTTCTTATTCTCTTTTGGTAAAGTTTATATACTTATTCTTTCCTCATTTTAAATTCCATCTATGTTTTTTATTTTTGATATCCAAGTTTTGAACAACGTGATAATAATGTCCAAATCGAATTTTTCGAGCTTGAAAAGTATGGTCAAATATACTATTTTTCTAATTTTGAATTATGTCCACCTCTTTTTTTTGCTTTTCATATCCAACCTTTAAACAATGTAACAATAATGTTCTGAAATCAACTCAAGTTTGGAAAACATGGTCAAATGTGCAATTTATAATCTTAACTTACAGGTTCATAATGTAATTTAACAATATATTCAGACTTAAGTATATTCACTGTGATGTTAGTTTTGCTTGTTAATTCGCTAGGATTTTTCAATTTTCGTAAGTGGGTTTGAGCTCTCGAATTATATGAAGGATCTTCTCGATTTGTGTTCTTACCATTATTACTTGTTAGTTTTTAATATCTAGGTTCTATAATTGAAGTTGTAAGAGAATTTTGAGTGGCACTTTTATAATATTTATTATTCATGGCATATTGTATAATACTTCATCTTTTATTTGTTATTATCATAAAACGTTGCACTTTGTGTAAAGAAATATGAAAATAAGAATTGAGATATTTTTTTTGATAAACACGGTGAATAAGAGGCGGATATTACCAAAAAGATTAATTGCAAAACTGTTCGATGTTATAAGGATATCACATTCCATATAAAATGAATTAAAAGATTCATATATTTAAAATTACAAAAAAAAACCTTAATGATTTCGACTGCAACAGTAAAACTTAGCACACTTAGTTGGTAATCACAGCACGTCGATATTCAATCTGGACCATAAATCTATTATGATCAATGATCGATCTTAATTTCGTTAGGGAAATAAATGCGAGAAGAACACAAGGGATTTACGTGGTTCGATCTTTGAATTAGATCTACGTCCACGGAGCGAGAGAGTATTCGTGTATTGAATGTGTAGAAGCGATTACAAAGAGTGTGAATGAATCTATTTCGTCTAATCTAGCCTCTGTTTATACACAATTATTTAGACCTAGATCTTAAATCGAGGTCTTCTCTAAATAGATTCGAGATCTTGGATAGGATCTTAATCCTATCCTTCTCGAATTAGGATTCTTTTAGATATGGCCGAGCCTTCTGCGTTCCCACCGGTTTTAGGGGTCTTCTTGGGCGAACTTGTCCGAGCCAAGCTTGCGTCGATTTACTTGTATTGGGCACGATGCTTGGGCTGGCGGTTGGACCATATCCTATCACAACCCCCAAAAGACTTGACGAGATCGTATTGGTTTTGGGTTGTTTATGCCGGGCGGGCGCGAACGATCGACTTGGTATGTGTCGATGTTTCAAGTCATATGCCACGTTTGTAGAGGCATCTGCCGAGGTTGTCTTGTGTTACTATCTCTTGCCGAGGCGTTAAGTCGAGGTTTTCTTTTAGCTTCACCGACGGCGTTAAGCGAGGTCTCTGGTGACTTCACTGGCGGGCGTTAAGCGAGGTCTTCAGTGGCCTCTCGGCGGGCGTTAAGCGAGGTCCTCGGACCGACTTTACCTACAGGCGTTTAACCTAGGTCTGCATCAGGCTTCACCGACGAGGCGTTAAGCGAGGTCTCTGGTGACTTCACTGGCGGTGTTAAGCCGAGGTCTTCAGTGGCCTCTCGATGAGGCGTTAAGCCGAGGTCTCTGGTGACTTCACTGGCGGGCGTTAAGCCGAGGTCTTCGTGGCCTCTCACGGCGAGGCGTTAAGCCGAGGTCTTCTGTCTGGCGTCACCTGACGAGGCGTTAAGCCGATGCCGAACACGGGATTTGTCTGCCGTCGTTTAGTACAGGACACATGATACGCATTTAATGCGCATTTAATGCGGCAGCGGTTGGATTCCCGATAAAGCGCATAATGGGAGAATATCTTCCTTGATACGCCATTTCTCATATCACTTTGGCTATTTCAAAATTTCAGACTTTCAAACTTCTGATAAAAAACGTATAACCGTCGCCATTGTTGTCTCGGAGTTCATCACCATCATCCTCGAAAACCAAAAGTAAGTTATGGCTTCTTCTTCTAGTAAATCTTGAACTTCGTGTTATATGCGTGCCGCCGTCGGATTCGCGGCGGTTTTGCATATTCCCTTTCGGGATTTTGGGAAAGTGTCTTCTTTTCTTCCATCTTAACAATCTCCGATGTAAAGGAGATTGTCTCCCAATACTATATTTCTTCTGATATTATTTATGTTGCCCTCCGTCCGGAGAATAGGGCTTGTCCCCCCCCGGAAGGGTTTTTCATCGTGTACGAAGACAGCCTCCGGGCTGGTCTTCGTGTTCCTTATCCTCGTGTATATGTCGAACTTCAACAGATGTTTGGCATATCACTTGCCCGACTTACGCCAAATTCTTTCCGGCATCTGGTGGGCCTAAGTGTCTATGCCTATCGGCATAATTTTCCTTTCACTTTCGGGCTTGTTCTTCGTTTTTTGCAACTGAAGGGTGGTTCGGGGTGGTATTATTTATCACCCGTCGTAAATTCAGCGAAGATAAAGTCGAAGATCTCGAACTGGCGAAGAAGTTTTTCTTACGCCGGTTCGAGGATCTCGAGTTTACATGGCGATCGGAGAAGATCGCCGATGTGATGGTTGGCGAGATTGATGGTGGCACGGAGGAGGCCTTTGGACAAAGTAGGTCTCGTGGATGAGGCCTTTACCGAGGCCGAGCTTGCGGTGCGGGCTTAGCCCTTATGATCCCGCCACCGGGTGTGGAGTCGGTGAAGGTGAGGCCCTCCTTCTCTTCATCTTTTGTTGCATGATTATCCGTGTGTGTATGCACGACTTGTATTTTTGCGGTGAACTTGATCGGGGATAAGAAGAAGAAGAGGAAGTCGGCGCGGTGTCGAGCTCCCCTCGATTTTGAAGGATGTCGAGCTCCCTCCTCGATGTTGAAGGATGTCGGGGATATGCACAAGCGGCGAGAAGGCTTGAAGTCCCAGTCGCAGACCTCTTAAGCGTTTTAAGAGGTTAAGCGTGCTATCCACGAGGTCGCGGTTCTTTGCCGACCGGAATGTGTCGTCGTTGGCACTCGGTGAGCTCCCTATCTTTCCGAGGTAGCGTACTTATCCTTTTCCTTGTGAAGTAATATAAATAATGTATTCTTCGACTGAGGGATTACGTATAGGGGTTGAGGCCGTGTCGGCCGAGGTGGCCAAGATGTCTGCGGGATGGCCCGGATGTCCGATCTCATGCGGACTTCTTGAAAGGGCCGTTAGCCGGTTTGACGGGTGGCGGTATGCTCGAGGAATGGAGGAGGAAGACTCTCCTCGTCCAAGAGATTAGCGAGGCCGAGGCAAAGCTCGGGACCTCGTCAAGCAGGCGGCGGATCTGGCGGTGTCGGGCGGCGGGCGGCGGCGGCGGGCGATGGAGGCGGCAAGGGCTAGGGCGGCGGAAGTCGCGGAGGCAAGTCGCCTTAATGAAGGCGAGTTGGAGGGCTCGGCATCGGGAGGCCGAGGTGGCGAGCTCGCAGGGGAGATGCTTGGGCATTTGCGGAGAGGCTATTCTGTCAGGGGCTTCTCGGGATGGTCGGTGATGCGGTCGAGGTCCTCAATAAGCGCGCGTCTCGGATCTGTCGAAGAAGTCGTCGAGGACTACCTGGTGGATAAATCAGTATGGGTATGAGGAGATAGAGGATGATGTCTGAGGCGGGCTATTTCGATGTCCTTGTCCGCGGCTGAAGGAGCTTCTGTCTGCGAGCGACTTCGTCCTTTGTTACTGCGACCGCGGAGTCTGTTCGCGCTTTGTCCGTGGACCGAGATCCTGACCGACGCTTTAATGGCTGATCTTGCAAAGGGTCGGGAGGCGGCGGTGGGGCTTCCAAGGCGGCGAGGCTCGGGAGTTCTGAGGAGGCGAGCGAACGAGCAAAGTTAGGGCGGAAGAGGCCGAGGCTTTCGAGCTCGGGCGGTGAGGTGGACAGGCCGAAAGCTTACGGAGGGTCGATTGATCCCCTTTTCCTTTTTTTTTTTTTGAATGTAAATGTACATTGGTTTACGCTGAGGCGTATTAATAAAATCACAAGTTTATGCGAGAAAACTTATCTTTTATTCGATTGTCTTTGAAATGCTTGATGCTTCTCCTTGGTTGAACCAAATCGAAGACTTGTCGCGCGCTCTGGAATTGAAAGAGGTCGAACTCCTCCATATAAAGGGACAACTGGGCCATGTGCGGTGAGTCTGATATTAAGCATAGAGCTGCCGGAGAGGCGTGACGAGCTCGAGCTCGTCTTTTGCAATGGAGGAGTCGTTCGAGGTCGCCAAGGAGAAGGCTAAATTAATAGCCGAGGAGCATGCCGAGTACGAGGAGGTCATCCATCGAAATGGTGGGATGACTATCTCGAAAGTTGAAGCCAAGGTTTTCGAGACCGCTGCTTGTTGTGCGAGGTACCGGCGTGAATATGGTCGAACCTCCGGCGATTCACGGGCGATTATTTGAATTAAAAGGCTCGGAATCATATACAAGACCGTCGTTGCTCGACAACCACGGCTCGAAGAAGCGCTTGACGGGATCAGAGGCCTCTTCTTCTGCGGGGCTTCGATCTATAATAAATGCTCCGATTTTGACGATCCGGCGTGGATAGCTCGAGAGCGCTATGGCCCTCGAGCGACGTGGATCCTCAAGGGGCGGCGGGCGTCATCGAGTGGCGAGGTCGATCTAGCGAGCTCCATCGTCAGTGGCGGTCGGTGGCGAGCTCATAGTGTAGATCGAGGACGAGGTGAGGTAGGATTAGTATAGATGAGTTTGTTGAATCGTGATTTTCTAGGGATTGGCTCGGTTTTCCGGTCTCCTCCGCCCTCGTAATATGTAATCTGCATAACTTATTTTGAAATAAGAAAGATTTATTTGCTTCGTATTGACTTTATATTGAACAAAAGTAATATATGAAGGAGTTAGTCATTATAGAGTTCCGTCTTGAATAAGCGAAGAATCCGTTCTCGTAGAAGGGTAGCTCGTCCTTGTAGAAAGTTCCGTCTTGAATTAATGATTTTTGCTTTGAGGTCGTCGGGAGGGTGATCCCTTATTTCGTCTACATAGAGTACCGTCTTGAAATAAGCGAAGGTAATCGATCTCGTATGTAGGAATGGTTCCTTTTTGCCGAGGTCATCGGGAGGGTGGTCCCTTATTTAGTCTACATAGAGTACTGTCTTGAAATAAGCGAAGGTAATCGATCTCGTATGTAGGAATGGTTCTGTTTTTGCCGAGGTCATCGGGAGGGTGGTCCCTTATTTCGTCTACATAGAGTACCGTCTTGAAATAAGCGAAGGTAATCGATCTCGTATGTAGGGATGGTTCTGTTTTTGCGAGGTCATCGGGAGGGTGGTCCCTTACTTAGTCTACATAGAGTACCGTCTTAAATAAGCGAAGGTAATCGATCTCGTATGTAAGAATGGTTCTGTTTTTGCGAGGTCATCGGGAGGGTGGTCCCTTGCGCGTTTAAATTCAACCGTATGAAACGAAGGTGTCGACCTCCGTCGAGGGAATTTGTCCTCCGTAGAGGTATAGAATAATGGTGAAGATTAATTATGCATTAGTGACAAATAAAACATGCACAAAAATAAAATTTTATTGATAAAAGACTACGTAACAAAGTAAGACTCGGACTCGATTAAGCAGGACTCGAAAACACGACCGAACAAGACTCGACCTTTGACACTTATGCATAATATCTCTTCGGATGAATGATGTGCCATCGTTGGGTAATTGCTCACCGGACAATTAGGCGAGCTTATAGGCCCTTTGCGAGGACTTCGTCGACCGGTAAGGTCCTTCCCATGTGGCTTCCACTTGCGAGTGCGGCTTTCTTGACTTCATTATTTCAAGCACGAGGTCGCCCACTTGGAATTATCGGGTTTAACACGCTGGTTGTAATACCGAGCTACTTGTTGCTTGTCCGAGCTTCCTTGATGTAGGTGAGGTCTCTTTTTCTTGAGTAGATCCGGATCAGCTCGTAGATTTTCCTCATTGCTTGATGAGAAGTCGATGAGTGCGGGACTCGGTACTCCAATTTCTCGGGATCACTGCTTGGTTCCATACACCAAAGCGTAGGGCGTTTCTCGTTCGAGGTCTAGGTGTTGTTCGGTATGACCATAAGACACATGGTAAATTTTCCACCCAAAGGCCCTTAGCTCGGTCGAGACGAGTCTTCAGTCCCTTCACGATGGTCCTGTTGGTGACTTCGGTCTGACCATTTGCTTGAGGATGGGCCACCGAGGTGAATTTTTGTTGGATCCGAAGCTCTTGACACCACTCTCTGAATGTCTTATCAGTGAATTGTGTTCCGTTGTCCGAAAGGAGGATATGAGGGATGCCGAAGCGACACACTATGTTCTTCCAGACGAAGTTGAGGGCGTTCTTGCTTGTGATTTTGCGAGGCTCGACTTCCACCCACTTCGTGAAGTAGTCAATCGCAACAATCGGGAATTGGGCTGTCACGGTGCTTTACAAAGGGCCTACGATGTCGATCCCCATTGCATAAGCGGCCAGGGGCTCTGTATGTAGGTGAGATCGGTCTGCGGTAGTCTCGATGCGTTCCCATGGAGTTGACACTTGGACACTTTTCACAAGGTCGGTTGAGTCACGGAACATCATTGGCAATAGTATCCCCATCTCATGACTTTTTTCGACAAGGCTCGGGTCCGATGTGACTTCGCATGATCCTTCGTGCACTTCTCATGAGCGTAATCAGCTCGGTTCGGACCCAAGCACCTTAAGGGAGGTGGAGATATGACTTTCAGATAGGACCCCTGCTCAATTGTATATCGCATAGATTTGTTCGGGATCCTCCTAGCTTCCAAACTTGTCATGGGGAGTTCGCCATTCTCCGGTACTCTCGAATGGGAGTCATCCATTGGGTTCTTCATCCGAGACTACGTTGACCTCGGCTCCGTCATCGGTATCGTCTATGCTTCACTTTGGACTTATTCTCTTGGCGGGCTCGTTGACGACGAGGCTAATTTACTTAAGATGTCACTCGGTTTTTGCTCCCAGGATGCGAACTATCTGAAAGTATGAGAAAATCCGTTGCGAGCTTTTGCTTTCCCAAGGTATTTCTTCATCCTTTTGCTTTTGCTTCGTATTTCCCCAACATTTGGCTTACTACGACACGAGAATCCTTTGTGAACTTGCGGCTCGTGTTTGGAGATTTTGAGCTAGGCGAAGTCCCGCGATCAGGCTTCATACTCTACTTCGTTGTTCGTATTTTGAATGTGAACCGAGTGAGTAGGTGATCTCTTGGCCGTCCGGGCCTAGGAGTAAGATTCCTGCTCCGCTACCCGTTTTCCCCGAAGCCCCGTCAACGTAGAGTTGCCAGCACTCCTTTGGTATTTCATCCATTGGTTCGGCTTGGCATCGTCTATCTGGACTCGGTGGGCTTGGTTTCTCGGCGAAGTTAGCCTCGGCGGAAATCCGCTAGGGCTTGACCTTTGATGGCTGGCGGGCGAAAGGATATATCGTGCTCGCCCGATTCGATTGCCCATTTGCGATTCTCCACGAGGCTTGAGCTTCGTCAATACTTGCCGAAGTGGGTAGTCGGTGAGGACTTGTATGGGATGTGCATGGAAGTATGGACGTAGTCTCCTTGCGGCGTTTACCAATGCTAAGGCAAGCTTCTCCAAGGGCTGATACCTCGTTTCCGGGCCTTTTAGTGCTCGGTGATGAAATACACCGGGGCGACGTCCTTCCTCTCGTGCAGGCGCACTTATGGATTCGTCCGAGGCGGCGAGTAGAGAAAAGGACCTCTCCTCTTCGGAGACGGATAGAGTGGGAGTTTGGAGAGTAGCTCTTGAGATCTTCAAAGCGGACCTCATACATCATCCATGAGAATTTCGGGGCCTTTTGAGTATCTTGAAGAAGGGTAGGCTGCTTATCCGCGGCTTTTGAAAGAAAGGCTCGGTCGGCTATCGACTGTCGACTTGTGTCGTCATGGATGGTTTTGGCATGTTCATTTCAAAATGGTTTGGACCTTGGGCGGGTTGGCTTTTAGCCCTTCTTGTGAAACCCAGCACCCAAGAACTTTCCGACGGACCGCATAACGTGCATACGGGGTTCGGTTCAGTTGATTTTTCGGAGAAGGCCGAGGGCGATCCGGAGGTCGGCAACACATGCGGCTTCCTCCTTGCTTTTGGCGACGATGTCGTCTCGTATACCTCCACATTCGACCTATGTAGGGCTGAAATATTTTGTCCACCATCCTTTGATAGGTAGCCCTGCATTCTTGAGGCGAATGGCATCTTTTATCTGTAAAGACTCAAAGTCGATAATGAAGGCTTTGTCTTGGCGCGTCTTCGTCGTCCATCGGGACTTGGTGATACCCTTTGTATAAGTCAAGCGAAGACTTCGTATCCGACCGGTAGCGTCGACCTTCTTGTCAATGTTGGGAAGGGATAGCAATCCTTTGGGCAATGTTTGTTGAGGTCGGTGTAGTCGATACACATTCGCCATCCCTCCTCCTTTCTTCACCATCACCGGGTTGGCTATCCGGTCGGATATTTGACCTCGAGCGATGTCACGAGCTTTTAACGGTGGTTCACCTCGTCGTGAATGACTTGGTTCCGTTCGGTGCAAAAATTCTTTGCTACATCGAGCGGTTTTATGTTCGGTCGATGTTGAGCGGTGGTGATGAGAGACTCGGTCATGTCGGGGAGACCAAGCAAACACATCTCGGAATTCCGTAGGAGTTGGATGATCGATTCTTTATTTGGTGCCTTGGTGAGACCAACTTTGGCGACCTTTAAGGGCTCATCTTCGTACAAAGCGACCTCTTCCGCTTTGGTTGTCGGGAGTGTACTTGACTCCAACTCCTCAGTTCCTTTAATTGCTATGCACGTGGGTCTGGACCGAGGTCCCTGCACCTCGTAAGGCAACCTGCATACATTCCTTGGCTTGCTTTTGATCACCTCGGATCACGGTTGTTCCCCTTGTGGTGGGTATCTTCATTGTCAGGTGGTACGTTGAGCATACCGCCCTTACGTTTCACCCAATCTCGCCTAGTATGATGTTATATGGCGGCGGGCCTTCACTCTGAAGAATTGCACCACCTTGGTGGAGCTCGTTGGTGACTTCCCACCGTGACGGGTAGCTCAATTATCCCTTTCGGGTGCGTCTCTTCTTGGACGAAGCTTCGGAGTGGCAGCGGCGCTTGTGCGAGGCGCGCTTCTTCTATCCCTAGCTTGTCAAAACATTCCTTGAAAAGGATGCTTACCGACGCGCCGCTATCAATGTACACGCGTTTCACCAACTTATTCGCGACCACTGCATGGATCACCAGCGCATCCTGGTGGGGTACTATTGCGGGTACGGGGTCGTCCTCGGAGAAGGTGATCGCCTCGTCCCTTCTGAACCTCTTGTTGTTAGGCTCGCCGATTTTAGGACTTCGGGCTTCGGCCTTCAGGGAGGACTTCGTGACTCCACGGGGGAGCCCCGTAATAGTGGAGATCACCCCGTCATATTGGGACTCGTCGTCTCCTTCCTCGTCGGTGTCGCGCTTCGCTTTTTTGTGGGGGGCGCAATTTCCCCTCTTCCTTTGCTTTCTCTTCTCTTCTCTCTGGTCGGCTTGGCGACCCTGTCCTTGGTACTTCTTCAGGGGTCCATCCTGAACCAACATCTCTATCTCTCCCATGAGTTCTTTGCACTCTTCGATGTCGTGCCCATAGTCTCCATGGAATGAGCAATACTTATCCCTGGTTCGGCGCCTCTTTCCTCCTGTCATCGGTCGAGGCTTCTCGAACAGGTTCATATGGAGTCGTGATTTACGCCTCGGCCGTCAGCGGGGTGTATTGAGGTCGCTCAGGTGTCACGCGGACCGAGCACGGACCTTATAGGCGATGTAATCTTTCAGGCGCTCTTGGCCTTGGTTCCGATCTCCCTTCCTTCATCTCTTCTTTCTTTTCCGAGGGCTCTGCCTTGCCTCGCTTCGCTTTTTCTTATCGGCCTCGTCCGCTTTGGCGAACCGGTTGGCGATCGCCACAGCTCCGTCGCGATGCGGGGTTCGTATTGAGCGATCTCTCGGTATAAGGTCCCGGTAAGATGCCGTTTTGGAAGGCCGAGATGACTAACGGTCGTTCACGTCTTGACCTTCAAACACTCCTTGTTAAACCTCGTCATGAAGTCACCGATGGACTCGTTACGGCTTTGCCTTATGATGAGGAGGTGTCGCGGCGACGTTTTGACTCGCCTACGGAAGAACCTTCGATGGAAGGCGCCATCGAGTCGCGATAGGGCCGATGCTTCCGTAAGGCGGTGCCGAACCACTGCGGGCGTTGTCGACGAGTAACTCGGGAAGAGTTTGCACATATGAACTGTCTTTGAGGCGTTGGTTGATCATGTTGTATTGAACTGCGAGAGAAAGTTACGTGGATCCTCGATCCGTCATAGGGGCGATGCTCGGTGCACCGGTATTTATCCGGGGCGAAGTGTTGAGTATCTGTTTGAGAACAGGGTGACTATTTTCCGTACCCATCGAAGCCGTCCTCGGAGATTGGGGCGGAGTTCGACGATCGAACTCATTTTGGTGGCTCGGACCGACCTCACGGCGGCCATGATGCCTTTTCCACGCTGCTCGTTCGAGGAAGCGGGCGGAGTTCGCTGATCGGACTCGTTCGCGATCGGGGTCGGCTTCGTGGCGGTCACGACGTCCTCTCTCCTTCGCTCGTTCCTTGTTCGGTCGGTTTGGGCCCCGACCTCGTTGTGATGCCTCGTACCTAGATGAGGCTTGGCGTTCTGTCATCGGGGCGTGGCCGACCACGTGCTTGTTGAGGTCTTGGAGAAAGCTCTCCTTATTTTTCTCGAAACCCTCGGCGCGTCGTCGAGGTTTACTTGCGGGCCGGAGGTTCCCTGGATTGTTGCTGCGATTTCGCCGCTATGGTATCCTACCTCCTGCGGGCGGGATGTCCGTGCTCGTCGAGACTTTGGACATATCCTTGGGGTTTCTTCTCGATCGGGCTCTTCCGTGAGCTCGGCGTTCCTCTCGCCGTCGGCGTTGTTGTTGCGGCGACGGTCTGGATGCATGACTTACGGTGTACAGGTCATGATTATTTCCTATAACGGTGGTTGATCGAAAACACAAAATTTCGTTTCCACGAGCGGCGCCCGGTGATCGATCTTAATTTCGTTAGGGAAATAAATGCGAGAAGAACACTGAGGATTTCGTGGTTCGATCTTTGAATTAGATCTCGTCCACGGAGCGAGAGAGTATTCGTGTATTGAATGTGTAAGCGATTACAAAGAGTGTGAATGAATCTATTTAAATCTAATCTAGCCTCTATTTATCCACAATTATTTAGACCTAGATCTTAAATCCGAGGTCTTCTCTAAATAGGATTCGAGATCTTGGATAGGATCTTAATCCTATCCCTCTCTCGAATTAGGATTCTTTAGATATGGTAGAGCCTTCCTGCGTTCCCACCGGTTTTAGGGGTCTTCTTGGGCGAACTTGTCGGGCCGAGCTTGACGTCAGTTTTACTTGTATTGGGCCTGGCAGTTGGGCCATATCCTATCAATCAATAACTTATATTTGTATCGATTTCTCGTTCATATTTACATTCTTATGTAATCCATCCCCATGTTGTGTTATAGTATAATATTAAATCCAAATTATCTAATAAGTTGATACTCTTAATCTATACTCCATCATTCTCCTAATTTTCTTTTTAGTTTTTCTCTGGTACATCCTCAAATTCTTCATATTACATTTATGGAAATTATCTCACAAAATATTTTATATTTATTATCCTTAATTATACATTTTATTTACATATTTTACTATTCATGACCCATCATTATCCATTATTTTTATTTTAATAACACTATTTAATTATACTTTTTACTCTTCATGACCCATTCAACAAATTCTATTATAACATGTATTGAAAATTCTCAAGAGAAAATCGAAAGATGAATGAAGTACTCCATCCGTCCCAACATTGTTGGCTCATTTCTTTTTGCACTTAGATTAATGAGAATTATGTTTTGTATGTAAAGTAGTGGATGATCCGAAATTCGATACACTTTTTAGTGTAAAATTGTTTCATGTTTTAAACAGGCCACAATTAGGGCTGTAAATGAGCCAAACTATTCGTGAGCTATTCGGAGCTCGACTCGATAAAAGTTCGTTCGAGTTTGTTTAGTGAAGCTTATTAGTTAAACAAACCAAGCTTGAGCATGATAGTATTCGGCTCGTTAGCTCGTGAACAAGTTCGTTAACTGATTTAACTGGAAAATATAAAATTATTAACTAGATACAATTATTTTCTTTCTATAATTAGTAATTATTTTGTTAAATCTATAACTACATTTATTTGTTATAAGAAATCAATAAATATATTGTGTTACTATAAATAAAATAATTATTTCTAAAATAAAATAATTAATATTCTAAACACATATTTAAATTTAGAAAGTCTGTTTGAGTTCGATTAAAGCTCGAATAATTTCGTGAAATCGAAATATTCGATAAATAAAACTCGAGACTCGATTCGATCTTAAACAAATCGCTCGAAAGACGATGATGTTAAACTTCGGCTCGGTTCGATTCGATTACACCCTACCATAATAATGGACGATTCAAAAAGGAAAACATATAGTATCATTTATTATTGAATTCATAACATTATATGGTGGGAAAATAATATTAATGCACCCCAAAATGGCAATATATCCCAATATCTAAAAGCTGTAAAACCTCCAATTTTTCTGCATCTCCCTGTCGTCCCCTCCGCCGCCGTGCTTACAGAAATCGAAACTAAAAATGGCGCCGAAAGCGGCGCCCGCCGCGGCCCCTACCGTACCCATTGAAGATCTCTTCACGTCCCTCAATCGGCACATCCAGCGCTCCGAATTCCACCTCGCTGTTAGGGTCTCAGATCAAGGTATGTAGACCCAATTCACTGATTTTCCCGCATTCAAATCAGCTCAGAGAATTAGTATACATAATGGCTATGTTAGTCTTCATTTTTATTAGGTTAATGTTTCAGTTCTCATTTATATTTGGCCTATGGTTTTAGTTCTTTCAATTGCTCCGGGAGATGAGGATGCGATTCGGTGTAAAGTTGTTGCTCTGATTAAAAACGACAAGATTGAGGATGCTTTATCTGCAATTGAGAAATTCTCCAAGAAATCTTCAATAGATTTAACTTTCTTCAAGGTACTTCGATGAATTTGTTTGTAGATTTGATATGGGATTTATTTTTTTGCATCTTCCTATTCACTGTGAGCGATTCATTGTTTTGTAACTGTGAAAGGAGGCTTGCAACGCACACATTAGAAATTTTGGCTTAGTTTTGGGTGATATATGTTCTTTGAAACTTTGTAGTCCTTCTCAGGAACCATGTAGCATTTTTCTGAAATCATTTTCGTTAAAATAAACTATATTCATTAGATTATGTATGCCAGACTATTGAGGTACATCTTACATAGATGACTGAATTTGAATGTTCTGTGATTTTGAGGATGCACTTACGGTGGCCATGTATATCTATGTATACATTTATGTACATGTTTAACATTTTCATCATCCACGTTTGTCCACAGCACTAATAAAAGTTGCAATCCTGTGTATCTGTTCATATTTTCTAGTGAATCTATACGTTTAGATGTTTAGTGATTTCGACAATGCATTTAAGGTCACCATATGTATCTGTATATACATTTATATACATGTATAGCATTTTCCTTATCCATACTAATAAAAGTTGCAATCTTGTGTTTTGTGAATCTGTTCATATTTGCCGATTTCAGCAGTTGGGATGTTTTTGTGTGCATAAACTGTTTTCGGCTCTCTATGTAGGATAATCTGTTTAGCTGCACAACATTAGGGTTTGTTCCTTATAGATTAATGTTTTTGCTTTTCCTTTTCCTGAATAGGCATACTGCTTATATCGACAAAATAAGTTGGATGAAGCTTTGGTGTCTTTGAAAGGGCATAACGGGGACTCTGCAGCTATGTTGCTAGAGTCACAGATCTTATTTCGTTTGGGAAAAATGGATGCATGTGTTGATGTATATCAAAGTCTTCAGAAGTCCAAGATAGATTCTTTAGAAATCAATTTTGTTGCTGCGTTGGTTTCTGCTGGGAGGGCTGCTGAAGTCCAGAGGACAATTGAATCTCTTAGACTTAAACCTACAAGCAGTTTTGAATTGGCTTACAATGTTTCTTGCTCATTAATAGAAAGAGACGAGCATAAAGATGCGGAACAACTTTTGCTGTCAGCTCGAAGGTGATGTGCAATCTCAGGAAACTCGGTTTATAATCAATAAGCAATTTCCACTTTCATGCTTATCATTTCAGAATTTTAGTTAGAGCTTTATCATAACTCCGTATATATGAAACTGATTTGTTCCTGCAACAATGAGTTGTACGTGGACAATGTACACAAATCTAAATTATTCGTGTTCCTGCAACGAGGAGTTGCACGTGGATGCTGTATCAAGTACCTAAATGTACCAAAAAGAAAACAGAAACGTGAAGAAGACAATTATCAATTCATACCCAACCTACCTCCTCACACACCTTCAAACGAAAGAAAAGTGTATCCACATTTTTTTACTGTCGCTTTATGCTTGGTATGGCTAGCACTACCCTTAAAACTCCTCAGAGACTTGCCTGCACTTTGTCATGATATCATGCAAATTGAAAATCTGTTCGATGCTTGAGCTGACACTTATCTCATGCAGAATTGGCCAGGAAACATTGATGGAAGAGAATTTATTGGATGATGACATAGAAACTGAGTTGGCACCTGTAGTTGTTCAACTCGGATATGTTCAACAGGTGCTCAGCGATGTGATATTAGCATTCATTTGTTTCTCCCTTTTTTGGAGGGAGTAATTCAACAGGTTCTAAATGGTTTATGCAGGTCCTAGGAAACAATCAAGAAGCTTTAGAAGCTTACGCTACTCTTATCAAGAAAAATTTGGCAGATGAAACATCACTTGCAGTGGCAAAAAGTAATCTTATTGCGTTAAAGGGCCCCAAAGATGTGTCTGATGGTTTGAGAAAGCTTGATAAGCTGATAGTTAAAAGTGAAGGACCTAGCTTCTCTCTTGCTAGTGGCCTTGACATAAAGCTCTCCCCAAAGCAGAGGGAAGCGATATATGTTAATCGTTTGTTATTACTTTTACATTCTAACAAGTTGGATCAGGTAGTGCATCCCTTCCTCTCATTTGATTTTGTGATTATTCCTGTTTCGAGTAATATGTTTCAGAAACAGTTAATGCGTTTTCAGGAATTTGTTATTGTTTTTAATTCTTTTTTTTCTTTATATTCCTTAGTTTATTTAATATTGAGACTTGCTTTCCAAATTTCTATTGATTCTTTAGCTAATTATAAAAAGATATGCAGGCCAGAGAACTTGCTTCTGCACTTCCAACCATGTTTCCGAAGAGCATAATGCCAGTGCTTCTCCAAGCTGCTGTGCATGTGAGGGAAAACAAAGCCAATAAGGCTGAGGAGATACTCGGAAATTTTGCAAATAAGTTTCTCGATAAGTCAAATACCATCCTGCTTGCAAGGGCGCAGGTTGCGGCATCTGCTGGCCACCCTCAAATAGCAGCTGATTCGCTGCTAAAAATACAAGATATTCAACACGCGCCAGCAACGACTGCCACCATTGTCGCACTCAAAGAACGTGCTGGTGACATTGATGGTGCCGATGCTGTATTTGATTCTGCAATACAGTGGTGGTCCAGTGCCATGGCTGAAGACAATAAACTTGCTGTTATCATGCGAGAGGCTGCTTTATTCAAGCTCCGACATGGAAAGAAAAAAGAAGCTGCACATCTCTTTGAGGAGCTCATTAAAAGCCATAAAAGCATTGACGCTTTGGTAGGTCTTATTCAGACTGTTGCTCATACAGATGTCACGAAGGCAGAATCCTACGAGAAGCAGTTGAAACCCCTTGCTGGCCTGAAGGGAATCGATGTGGACGGTTTGGAGAAAACTTCTGGTGCAAAGCACATTGAGAATGGGCCGATTGCGGGGATATCTGAGGCATATGAACAAAAGAGTAAGGAGAAAACAAAGAAGAAAAGAAAGAGAAAGCCAAAGTACCCGAAAGGCTTCGATCCTGCAAATCCAGGTCCCCCACCGGATCCAGAAAGGTGGCTACCGAAGAGGGAGAGGTCGAGTTATAGGCCTAAGAGAAAGGATAAGAGAGCAACACAGGTCAGGGGTTCTCAGGGTGCTGTCGCTAAAGAGGCTGCTAACACTGTTAGCTCGAAGTCGAGCCAAACGGCTAACTCCAAAGGAGCTTCTCAGAGTGCCAGTACAGAGCAAATCAAGCCTTCCTCAAAGTCCAGGAAGAAATCGAGGAATTGATCAAAGAGAGCCTGAACTTTTGCCTCCACAATTAGGTACTGGTTTTGCAGAACGAGCTCTTACTTGTGAAACTAGTGTCCTCTTCAAGTTTGAATGTTCATTTCGCCAAACATAGAACTTAATTAACTTGTCATCGGAGGTGAATTAGCCAAAATACTTTTCGTCTTTGCTTAATTTTTACTTGTAGTTGTATGCTATACAGAGAGATCAAGCAGATCGGCTAACTCTATACTTGGTGAGTTCGACACATTTCTGTGTTCCTAGTTATTTGTTGTGCAGCATGCCTTGTTACATTATCTTGTTTAGCTTTCATGGTACACTTTGTTCCAATTTCCAAATATTACCCTTATCTTTTGATAGAGATTGGGTTGAGCTTGAATATATCTTTTGAATTAGCAAAGCCTGCATATTATTCGTTTTGGCCCATATTTTATCAGATCTTGGCAACCTCTATTTTAAATTTTCTATACACAGGTTATACAAGTTATATAATTTGAATCGTATTTAGATCTCAGTTTGCTAATGTTAGTAGTTAGTACTCCTCATCCCACCCAAGATGGTCTTTATTCATTTTTGGGTTGTCACATCCAAGATGACATATTTTATTTTTAAAAATAATTATCTCTTCAAAAGTTGTGGGATATATCTATTTTTTATCACTCTAATCATTTTATATATTTCTCCTAAATAACCACGTCGAAAATAAATGAGCCATCTTGGGTGGGACGGAGGGAGTACTAATTTATTTCTTGTATTCCAGTGACTGGTGGTGGTATTTGGAATTTTCTTGAGTTTGTTAGATCTCAATATAGATGTTCTTTTCAACTCAACTGGCGAAGTATTGTGTTAATGATCTTAAACATTCCAAAAAATGTAAATTTATATGAGGCTATTGTGCATAAAGAAAAAATCATTGATTTTTTATTTTAAACTTATGATTTTGTTCAAATTAATAAGCGTCTAACATAATGTCTCAAAAATTATAATTTCGAACTTTTGAGAGAGTTTCAGTTTTTGTAGAAAGTTGGCAATGAATATTTGCGTCAATGTTTTGAAATTTGGGGTTACTATATCTATCTAATAGTATGAAGTTAAACGACACAGGATTTTGATTGTGGGCTGAAGTGAGTTTGGGCTTCTTGTTGTACAAACTCTTAAACTTTAAATTATCACATGTTGATCATACACGAATATAATAAGAGATGTTATACTAAAAGATAATATTGATCCTTCTTATGAAGCTCGAAACTTTGATCCGCAGGATGGTCTTGTACAAGTTATTATGAACTTTAGTTTATAGTAAGACAAAAGTCACCATGCCCAAATAGCTAGGAGTATTTGGTTTCGTTTATTTTGGTGTTTTTACAAGAATTCTTTGATTTTTTTTTTGGTTTTATCCAGTGGGTTTGGTTTTTTTTTTTCCGACCAAATTGAGTAAAAATGAATATATATATATATATATATATATATATATATATATATATATAAATATTATTTGGTTATGATTAAGTTAGGTAATTTTTTAAATATTACTCATTCCGTCCCTTTCAAGATGATCTGTTTTCTTTTTAAGAAATAATTATCTCTTCAAAAGTTATGAGTCATATCTATTTTTTATCATTTTAACCATTTTATCCATTTTTTTAAATAACAGTGCCGAAAAGAAATTGACCGTCTTGAGTGAGACTGATGGAGTATTATTTTGTTGTATTTTGTTAATTGTTGATTTTGGACTCTGTTGAATATCACTAATTATTTTGTTAGGTTATTATTATTGATAATATAGATTTGGCCAATGACTGAAATCAAGATTTTTTGTATTAGACAAATAAAAAATAAAAAATTCCAAAAAAAATCAAAATAATCCGTCAGTTTTAAATATATTTGGATTCAGTTTGATTTTGATTTTAAGACCTCACCTTATTTCAGTTCTTTTCCAGATCAAAACCGACAGAAATAATCGAATATCCATCCCAAGACCAACTCTAAAAGAAAAAAAGAAAAGAAAAGCACCGTATCTTAGTCCTAAGAAAACAATCAACTGTAAAGTAGCAAACATAAAAAATGTAGTGATGGCATGACATTGAGTGACTCATTGACTACTAATTATTACCCAACATAATCAAATCCAAATTACTCTTCAAATGGCCAAACAACTTCTAAAAATAACTCCTAGATTTGTTTCATGATATCACTTGATTGTTTTGTGTGGCTGATTTCCAGAAAAATTACAAACAGGATATTAACAGAACGAAAGCAAATTACAAAGTGTGTGTAAACATAATAGTTTTTCATCATTTTCTTTTTATGATCAGAGGAAGATACTTTTCAATGAGAAGAATATTCACAATATATGAGTTCGTTAAGGAAAATTCGGACATGGGTTTTCGAGCGATAGTTTAGATTCCATATCTTCAGATAGAATTGTCCCAATCAAAGACAGAAGAAAATATTCGAAAAAACAAAAAACAAAAACTTTTGTTTTTTGAATTGTCTATTTCCCGTGGAAGGAAAACAGGAAGCCAATAAAAGGCAAAGATAATCGAGAGATAAGTATCTCACAAGACTGAGAAATAAAAGAGTAAAAGATAGATACTCCACCATCCCACCACCAAACACGCACATGCACTATTAGTGCGGTATCCAAATAGAATCGAGCCGACCTGAATATATTACTCATCATTAATTGTTGAATTTTCATTTAGATATAACCATATATATTATATCCGATTGAACTTTAAATATCGTATATTGTCATCTATCCGAGTTCGAGTAATTTGGTCCAACTAACTTATTTTTTAACTAGTTATAATGGTTATAAATACATGTGTTAATTATACTGGGATATCAATTTTATCATTATATTTTTAACGTGTATCGATTTTATCATTGGAGCTTGCCGATCAATAATTCTGTCTTCTAGTGTCCGATTTACAATAGCAATGTACCGTTGGAAAGCCCTTGACGAGAGCTTTCTTTGTTCCAAAAAAGGGGAAGCTCTCCCCTCGGGAGCATCCACACCCCAGCCCTATGAGAATGTGAAAGGGTAAATCACGGTAACTAGACTTAGCGGTTAAGAAACTAGGAGGACTTTACCTAGTGCCCACAAGGAGCCACCCTAAAGAGGGTGAAACTCCCATACTGCGGTTGCTAGGATTCGATCCTTGGTACTTGTTTCAAATCTGCTAACTCTTAACCAACTGAGCTAAGCCCATGGAGGCGACGATAGCTTTCTAATGGTGCCCATGTTGCTGGATTTTGATTATGCGTCGGAATATAATTGATTTGTTTTATAGTTAAGTTACATATGATATAACCGAATAAAGCGCCAAAGATTAAGATATGGACTATAATTAGCCCTACATACAATATTTTGATGTAGAGGCGTAAGTAACTTGGGACACGAAAACATACACTTTTTGCACTTTAAGAATCCAGTGGAAGGAAATATGATGAGGAATGGACTTGTTTTTCTTTACTTTTTTGAAACCTAATAAGAAAAGAAAATAAAGAAAAACAAAGTGCTCTGTCTGGTCCCTGGAATAATAACTTTTCACGCACAAACACACAGTGTGAGGTGAAGAAAATGGTGTGATCTGAATATTCTCTGATCATTTTGCACATCGATGATATTTTGGTGAAGACGATGATGAATTCATGATTTGTCATTTTCATCAGTTTACACGCGCCTCTGATGTATGGATATTTTCTTGCATGTTATGTATAAAGATTTTTTAGTTTTTTGTTTTTTTTCACCCCACAGATACTGGAAGATTTGTGGGCCATTGTAATAATTCTAGAACGGGGTCTATTTTTAGTCAAAGGGCAAATACAATAATTACGATGATCTCTTGGAATAATATGAATTTTTTATGGGTTTGAGTTTGTCTCTCTCATTTTGGTTTTTTTTTTTCAAAATTAATCCCATAAATGGGGAACCCTACCTACTAGTGCTGGGGGAAATCTAATTTGGGGGTATTGATGTTATTTGAGTTAGATATGAGATGGAAATTTTGGATCATGATCTACCATCTGCCATCAATATATTCTATTGCAAATTTTATTCGATTCTTTGTCTGTTCTATAAAAGTAGTCTCATTTCTCGAGATTAATCAAAATTATTTCATCGATGTATTTGGAAGAATAAAATGGAAACACGAACCTTTTGCTATAATCAAATTCACTAATTTAATATGAAAGATTGTATATATATATTGAAGACCATTAAGCACGTAGAGGAGTTATTATAGAAATTCTTAGTGTAGGAACTGGAAATTAATTCATTCCATCTCTTACGATGGATGGTCCTGATTATTTTTTACTAGTATAATATAGAATCGGGTACAAGAATATTAGAATATTTTCTACATCCACCATATTCGTTTCTTTGATTTTGATGGTACACATTTTAATAAATTGTAATGAGTGTAAAGTGAATGAAGATAATAAATGAATAGATTAATGGGTAGTGAAATTAAAAGGTGGGCCATGAAGATAATAAAATAAATATATTAATGAATAATGAAAATAAAAAGATGGGATACAAGTGATTTTTTTATAAATAAGTGAGTAGATTTATGATAAAAATTATTGAGTTATGTCTCCAAAAAATAAATAAATGTTTTTTTGTTAACGGATTAAAATGAAGTTAAATAAACGTATTTGATAGATTGAGCTAGGGAATAATATTTTTGTGGAATGGCAAATATATATGTTGAGTTCATTAATTTTAATGGATATATTTGATGAAAGATGTCATAAAATACTATAGGTGCAGGGTTGAAAACTGATATTTGAAAAGTTTTATTTAAACCTAAAAGTTCCAAAATGTTTTATTCGGAAATGTGTAACGTTCTATACTTCTAATAGAATATACATTATATATCAACAACAAAATAAAAATGTTAAAAGAATGACAATTCACTCCATAGAGTCCCGATATTTTTTGTTTTGGAAAAATTTATTGTTGCTATATCAGAATGATAAATTAGGTGAATGTTGTGTGAATTAGACAGGTGCAGGAAATATTGAAGCAGGGCCAACCATCTGGCATGCACTAATTTAATTTAAGGAACATGTAATAATTCGTTTATGTTCGTCTAAAATTTCAGAAATTTCCCCCAAATAAATAACTGTTAACTATTAATTATTGGATGATGTTTTATTATTTGTAGGCGTCCGAGAAAGAAAAAACATTCATTTTCTTACATATATGTAGGTGTTAGTCGTTGTCTTATCAATGTATTCGAAGCAGCTCGATCTAGAATAAGTAAATAAATTATTGATATACATGCATTATTTATGTCATCACACTATAGAAAGTCTCTCGGATACCGACGGAATCCCCCATGGAAACGTCACAGTCGGTGATCGCCGACAGCTTTGCTTCAGAAAATTTATGCCCATGTGTGTCGTTACGGGCACCGACGGATTGTGGTACCGACTGCGGGTAGTCCGTCGGTGATTATTTTTCTTTACAAAAAATAAATTAAAAATCGATGGTCCGTCGTCGGTAAACTATCTTTGATTTTTAAAAATAAAAATAAAAATCGATGGTCCGTCTGTAGTCTGTCGTTGATTTAAAAATATTTTTAAAATCAATGGTCTGTAGGTAGTCTGTCGTTGATTTTTTTTATAAAAATTTTAAAAATTGATGGACCATCGCTGATTAAAAAAAATAAAAATCGGGGGTCTGTCGATAGTCTGTCATTGATTTTTTTAAAAATAATGATAATAAAAAGAATCCATGGTCGGTTAGTAGTCCATCGATGATTTTTTTAACAATAATAATAATAAAAAAATCGATGGTCCGTCGGTGTGCCCTTATGTATGAAATTGGGCTTCCCCTATTTTTTTCAGTTTCGCCCTAAATTTTTTCTCTCGTCTTTGCCTCCGCCGAACCTTTCTCCATCTCTCTCACACAACATTTCTCTTTCTCTCTCACATTCTTTGTGCAGATCTCATACCACACCAATGCCACATCCCTACCACTGGAGAGACGAAACCGCAAACGCCAGCTCTTGACGTCCCCGTCTCTCTCACACAACCCACACACTGTGAGATGTTTGTACCCTTTTTCTGTTTGTGGGAAATCTCTTTTTCCTTTCTTTCTTTCTTTCTTTCTTTCTTTCTTTTGTTTTCCTTTCTTTATAGGGGTTGGATCCAGTGAGAACTCATCTTTTTTGAAAACTTGAGAACTATGCACAAACATATAAAGTCGACGAATAAAATCTATAAAGTTGTACACAACGAAAACATTCTAAAATGTCTCACAACAAAAAAAAATTAGAAAGTTTTCGTTGTGCACAACTTTATACCGTTCTGTGCATCATCTTACACGTCTTATGCATAGTTCATAAAAAAAATATAGTTCTCATTTGATCCACTATATATATATATATATATATATATGAAATCTACTAGAAACCAACCTTAACCTAGTACATAGAAACTAATCTGACCGGTAGATCTTGATTGATAAATAATCCATATTAATTTCTTAAAAATGATGTGTTTTCTTACATATAAGATGATGTTTTCTCAATATTATAATTTTTCATGTATAAAACAGTGTTATCTCTATTTCTTATGTTTTTTCATGTATAACACAATTCTTTTTCATTCTTACAATTATGTTGGTTTCTAGTTACTAGAATAAGATTTGTTTCTATTTGAGCATGGGTTGGATCCAGTGAGAACTTATCTTTTTTGTGAACTTGAGAACCATGCATAACACGTTGAAGATGATGCACAAAACAGTATAAAGTTGTGCATAACGAAAACTTTCTAAAATTGTTGCACAACAAAATAATTTTAGAAAGTTTTCGTTATGCACAACTTTATACCTTTTTGTGCATCATATTCAACGTCTTATGCATGGTTCGCAGAGTTCGCAAAAAAGATGTGGTTCTCATTTGATCCACTCCCTATATATATATATATATATATATATATATATAGGGGTTGGATCCAGTGAGAACTTATCTTTTTTGAGAACTTGAGAACCATGCATAATACGTTGAATATGATGCACAAAACAGTATAAAGTTGTGCATAACGAAAACTTTCTAAAATTGTTGCACAACAAAATAATTTTAGAATGTTTTCGTTATGCACAACTTTATACTGTTTTGTGCATCATCTTCAACGTCTTATGCATGGTTCGCAGAGTTCGCAAAAAGATGTGGTTCTCATTTGATCCACTCCCTATATATATACATATATGTATATATAGTAGATGGATCATGTAGGAAAGGATAATTTAGTAGAAAATGAGAATGAATCTGGGCCTTTGATTCGCTGGATCAATGATTGAGATTTAATTTCGGTTGTGCTACAATTTTGTGTTTTGTGTGATACACAGATTACTATGCATACTAGAACCCTTCTTATGCTACGTTGCAATGAAAGCTGTGTTAAACTAATATATTTAGCATATGTGCTACGAATAGATGAAATATGTGCTAAACTAACATGTGCAACATAGTAATTCTGATTGTGCTACACAAATATGAAAGATATGCTAGACTTACATATCTATTCTTATTTCCTACACTTATTTTCATTTTCACAGGAACCATCCCATATATATATATGGGCTGATTTACGTACATACACTTTTTAAAGTGTGAACATACAAGCAATGCATAAGTGTATTACAAGCATGCACAACATGTATAAAGTTATGCATATGTATACATATGTGCACTTTAGAGTATAACAATGCATTGTTATTTTTACTTTACGTAAAATGCACACGTGTATAATATGCATAACTTTATACATGTTATGCGTGTATATAATGCACTTATGCATTGTTCGTATATTCACACGTTAAGAGTGTATGTGCATAACTCATCTCTCTCTCTTCCCCTATATATATATATATATATATATATATATATATATATATATAGGGGTTGGATCCAAGTGAGAACTCATGTTTTTGAGAACTTGAGAACCATGCATGTCGTTGAAGATGATGCACAAACAAGAAAGTTGTGCATAACGAAAACTTTCTAAAATTGTTGCACAACAAAATAATTTTAGAAAGTTTTCGTTATGCACAACTTTATACCGCTTTTGTGCATCATCTTCAACGCCTTATCATGGTTCGCGGATTCGCAAAAAGACGTAGTTCTCATTTGATCCACCCCATATATATATATATATATAGGAGTTAGATCCAGTGTGAACTTATCTTTTTTAGAACTTGAGAACTATGAACAAAAGTATAAAATCGATGAACAAAATCTATAAAGTTGTGAATAACGAAAACATTCTAAAAATTTTGCACAACAAATAATTTTAGAAAGTTTTGTTGTGCACAACTTTATACCGTTCTGTGCATCATCTTTACCATTTTTAACGTGAGAACTAAGAACCACGAAAATTAGCTATGAACAAAATGAATTCGCTATGAAAGTTAATGAATCTGCTGGGAAAGTTTACGAATTCATTTTTTCACCCAGGTTCGAATCTCATGAGGAGCGAATTTTTTTTTTTTTGATATTCAATAGCTTTTCCAACCGATTCATCAACTTTCATAACGATTTCATCATTTTTGGTTCTCACGTTAATCCTCCCATATATATATATATATATTATATATGTATATATATATATGGGATCAAATGAGAACTTCAAATCTTTTTAGAACTAAGAACTAATATGATTCTTTCATTTTTTATAATCTAAAGGTTAAGATTAATTCTCAAGCATTTATTATTTTTAATGGTAATTATTTTCAACCTTATAATCAATGGATGTATATATTTATTCAAAGTAACTTTTCACACATGCACAATCACTACAATTACATGAATAATAATATGAATTACATGAACAAACAACGATTTGGAATATGAAAGATCTCACATGCACATGAACAAGGAAGATCCTACATGCACAAAGACTATGATTATATGCACAAGAATTACGATTACATGAACAACAAAGAATGAAATATGAAAGATTTTTGGGATAATGATCCTCAAATGAAATGTGAGATATTTTCGAGATGTGGATCTCCAAATAGAAAAAAATTAGGGATTCCATCATTCTTTATCATTAATTAATTATAAGTTATCATATCTTATTCAATCTAAGGTTGATTACTTATTTTTAGTTCTTATCTGAGAGATAGTTTCTTCTATAACCTACTCCTATATATTTGATTGAGTTATAGTGAGAACATCCCCTTATATAAGAGTTAAGAGCCAAACTTGACCACTAATTAAATAATATTGGACGATAAGATAAATCTTAGAAAAGTTCAAGCGTTAATACATAAAAATAACTCAATTCATATGCACCATGGATAGTTGATTGTCCAGTGGTCAATGGGTTTTAGGTGGGGATGGGGTTGGCTGCTGGGTTGGGGTTGGGAAAGTGAGGTTGACCATTGGATTTTGGAGGGGGGGGGTGATGGAGGTTGGCCGTTGGATTTTAGGGGATAGGGTGGTTGGTCGCTGGGTTGGAGGTAGGGGAGAGGGGTTGGCCGTTGGATTTTGAGGGAAGGTTAGCAGTTGGGTTTTGGAGGGTGAGGGATAGGCCGTTGGATATGGGTGGGTTGGCCGTTGGGTTTTGGGGGTGGGGGATTGTCGTTGGTTTTGGGGTTAGTTTTGTAGGGGTGGTGGAGATTGGCCGTTGGGTTGAGGGTATGGAAGGGTTGTCCGTTGGCTTTGGGGGATGGGGGAAGGTTGACCGCTTGGTGATGGGCTGGTCTTTTGGAAGGAATCACGAGTTTTTCTGTTATTTCATTTAATTTTGGGTAATTTTGACAGCAAATTATAAATTGCGGGTGTTTTTAATATATATGTTATATATGTGGATAGAAAAGATTTTCTCCTAAAATTCAAGTAATTTGCGATACATTATCCTTCCATAAGGTAGTAATTTTCATGCACATGGATACATTATATATGCATAAGTTAAGTAATTGTGTGAATAAGGTATTTGACGGTTATGCAAAAATTTCACATAAGTAATTTGAAATTTATGATACTTTTCTTTAGATAAGGTAGTCATTTGAATGCACATGACTACATTATATTTATATAAGTAAAGTAATTGTATGAATAAGGTATTTATCGGTTAAGCAAAATTCTTATATGAGTGAGTTAAAATTTGCTAAAATTAAAAATTCAGTTACTAATTATGATCGTTGGATTAAATGAATCAAGAGTTATTATTAGCCTTAGTTTCTAACAACTATAATTCTCATTTGTTGGATCTAGTGAGAACTCATCTTTTTTGAGAACTATGCACAAATATATAAAGTTGGTGAATAAAACCTATAAAGTTGTGTACAACGATCTAAAATTATTGCACAAAAAAAATAATTTTAGAAAATTTTCGTTATGCACAACTTTATACCTTTTTGTTCATCATCTTTAACGTCTTATGCATGGTTCGTAGAGTTCGCAAAAAGATATGGTTCTCATTTGATCCACTACCTATATATATATATATATATATATATATATATATATATATATATAAAAATTCTAGAAATTAAGGAGCGTGAAAATAAAATATAAAAAATATCATATGCAATCGATGATATAATGCGATTAAGCTCGAGTACTAAGAGGGTGTTTGGTGAGCTTATAAGCTATTTAAAACGACTTATAAGTTGTTGCAAAGTGTTTGACAAAATAAGCTCCTAAACGAATTATAAGTCGTGAAAATAAGCTCAACGACTTATAAGCTCCCTAAAAATAAATTGGTCAACTCTAACTTATTTTTTCATAAACTTATAAGCAACTATGAATTTACCAAAATAATCTTATTATAGTTCGTTATTTCATATACATATACTATCAACTTCACAACTCGTCAATTTTATCTCTTTAACTATGATTTTCTCTCTCTAACTCACGATTCTTTCTCTAGCTTATAAGATCAATTATCCAAACACTTTAATAACTTATAAGCACTTAAGACATTACCTCTTATAAGCTCTTGAAATATCTTATAAGCTCTCTAAAATAAGCTTAGCCAAACACCCCCTAAATGGCTTGTCGGCATCCTTATTAGAAGGTCCACACTTTGCATTGACACCACTAGCCTGGACCGCAAATTATATTTAAAATATTGTATTATTTTCGATAATAGAAGAAAAATAATATTTATACACGATATCTTAATTGGTGGAGTGATAATTATATGATTTGAAGGCTACGAATATTTTTTAGGTCAGAATAATTTATAGGCATCCATGCAGGCTACAAATATTTTTTAGACCGGAATAATTTTTGGGCATCCATGTAGTAGCTAGCAACTTTGAGTACAAGGTAAAGAGGGAAAAATAGGTAATTTAGTGGTGGTATGTATTTTTTTAGGGTAAATGTCTTGAATTCATCAATTTCTTTTGGATTGAGTTTGTCATATTTGATTTTCTAAGTACTGTCTCTGTTCACCAAAAGTGTGTCATTAAATGGAGGATATAGATTTTAATAAATTTTGGTAGATATTTTTTTAGTGGATAAATGATCTTACCATAGATGCTTTTTGAGTAAAAAAAATAATGATTGATGGATAAATAATGAGTGATTGTGATTAGGGATGTCAATGGGTAGGTTTTAACCGAATCGGTCTAGAATCGCTCAAAACTCATTAAATTTTAAAGTAGCAGTTCTAGTTCCAGACCCGCTTTAGACCCGGACCGTTTAGATCCATAGTTTGATGGTCCGATCCGATCCGGATCCGGTTCTGGTTTCAGAACTATAATCAATACTTATTTATTGGTTCTGGTCCGAGTAAAACCCGTCTATTGACAAGTCTAAGTTTAAATAGACTTGTCAATGAGCTTGTTTTATTCATATCGATTTAAAATCACTCAGAACACATTAAATTATGAAGCAACGATTTCAGTTTTAGTTCAGGTTCTTATGCGATTACAGTGCGATTACGGTTCCAGATCCACTCAGATCCGGACCGCTTAAGACCTAGTTGATGGTCCGGGTCCGATCCTGATCCAGTGTCTAATGGGTCGGTTCCAGAACCAGAACCATTACTTATTTATTGGTTCTGATCCGGGTAAAACCCATCCATTGACATTCCTAATTGTGATGTTAAATAAAAAAGTTGATTGTTGGATAGTGTATTTTTTAATAAATAATTAATGGTTGTGAGGTTCAATAATAAGAATTGAATGTGAGGTAATGTCTTAAAAGAAATCTTAGAATTTTTTTATAGAAGACAAATAAGATAATTGTGACAGACTCTTTGTGGATAAAAGAGAGTATAATTTATTTCTCTTTTATAATTTGTATGCTATTGAGCACAATCAAAGTTTGGTCAGCGTAAATCTCAAATAGGACGTGCGAATCTTTCTCATCATCAAAGAAAAGGAAAATATACTAACGTTTATGGCTAATGAATTAATGCTGAGGAGGGGTAAGTAGTCGGTAGGTGCAATATGCTACAATATTATTATTATCGACCATACAAAATTTGGGTACTCAATTTGTTTCTTTGGGTATTAAAAAAGCCCTCCCAAATTTTGAAAATTTCATAATATTAGAATATATAGTGCTCATTCTAATTGTCTTCCCTAATATAACCCGACCTAATTCATTCGAGCATTTGACTTGCATCACTGTGCTTAATTCAGCATTCTTACATACAACTATATTAATGCATATTGGGCTTAGAGTGTAAGGCCATGTTTGGTAGATAAGATAAGGCACGGATAGGATAGACATTTGTCCTTATATGCTTGTTTGGTATACTAGATTACTATCCTGAGGCCCGTCTTACTTTTCAAGCCCGTTTATTTTCACTTTGTTGCTCTTATGTAAAAGTATCTACTCGAATGCACGAGTTATGTAATCAACGTTGAGCAGTGAGGAAGTTATGGAGATGGAAAGACAATGCCACCCTTGTGAGAAAGTTTGGCCATCGTCACGAGAGAATGGTGCCCACAACTGGTCGTAAGTCGGGTTGAAGGAGGCGAGATCTTGGGTCGGGTCGATTAACCTGCTGAAAATGGGCCTTCCGCCACGGTAAGAGAAAGCATTGTATCGTCAACTTTAGGGCGACGGATTTGGCGGAAGAGCTCGGACCGGAGATGAATCCGGTGATGGGTCCGGTTCGGTTACAATGGATCCATTAGGGCTTAGTGAACTCGGAGAGAAATAGAGGTTAGTGAAATCGGAGAAATCTTGAAAGAAATTAGGGAAGATATAGAAGTAGGGCTTAGCATACAAAATTCGGAAAGAGATGAAATCGAAAGAAAATTGATGGCGGCCGGTTTTGTGAAAGAAATTGGGGAGAGATTAAATCAAAGAGAATTGGGGAAGAGAGTAGATGTCCGGGCTTCGATCCAATTATCTATCCTTCACCTCGGTGCTTAAACTTCAATTTTGGATTATTGATGTATTTGCTAGTTCTTGGGATGATTAAATTTGTCAAAAGTTAAAATTTGGGATGTATTTTGAATTTTAATTTGTCAAAAGGTTAAAATTGTAATTTGATGTTTAATCTAGATTTTAAACTAATGTATCAAACAAGTAAATTATGCTATCTATATTTTTATATCTTATCTACCAAACAATAAGATACGATACCAATCTCACATTATCTACGATACATATCTTACTTTTATCTATCTTGACATATCTAAACATATCTACCAAACGAGCCCTAAGTTCTTTTCATGTAGCAATACGACGGCATAATGAGCTTTGTAATTATTTGAAATTTCTTTATATTTGCATAATGAGCTTTGAAAATTATTTCAAATCTATTTATATTTTTGACAAAAATTGTTGATTTATGTAGATAGTAAAATATACGAACCCATTTATTTTTCAATTTCATTTTCCAACTAATGCGGGACGTTGAAATCTCCTCCATTGGAAAGACTAATGGCGGTTTTTGTTGGAAATTTGGGACTGAGGTATGATAGATTTCAAAATCAATTAAAAAGATATAAGTTATATATTTATCTGGTGATAGTTATTAGTGTACTGTCTCTTAGTCCGCTCATTTGTTAGAGAGTTGAATTTTGCTTAGACAAGTCTTATTTTTGAGGGGGGAACAAAGCTGAAGACGTCCAGTCAGAAATCAACTAAGATGAACCTAGTTGACTCATCAGAGGATAAGCGTAAAACTCTAAAGCAGTCAGAATCAATCAACAAAGTCAGAAGCAATAAACAATGTGCTTAATGCCAATCTCAAAGCATCAGGGGAAAGAACTCATTGTTAAAATATCTATCTTTTGAAAATCCGATTTCAGTAAAAAGATTCAGAAAATCTGATAATCAGGGGAACTGAAGATTACTGTGGCACAAATGTCTGAGACAGTCAGATATCAAAAATCCGGTAATCTGAACGACTCAAGTATTCACTTAGAGGGTTTGAAGATAAAGTTAGAAGAAGTTCGATGAACTCAGCACCGGATCAGTCGTGTATCCAATTGAAGACCGAAGATGGAAACTAATGAATAAGAGTCTGAAAAACTGATAGCTTGCTTATGCATCTATCTGACTCATTAGGTGACAAAGCAGAAGACGACAAGTCCAACAGTTGTATTGTCGAATAGAGTTTGAATTTCAAACGACTATCTTCCATCGACTAGTTTGAAATCAATCCTCTATAAATACAAGGCTTTCTCATATGTAGAAGAAACAAAGTTGGATGTTCTCAGAAAGAGAACACAACTCCGACAAGACTTGGACATAATTCGTTCTTTCAAATCTATGGATGATTTTACCACTTCGTCTACGATCTCATATCTCTAAGCCACACCTCATTGTAAAATCTGTATAGAGCTTAGAGAGAGTGCAACCTATCCTTAGCATTGTTCTTACATGTAAATGAGTACTTAGTTAGTTGGAAATGTAGCCATAACCAGGTACCAAACCTGTAAGGTAGAAGTTAGGGTGACCCGTGATCAGTAAGCAAGTAATCCGAAAGTCGTTAGTAACCCTAAGGTGAACTGGGTGAACACGAAGGTAAGAGGTCATAGCCTGGTAACCTAAGGACTGATGATCTTGACGGTGTACGTACTGAGATCGAATCTTTCCGGTTACTGATATCCATGGTCACTTCTCTTGGAAGTATAAAACAAGGAATCCTAAGATTAATTGAAATTCACTTGTTTGTAAGGTTCGTGGATATAGGAGGGGATTTCTTGAAATTATGTAAATCCTTGTGTTCTTTATCTTTCTGTATTGTTGTTTGTTTATCTTGCATATCACACACTCAACATATCATAGATAAACTTAGACTCAATCTAAAAAGATCCACATAATCTAATGTCTGCATGAATCCGACTTATAATATTTTTAAGTAGTCGAATGAAAATGCTTTTTTTGTTCCACCACATCCGCACACAGACTCAGTTTGCACTTGTTCTC
This sequence comes from Salvia rosmarinus, assembly GCA_036937905.1. Lineage (NCBI taxonomy): Eukaryota > Viridiplantae > Streptophyta > Magnoliopsida > Lamiales > Lamiaceae > Salvia > Salvia rosmarinus. Next base: position 100,445,766 of record CM072816.1, read on the forward strand.
GCTGATTGAAAATTTTTGACCTGACTCAATCACTTTTCATTAAGATAAAAAAGAGTGAAAATATTTTCAGTCAAATATATTCTCCTCATACACCTGAAACCTTTGTTCAGGGACCATCGGTCTTCATCGTGCTTCTTTCTCCGAAGGACTACTCTACACCATTGGATAACACTTCAACTGGCTTTGATGTCATGAATCTCAACTTTCAATTTTAAATCTTTATCGTGCCAATGCTTAGTAGAAGAATTTAGGGTAAATAACATTCTGCACTCCAACGTTTACGGCTTTTTACATCCGTGTCCCGACGTAATCATAATAACAAATTAAACCATAACCTTTGTATATTTTTAACATCCGTGTCCTATGACCGAATCGGGCCTAATTTGTCTACGTGGCACATTAATTTGGGCCTGATTTGATTATGTGGCACGAACAACGCCGTTTCATTCGTTCTTGCATTAAAATCTAATTTTCGAACTCTAATCGTGCTCATTCTCAGAAATCTCTCCATTTTTCATTACTCTCACATTTCTCTCGCCCCATTTGCCAAGATGTCTGCAAATTCTTGGAATTCAGATGGAAAACCCTTCTGCAAGCATGGTCCTTGCCATTTAATGACATCTTTTACGATTGAAAATCTGGGCAGGAGGTTTTGGGGATGCCCAAGCTACAATATGGTGAGTTTTTCTTTTTCTTTGTCACTTTAATTGGAGGGATGTCGATTGTTTATGATTTTATGCGAATGTATAGGATGGTGGTTGTCGATATTTTGTGTGGATGGAAGAACCATGTGAAGGAAAGGCAAGAGTTGCTCTATTGAAGGTTATACGCAAATTACAATATGTGGAGGTAGAAAAACTAAAAATCGAGGAAGAAATGCAGAGGATGAAGTTTGAGTTCGATTCATATATGTTGAAAATTCGTGGTGAAAAGAAGTTATTGAAGCATGTGTTAAAGCGGACCAAGTTTAGAATGCGAGTTTGTAGTTTCATTGTTCTTTAGATTTTTAGCATGTTAGGTTTGTTGTGGTGGATATGTGTAGGCAGCAATGGTGTTCCACAGTCTAAACAACTACATATGCCAAATTAAGTTTATGATTTGTAGTCTAAGATAGAAATGCAGCCATTAGTCATTCCCCCTATCCCTCTAGCCGATTTGTTTTGCAGATTTCAATGTGTAAGAATTGATGTATTGATGTGTTTTGTTGTATAACAATGTTGAAATCAATGTATTTTGTCTTTCCCTTAGCTACTTTGTCAAATACTTTGATAACTAGCTACTATGTCAAACACTTTGTTGTATAACAATATTGAAATCAAACGTGTTGTTGTTTGGAGATGGTAGAATGTTTGCATAATGTCATATTGTTGATTTTTGTCATTGTTTGGTGATTGCAGAATTGGCATGCAAAAATTTGTAAATTGATCGTTTGTTTTTGGCAGCATGTAATAATGCAACTATCCAGAAAGTTGCAAAAAAATTCAAGCTGATACCATATACCCATTTTGATCTTATCTAAAATTACTTGAGCATCAAAACCTTGTTAAATCAAATCAAATTAAAACATAAATGTAACAACAAGTATCATATATTTATGAGCAGAACCACAAGTTTCACTCCAGAAAATTCTTTCAAAATGAGATGATGGCATTTATTAACAGAGTTGGTACTACATCAAAAAAAACTTTTGGAATAGTACTAGGTTCTACATCACCATGTCAAAATACATATGGTTCGATGGACAAAATACATAGGTGGACAAATGCATTGTGCATATGGTTCGATGGACAAAATACAACACGCCTTGATGCACATGGTTCGTTGGACAAAATACATCACCAAGTCTTCAAGCTTGTCAATTATGGTTGTGGAGGAGTGAGTTTGTCAATTACTTGGGAGCCTTGACTGCTGCCATCTACATTTGTTTCGATGGACAAATTCCTTGATGCAATACTAGCACGAGAACCACTAACATATCGCGCCCGTTGTGTAGTAGACGGCTGAAATTCACCAATACAAAATATGTGATAACTTCAAGAAGAAACATATAACTAAAGGAAGCTAATTAACTAATTATCCAATTACATGAGAACTCCAATCTTACCCTGAAATATATATTCCCAGACTCAGTTGAAGTATATGCACCAATACCTTTTCTTGCCATCTTCATATCCTTAGCCCGTGACCGTAAAGAAGCCCTTTCAGTTGATGAAGAAGCTCTTGGCTGCCTAACTTCAGGTTCCACCTTAAACAATAAAAATAATTCAAAATTCAAGTTAATTTACAAAGAACTTAATGAAACATATTATTTCATACCACAGGGCCTTTCTGATTTTCCTTGCACGTACGTTTGTTGTGACCAAAACCTCCACAGTTTCTACAAGACATTTTCATACCACGTGCGAAAACTTGGTTGCAGCCTTATCAACAACCTCATCAGTCGATCTTTTCCTAGTTTTCTTAGGCCTTCCCGACAGCTTTGAAAAGTGTGGAGGCAAGATTGGTGCTCCATCAACCAAGGGCCAATGCTTAGCGCCACGAAGAGGACCAATACCATGCTTGTAGCACTCACTCAATGTTGACTTATAATAAAATGTGTCAACATAAGATTCGGGCTCTTCCCGTCTATGCAATATACAACTCAAAGCATGGCTACAAGGGATCCCTGTTAACTCCCAATCCCTACAACTACATGCTCTCAACTGTAAATCCACTACAAAAGCATCATCAAATATATGCACCTCATACTTATCCCCTATTGTTGGCCTCATAATACAAAACCTAATGATCTCACGCAACTTCATTAGCTTTTTACGAATGTAAGGAGTTAATTGATCTGTACTAAACTCCAAAGCATTTGCATGATTATAAATCCTAGTCATAAGACTTGTCCTAATATGCTCCAACATATCAATTAAACACTTATCTCTGGCCGCCAATATAAATGAATTAAATATTCACATATGTTATTCACAATCAAGTTTGTCCTCATGAATGAGTTAATCAACGACTTACAAAAGGATGATGGCCCATTTTCAAGAAAATCATTTGCAGCTTTAGTGGACTCTGCCCGCAAGACATTAATATGGAAAGAATATTCACTGGATGTTCTGGCCTTCGCAATATTCCAAAACAATGTCTTGAACTTCTTGCCTACAAATTTCTTTCTCCAATTGGCATAGATATGCCTTGCACAATGTCTGTGTTCTGCATGAGGAGTGATGGCTGCAATGCCATTGATCAAACCCTGAAACACACAAAAATACATTAAAGTCAGCAAAAAAAAATTAAGTCCAATTAGTAAACAACAATATAAATCTACTTTGATAATATAAACTTTTAACCTTTTGTTTATCGCTCATGAAAATCCATCCTAAGCCATCTGTAATATTCAAATCTTAAAATAATAACTCAAAAAACCATTTCCAAGTAGCTTCAGTTTCCTTTTCAACAACTACCCAAGCTATTGGGTACATCCTATTATCCCCATCTTTTGACAACGCAGCTAGCAAAACCCCACCCACAATTGTTTTCAAGAAACATGCATCGAATCCGATGAATCGCCTGCAACCGATAAGGAATCCCTTTCTTAGAACAGAGAAACCAATGTATATTCTATCAAACACTTGACTCCCTTCAGCATTCATATGTGTCATCAATTCAAAACTGCCCTCCTTATCATTGTTCTTCAATTCAGTCACATATGACCCAAGCTTTCATAATGCTCGACCAATGTCCCACTGATGCGATCCATTGCTAGCTTCTTTGCTCTATATAAGATTGGAAAGTTTCTTTTCAGTTCAAAGTTCATGTATAAATCTACTTCATTTCTTGGACAGTGAGCTTGGGATTGATCTTCAATTTGGGCAAGAAATAGTCTGATATCCAACTTGCATTTGCAGCTTTGTTATTTCTTGCAAATGTACACTCATGAGTGCCTGCCAATGTCCTTTTAATGCAAGTAGGTTCACCACGAATCCTACTCGCATATAGCTTCCACTTGCACACAACATCTCTACAAATGGCCTGAAGTTTACCACCAGAACTCTTATCCCATTTTATAGTTCTCCCATTTTATGTCATAACCATTTGAAATGGCTCAATCCCTTACAACTTGCTGACATTCTTTGGTGTCATTAAATGTCAATCCTAATTTTAGCTTCAAATCCTTGGGATTACTTGGTTTTACATAAAACTTTAATATATACTGTGTATTATCTTCATCCACTAAGTCTATATCATTATCAGAATTCACTTGATCATTGGGTAGATCCTCAAATCTATGCAACCCATCTCCAATTTTCTCTTCTTCCTCTCTTTCAACTTCAGTTTGTATAGCTTTCTCAACTTCAATTTCTGTTGTTTTCTCAACTACATTTTCTACTGCTTCATCTGTTTCCACACTTGCAGCTGTCTCTTTCTCACTCTGCCTTTTTAATATATGAAATCTATCTTCCCTCAACTTTGTTCTAGCCTCAAAAAACTCCATATCATCTTCATAGAAATCTGTATCAGACATGCCATCATCAAGATCGTCATCTTTCTCAGGGATCATAAAATTATATTCATATTAATCATTTTCACCTTTCTCAATAACATCCTCATCCTTATCATCCCCTTCAATATCATCTCCATCTCTTACCACCTCATCTGTACCATCTTCATCTCTTACCACCTCATCAGTACCATTTTCATCTCTTACCACCTCCTCGGTACCATCTTCATCTCTTACCACCTCCTCAGTATCATCTCCATCCTTTACTTGGTATCTATTCCCTTCTTCTAAATCAATTTTATTTCTATCACAGTCCACATCAAATTCAAGATAAACCTCCAAAACCCTTCTCTTTTGTCAATGCATTGCATAATTTTAGTTTTGTAACAATCAATGACAAACATGAATTGTTTTCTACCAGGCTTTCTAAATGCATATTTGATCAGTTCAATGTATTTATCATCAAATACCATGACTTCAGTCACAAATGAATCTCCAAATGCTTCCAGTTCCCAATCTCGCAAAAGTAAACAACATCCACCCACATATTTATGATTGCCTACAGATTTTCCCCCATTGTATACCTTAACAAGCAGTAAATCTTTGTCCGATATTCTGTACACACATAAGGTTCGAAAGAATAATTAGGTTTCTAGAAATCATGAATTTTTAATAGTTTTTAAAAGACCCGTGGAAGAAGATTAACATAAAATATTCTCCCTAAACCCAAATCCCCTAAATCCTGCAATATAATAATCCTACCCCCAAAATCCCCCAAATCATGTAATATAATAAGCATTCACCCCAAATCCCGTAATATAACATTCATTTGATAAATCCTAACATCAATTAAAATAAAGCTTTGAATATTATAATACCTGGGTTGTTCCGTCATGTTGAACTTATCAACTTTGAAGAAGTTTTTCTGTAGTTTGTTTCCTCAAGCTTCTCTTTCAAACGAGTTTCTTCTCTTCGTTTGATTTCGACTCCTTTCTCAAGCTTGCCTTTTGTTTTCAACTCCTTTTCTCAAAGCTTTCCTTCTGTAAATAAGGTTCAAGTAGTTTAAAACTTATTCCACGTATGAGTGTGATGTGGATTTCCGGCATCCACGTATGCGTAATTGGCCCGAATTCGGTCACCGGGGCATTATTGTAAACTCATTTGAAAGGTTATGGTTCAATTTGTTATTATGATTACGTCGGGACACGGATGTCAAAAGGCGTAAACGTTGGAGTGCAGAATGTTATTTACCTAAGAATTTAAGATTTTTTTAGTCTATTAGTACTGAAAATTTCATCTTGAAAGGGCATACTGATTAAATTCGAAAAAAAGAGAGGTAGAATTCAGAAAAATAATGTTTTTGTATAACAGTTTCATAAACTAGTGATCTTCCAATAATTTCAGTAAAATTTGAGGTAAATTCTTAGCAACAACTTTTGCTGGGATTTAAATGTAAATACTTGTCCAATAACTGTTATAATGGGCTTTCAATTCTTGCTACTCTTTCATTGTCATTTTTAGGGTGTTCTGAATATTGGTACTGTGTCTTAAATTAAATACCGCTATTGCCTTAAATACCGAGTCTATTCTGAGTTTACTCCCTAATATGATGGAACGATTTAATCTTACTTTAACGCCTTCATTATGTCACTCCCAAATACTTAGTTTAGTTGAAGAATTTAATCTAGCTACCTCAAGATTGTTGAGAAAAATAAGCTACATTTAAATTAAGACACGTTTCTAAAAATGCATGCATGTTTACATTATTACATACACAAAAAAATTAAGTATATAAATACATATGTAACATATTTATATATTTATTATGCGTATGGTGTCATGCATCATATACATACTTCCAAATGGAGAAACCAAACCCTACATTTATGAGTTACGACAGACATTCTCCAATAAACCATGATGACAAAGAATTAATCCCAATCATTAAATTTTGTACTCTTTACACGAAGAATATTTGAATCATCATTGACAAGTAACATACCCCATCCACCCGATCTGACGCTGACACCAATTCAATATGGTCCATAACAGTTTTTACTTAAATATATAATACAGTTCATATAATAATTTTTTGTTGGACCACAATAAATAGAAATCCAAAGGAAAATGGGCTTTATTCTTGAAATAAATATTTAAACAAAAATTTCATACAATTTTTTAATTATTTCCTAAAAGAAATTGGATGGTTTATTGAGATTGCATGTGCAGCATGTGTACGTACGTAAGGAGGTATATATAAAAGAGTGCCCCCACCATGAGGCTGTGGATCAAATGCAGAGTATTAGGACTATAACACTTGGACCACTATTTGTGTGCAAAAGTACTTTAAAACCCTAGCTTTTATTTCTAAAGGAAATTTAGGGTTTGGTAATTGGGAAACCCAAAAATTGATACATTGATTGCCACAAGTTGTGAAGAGTTGAGTTCTAACTAATTAATGGGGCTACTTACTTAACTTGTTAGGACCTAAAATAAGAAACTAGTTAGCGGTCAGTTGATGGTATTCCTAACCGACTCATTAAGAAACCTAGGTATTAACAGCAGACACGTAAGGAGGCATGCATAAATCGGAACTGACACGAACACATGGAATCCTAGTTGACATGTACTAATTAAAGGAATTTTAAGAGTTTCAAAAGAGAGCATCTAAACTTTCCTATAAACAAACAAAGACATAATTTTAAGGAGTCTAATCGAACTGAGCCGAGCAAAATACCGTTGTGCTCAAGCTTAGTTTATTTATTATCAAGTCAAGCTTCGAGCTTTATTTATTGAATACTTTGAGCTCACGAGTTTATTCGAGCTTAATCGAGTCCAAACAAACTTTCTAAATTTAGTTATATTTTAGAATATATTTGTTTGAAAAATAAATTATTTTATCCACAGTATATTTATAGGTTTCTTACAACAAATAAAAGTAGTTAGAGATTTAACACAATTATTACTAATTATAGAAAGAAAATAATTATATCTAGTTAATAATTTATATTTTCAAGCTAAATCACTTAACGAACTTGTTCACGAACTAACGAGCCAAATGCTACCATGCTCAAGCTTGGCTCATTTAGCTAACGAGCTTAACTAAACAAACTCGAACGAACTTTTATTAAGCGAACTTCGAATATCTTACGAGTAGATTGGTTCATTTACAATCATATTAAACGGTCAAGTTCATAGAAAGAATAATCTGACAAAAGGGGAAAAGAGAAAGATTGAAGAAAAGAAAAAGGGTGTGACAGATTTTACCCATTTTTATTGAGATAGTTATATAAGTAGGCACACAAAAGTTGACGAGGAAGTGCAAGCATGCATGTTCATTACACTATTGTAATGAACTGATTTTAAGCACGCATGTGGCTTGCTCCAAAGCATGCAAAGACCACCTAGTATCTTACCAACCCCAATTTTGGGCCTAGAATATCTACTAGCCCAATTTGATTACTGTTAACATTTTTCTTTAACCATTCATAATTGTGATTAGTGAATATATGTAAATAGGTATAGGTTAGGTGCCTTTTCTTTTCATTCTTTCCCTTCTTTGCTGTTAAAAAGCTCGACTTAATCGACTAATTAAATAGAGAATTTTAATGATTTTGGTGTTGCTTTAAAAGATTAATTGAGAAGATTGATCGCGACCATATCGATCTCCATTATTATTATTATTATTATTATTATTATTACACATATCTGTTAGAAAAGTGTAAATGTACTTACACAAATTGTGGTGTATCTGTAATATTATTACTTTTAAAAAATTCATCTAGGAGCTAAGCAATAAAACAAAGCACACATTAATAAGTATATATATGTAGTATATGTGTATATAAAATTTAATAAGAAAAAGTGAGTCGGACAATTAAGTAAATGTTACCAAACGCGATTATCTAAGGAAATAACTAAATGCCTTTTTGGGCTCAAAAGAGAATTTCATATTTCTTGTGGCCTATGGATTGGTACTTTCAGGTTCAATGAATTCTTAGTTACTTTGAAAAGCAACAATCATAACCCTCATTATCATCTAATATTTTATTAAGAGTAATTACTTAAGTAATGAAGACTTATGTAGAATATTTGTTATAGTTATGCAATCAAGCAATTATGCTGGATATTTCAAGAAATTCATTTTTTTTCTCTCTTGTCCACACCAAACGAACAAACAAAACTGCAATTGAAGTTTTTTGTTAGTTATTTTTTCTTCTTTTTTTTTGAATTTTCTTGATAGCATGCAATGCATACATATGTATATGAAGTGATTATTCTAAAAACCTCATTTATAGTATAAACAACGAAATAATGAATTTTTCTGAGAGATAGGGTTTGAATTTGTTGTGAAAGTTGATGAATTCAAAAAATAGAATTTCTTATTTCATGAGATTTGAATTCAGATGTACGAATTCATCCGGCAAAGTGATGAATTCATCGTAGATTTTTACGATCGAATGGTTGAAAATGATTCATATTTCATATGTTAAATATTGACCATAAAAAACTTACTCTCACAAACAGGAAGGAAAATTGAGGAAAAGATCATAACAATATACATTAATTCTGAATTTAAAGCCGTAAATTTCGACGGATAGTGGTTGCTTGCACTTCCAAAGGAAAAACTGATGCTCTTGAATAAATAATAAAGGTAAATTTGACAAATAAATGTAATTAGGATTGTGTTTGGTTGAATGGTGGGAAGAAACTTGAGATAGTTTTTTTTTTGAGTTGGGAATTAAAAAATTCGTAAATTGTATTCATTACGATTTGATATTAATTAATTTGAGCCATTGCTTAATAATTAACTAATTAAAATACTTTTATTTAGTGTATGTGTACCTTCTCTTCCACCAAAACTTTAGATACACTCGAAACGTGGAAGATGTGGATGCAATACAAAAGACACTTTAATGATAAGATATGGAAAATTAGGAATTTGTTAATTCCTTTTATTTTTTTAAACTGAACTGGTTTTAGCACCCACTTCAGATTTAATATGATATCCCAAATTCAATTATTTTTCGAAATGTTTCTTTAAACATTGTTTTTGAAAAGAATTGTTTTATAATGAAAAGAAAACTTTTTTTAACATTAAACGATTAATTCGATGGGACATTCCGATCATGGCGTCAAAATAAATAAACAAATAGGTAAATTAAAGAAATTCGTGTCAAATGGCCGAAGAAGTTACGAATGAGGGTCGATGCTCACCAATTTTTAAATTCTATATATCCCATCTTAAATAGTTCAAAATAATAAACTACTCAGATATTTTGTTGCCTTTCAGTGGCATGCTTTTTTTTTTTAATTTTTCCATATGCATCTGACCATAGAAGTATAACTTTATATTATGGACAGGGATACTGCAATCATTAACAAGATTATAATAAAGGGGACTCCTGTGTCAATTCATTAAACGAGTCAAGATTTAAATTTGAATATTATTAAATACTAGTGAAATTATAAATATACAGTCAAATATGAATTCGAAACTTAATAGACACCGACTTAAAATTCAAATTCAAACACATTTAAATACTAGTAAAGTAATAAATGCATCATTGAAGATAAATTCAAATATAGAAGACACTAATATTTTGATCCCTCCAACAATTTGACACAAATTTGTGTACATAATATATGCATGTATTGGTATATTTTTTTTGATGAAGGGTATATATATATATATAAAAGAACTATTTTTAACATGAGAACTAAGAACGGAATTCGTTATGGACATAATGAATTCGATATGAAAATTCGAAATTTCCACCTAGGATTCCAATCCTATGACAAACCAAAATTCTATTTTTTGGATTCAACAACTTTCTCATTGGATTTATAAATTTTCACAATGCATTCATCATTTTTTTATTCTCAAGATAAAAATGGTTCTCACGTTAATCCTCTTATATATATATAAGTCAAGTCTACAATTTTAATTTTCTTGACACAGCACAATCTGACGAGTCTGGCACATTAATTAGGTAAATTCTTTAATTTTAGTGGTCCTATCTACTACTTGGAATAGCAATCATTTAATTTTGGTACCAAAATTTCACCATCATCTTTTAATTATGTACCTTCTACACAACAACCATTCTTCCCTCATGACACTAAAACAAAAACAAAGAATCAATACCAAATTAAATAAACTTCAATTTTTTTTTCGCACTTCATATATAGTAAATTAAAACATTGCAGGAATTTAACACGCGACACCATCCGCTTTCAAGAATTCTTGACCTAGCTAGCAACTAAAAGTCAATAAATTACTAATGAAATTAGAGAGGAAATTTTCCATGTACAAAATGTACCACTGCACCTACTACTACTATAAACCCTAACAAAATCAACCTTAATTTTCCCGGAGATCCCTCTGGTACCAACCTTTGTATCTCAAACATTAGTACCCCCAAAAATTCTGAATTTTTCTTTCATCAGTTTTTTTCTTGTTCAAGTCCATCCCACACGACTCCGTCAAACCCAACGGGGGGACTCTGGGGCTCTGTCCGGCCCCTCAGCCCCCAAAATTAGTCGGACGAGACTTGAACGTATCCGTGACCTAAAAGGGGGAGAAAACCAACGAACAAAGAGATAATCAAGATTAAAGGTGTTTTTGCATGAAATTCGGCGAGTATTTGGAGTGCGAGATGGTTTGCTGCTCCTTCCAAGAGGCCTCAATATCAGCAGCAATGTTCTTGGCATCAATGGATGTCCCCAGAAGGCCGCGTTTGGTGAACCCCACCGCGTACAGCCCACACTCGCCTTTCCAGCAATTGGGGTATGGCCTTTTTGGGATCCCATCTTTCTCACAGAACATCTCGCTTTTCTGAAAAACAAATTCACCCCAACATGCCTTTTCCTCTTTAATACTCTCAACTTAATTGTGAATGCATTACAGACTATATGTATTATGTCATGGAAAAACAAGGCAGCTACCACTATACCTTTAGCCAACAAGGTACATTGCTTTTGTAACCAGTTGCTAGGATTATTGCATCATAATTTTCCACTCGTCCATCCACAAATTCTGCTGATTTATACCTTAGTCTTTGGATCCCCGGGCATATCTATAAATCACCATAAAAGAACATTAGATTTCGTCAAATTTATTCAATAATTATAACTTAAAAAGAAAAATAATGTTTGGGCAAAAGTGGTGTAACCAAACTAAAGTTGATTTGATGATTAATTGTACCTTGATGTCTCCACTTTTGATCTTGTCAAGGGTTCCGACATCTAAAACCGGAGTTTTCCCGGAGAGGCTCTTGAGCTCGAGAGGGCCCAAGTGGGGCCTGTCGAGGCCATAGCGGGCCGTGTCACCGAGTATGAGCCACGATAATACAAGCAAAAATTGATCGACAAAGCGCATGGGCAGCCACTTTAGTAACCACATGGACAGCCCGAAAGTCGATCTCCCCAGCATCTCTCGTGGTAGAATGTGCACCTAAATTCCATCATATCAACATAGCCCGTGTAAGAAAGTTGTACCACCAACATGGGGTTCAATTAAAGAAAAAGAAAAAAGGAAATTAATCATAAATATTGAATTAGTATTATTGTATACATGATCTCTAATTAACTTGTTGTTGCCCCCATTCTCTCAATAAAATACAAAAAAGAAGTGTTATGGACAAAATCTTGAAACCCTTTTCCTGGCCATTGTTGCGCATGCTTGGGCATCCCAAGAAAGTGCACAACATCAAAATTTAAGGATGTTCTTTTTTCTTTTCTTTCAAAATTATGTTTTTTTGCGATGCTTCACTAAAATAAAAATCCTTTGGAACTTGAACTGTAACAATCCAAAACCTTCTAAAAAGAAAAGAAGAGATATTTATTTCCTTTTCTTCGAAATCCCATCACACTCCCATTAAAATAATAACCCTCACCAACATGTTTTCTCTCCTAAATCCCACCTTCACTAAAATAACAAAATAAAATAAAATGAATTAGGGTTTTTTCCGAAAAGAACACAATAAAGTCCAAGAAACATAATTTCAAAATGAAGTTATACCTAGACTCCCATGCACAAATACACACACGCACAAACACACACACTCAAAAAATATATAATTAATACCAAAAAGTTGAATTTTCAAAAAAAAAAATACACCAAAGTAGAAGATGTTGAAAAACTCACTGTATCCCTAACCACAAGCGAAGGTCTGGCATTGTGATTGCAGAGATCCAAACAAACCTCCATACCGGAGTTCCCGCAGCCGACGACGAGCACTCTCTTCCCTTCATACACCGTGCCGCTCTTGTACCCGCTCGTGTGCACCACGTCACCACCAAACTCCTCCATCCCTTCAATCCTCGGCACCACCGCTTCCGCATTCTCCCCCGTCGCCACGATCAGCCACCGACACACGTACTCCGCCGATCCCTCCTCCGCTTCCGTCCTGACCCGCCAGAACTGCAGATTCTCATCATACTCGGCGCTGACCACCGCCTGCCCGAACACCGGCCGGATTTGGAAGCGCTCCGCATAGGATTCCAAGTACTGCACGAACTGCTGCTTGCTAGGGTAGGTCGGGAAATCTGGCGGGAACGAGATGAGAGGGAGCTCGCAGAATTGCTTGGGGAGGTGGAGCTTGAGGCGGTCGTAAGTTTTCAGCTGCCAGAGGGATGCGAGGCAGTTGGATCTCTCGATCACCAGCGATGGCACGCCGCGCTCCTTGAGGCAGGCGGCTGCGGCCAGGCCCGACGGCCCGGCCCCCACGATCACAGGGCCCGAGACCACACGCGGCCGTGTTGAGGACTTGTAGTAGGGGTCGTGCGCGGCCTTCCCCTCCATCTCTCTTAGATAATCACTATCCATAATCGACGGGATTGATAAAATTAATCAATCAGTAGCTGCTGCTGCTTCTGCGACAATTGTTGAAGGAGATTGAGATTATGTGAGGAAGAAAGTATTGGGGAAGAACATAGTGGTGTTGTTGGGGTGGGGAGAGAATGGGAAAGGAGTGAATGAGGGATGGGAGATTGGATATAAGTAATCGGGGAGATTTAGTGTGATATGGAGTCCTGGAGAAGAGGGATTAGTTCTTATCCACTTGTGCTGGAATGAGGTTTAAATTTTTATTTATTTATTTTGGTTTTTGTTGTTGTTGTTGTGAGTGATTGAGTTTGAATCTTTGTGTTTCAATCTGAGGTAAGGAATAAAATGAGCTGATCAAACAGCATTCATTTCGAGAATAAAGACGACTTCAAACAAAGATATATATTCACTTTGTTCATGGAAATTATATATATATGAGAGAGAGAGAGAGAGAGAGAGAGAGGAGAGAGGGATGATTTTGAAGCAGTGAGAAGTTTTGAGTGGATTTGCGATCTACAGAAGTGAGCGGTAAACAGAAACTAATGCTACCGGGGCATATATATAGTGTATGTTGTGTGTGTGTGTGTAGGTGCCTATATGGGGGTTGATTAGCAAGTGATCAAACTAAAACTTTGATCCCACCTTTTTAGTATGATTAATTGCCTATAATATAAATATATATTTACTAATTATTTAAAAATTGGTTATAATGAGCATATGGTTGATTGGAATGAAATCTGTAAAAAAAATTAATGATAGTTGTTTGGATACGTTCTTTATATTGTATGATGGTAGAGAAGATTTGAAATCTTATACCAACAAACCTTTGATTATTTAATGCCTACCAAATCTCACTCTTTTAAATATAATTAAACAAAATCATTTTAACAAATTGGTGTTTGAGGATTAGTTGAGCTTGCTGCTTGCGGGATACAGTTTATAATTACTTTGTATTTATGGAGTTCAAAATCAAAATCAAAATGAAAACGAGAGAGTTTTCTTGTGGCAATTAAAATTTCATTAATTCATATACGAGTTTGCTACATCAAGTAAGCAACATAAAAAACGAGAGTGATGTGCACTTGAGATCCAGTTTACCTTAATTGGTGTCCCTCTTTTAATTTTTTATATATTTTATTTCATCTCCTTTTTTTTCAATTTCAATTTTATATGTTTTAGATTAATTTTATAATTATTAACTATGGTTAATTTTATCTAATTAAAGTATATGATTTATTTTTGAAATTTAATTTTACTTTTATTAGTTGTAATTCATTATTAGGGTTCATAAATCCAAAGTTATGGTATATTTTTTTTTAACTTCAATTTTTTGAAACAAAAGTTAAGCATGATTCATAGTATTATAATAAATTTTATATTTATAAGAAATATTATTAAGATAATAGATATATAGTGGAATATTGTGACATATAATAAATTATGGGACACTGGATCTCATTCGGAGTTATGTGTACTTTAAAAAATTGCAGTGGAATGAATTCAAATTAAGAGATCACCTTGATATTTTTTTATTTTAATTATTTTTTAAAAGTATTATTAAAAAAAGAAAAACACTCTTGTATACTTACCGTCCAGGTGACTTAAACCCCCGACCTATGGATTGGAAGGGAAACTTCATATCAACAAGCTGTGCTTTGTCGTCAGAAGATCACCTTGATATACTTGTTATGAATTTAGTCACTTGCTAAACTTTAATTACCATAAGATGGCTAGGAAGTTTTATTATTGTTCTAATGAAGAATTGATTGGAATATAATTTAAAATAGTATTTAAGAGTAGAGGCAATGTGTAAATAGTTTGATTAAGAATAGTTTATTAGCAATAATAATAATAATAATAATAATAATAATAATAATGGTTGGATTAAACGCTTATCAATATTCGTTGTTATTATTATTATTATTATTATTATTATTATGAATGGTTGGATCCTAATAACAGTAAATAACGTCACTCTGTTCGTCATGGTCGAAAATAGAAGAAGTGATTGGATGTTTAATTATAGATTATCTAGTTGCAGTGAGTGGCCAATCACTATTATAATATTTTTTTGAGCAAATTATTATTCTACTAAGATTAATTAAAACATGATAAGTCAATTTGGAGCAGTACATATTCTAATTAAAATAATATAGTTGCCTTTTTCCATTGGTAATAAAAGGCTAGTTGTGGGTTGGCATTGTGTTGGACTTTTGATGCAGTGGGCTGGGTATCTATCCATCCCCAGCTTGTTCATTCTCTTTTTACTTTCCACTCAAAATTAAACATTACTTTCCATCTGAACAAATAAGATAAATAAACAAAACAGAAATATAATAATTCAAACAGTATACATTCTTTACCCATGTAGTACCATTTGGCACCGTACTAAGCAAGTGAAAGCATCAAAGGTTGTCATCTTGTGGTAATATATGAAAAGTAGGTGAGATTAGATTCCTATATATTCACATATGAACTAAATATTTTTCTTTTATATGTAACAAAACGAGACTACACATTAACAGATCTATCATTTTACGATGAGAAAATGGTATGGGTATATTACCTCACAAAACATATGGCAACTATATTATATTGTGCGAATTTTGTGCTATGAGCTCGACCTAAAATGTAGAATAGCCAAAATATGGCACAACTTATGGGATTACCTTTTGATGCTGGATGACTAGGGTTGGGCCGGCTTTTGGAATCGGAAAGCATGTCTGTGGGTCTAGTCTATGCTATTCCCTCCGTATTGATATACAATCTTAGTTTGTATCGACACGGATTTTAATAAATATAATGAGTGTAAAGTGAGTGTAGAATGTGACCCACATAATATAATATGTTACGTGAGTGAAAAAAATGGGTCATTGATGATTTTTTTGTAAATAAGTGGTTGTGTTTGAATAAAAGTGTTGATATTTGGGTGGGGTCTATGTCTATAAAAGAAAAGTCAACGAATTTTATGGACATATTGAAATGAAATTAAATAAATAATATTATGGAGGGAGTGTAAAATTTCAAGTCGGGTCATAGAAAGTTCTTCTCAAAATTGTGCTTTGAGTGAACCCCTCTCTTATTTGCATGCAAATTACAGTCAACAAGTAATCGGAAAAGGGGAAATTCTATAGAATATGTAGGTGTACTACATCCCCTCTCACATGATGATATTTTATTAATATAAATTAAATAATAAAATATTATTATATAAGAGATGATGTAGTACACCTATATATTCTATGAAATTCCTCGGAAAAGAAATGTTTTATTTTAAGATCATTTAATTTGTTGGAGAATGTTTTGCCCTTATGATCTTTGGTGGGCCATGCATCAAAATATGGCCCACATGCCACTTACATAAGCCTTAGAGTTGCGGCATTGAGGTTTCATCTACTCATTTTTCCAATTATATTCAGGTATTTTCTGGCAATATTCGATTTCTTTTTTCTTTTATTTTCAACCAACCCTAGACTTATTTATATTTACTTATACTGAGTCCCTATTTGCAACCATCTGTCATCTCTAGTTGTCAATCATATTTTTCGGGATCGAAAATTTCTTTTGATCTAAAATTGACACAAATAAAGTTTTTTGGGCTTAAATAATGATTTATTAATTTAAAACTGTGACAATATATTTTCCCAAATATATATACATATGAGTGGGTGTGGGGTTCGTTTAAGAAATTTAATGTTGATATTAAATACCTACTTGTTCTCTTGTATTTATGTTTAGGCCTCTTGAGAATACCATGAGGCAATAAAATCCACCTTTTCTTACAATAAAATTTATTTGTAGCCAATCCCAATTGTTCTAAGTTGTTCTCTACTGCTCTCTTTTTTATCACATATGAGTCCAGAATATTTGTGTAGATTGTTGGATGACACATTATTCCACATATTGGCGCTATTTACGAAATAAAGATGGACACGCTTTCAATGATTGATTAATTTTCTTGTCATTTTTATGGCCATTATGTAAAGCTTTCAAATATATGGTGTGATTGATTGTACCATGTAGTGTCGGTGAAATCTATTATGAACGTTTACTTTCATGATCGATAAATTGATAAAATATATGATTGACTATCTGAAGGAAACGATAGTCAGATAAGTTCAAAAGTAATATATCTATTATTAATTCATCAAAGTAAATGGTGGATTAACTTGGATTATTTTTATCAATCCATCTTATCATGAAAAGTAAACGTCCCTTTATAGTTTAAAATATTTCGATAATAGAAAATATTTCTGGAACTAAATTGGTAGCTTTTTCTTCTAACTGGGACGATTTTGTGACCTATATGAACTGAATAATTAGATTTTGTATATGACCATACTATATAGTAATATAGATACTTGTCCCTGATATTTTAATATTACGATTGCTTCAAATTTATACATTTATACACTATGTAATAAATCGGACTGTATTTATGCAAGAACCTTTATATCAGATGCAGTAATTATAGATGCATTATTAACTTTAAATGAGCAATCCAAATCCTTTATATATATCATCTGCAGAGTTTTCAGAAAGTAATTAAATGGGGATATTTTTTGAACTTATTTCTAGACTTATTTAATTGTTGAATTTTCTCTTTCAATTATATATGTAGCTCTAATTGCGTACTTATACCCGCGGCACATTTGTCCTATACAACATATAAAAGGAGGCAGCCGCCAATTTTGACGAACTTTTACACGTTTATTCTTTTTATTTAATTGAGTGTTATTTAACATGGTTTTCCGGCAGTCATAATTAACTAAAAATTCACGAAATATTGGATCATAAACTGATATTTACTCTTCCTAATTCTGCATGTGGAAAATGAAAAAGACTAATCAAAGAATAAAACAATTGTTTTTGTTGTTTTCTATTTTTTGTGCGGTCCTTGTATAGAAAAAATAAAAAAATACCTATATCTATATTATCAGTTTCAAATATCTTTGTAATAGTACAATTACTTTTATTTAAATGTGATCATGAACATGACATTGTGCAACAAAAATACAGAAGTTGATGTCAGTTGAGATAAAACATTTTAAGAGGCAAAAGTAATTAAACATTTGAAAACAACATTTAGAAAAACTAAAAAAAAACTTTTAATTATTATATGTCATCCCATATAATATTATTAAAGATTGATGGCATCCGGTGAGAGTTTGAGGGCAAGTGCATTATCAAAGAGTGGTTTCCTAGTTAAGTAACAAAACTATAATGGTATGAAATAAGTCAAAAAAGTCATTACCAAAAATAGTTATAATTTTTTGTTCTTTTTCCTCTGAATTGGGAACTAGGTTTGGGGAGAATCTAGATTGCCTAGGGTTAAAGGCCTATAGAGTAGCTATGTATATATATATATGTATATATCTCCACCCTAGCTATTTTCTGTGTGTATATGTGTGTGTATGTGATGGAATTGCAAATGAGAAAGAGATGGAGTTTTGTGAAGGTGAAAGGCAATTTGTTTGGGTCTGAGTTTTGAGGCCCCACTAATTGGTGTTGCTGGCCACTCATTTGATATGGTAATGGTATAATACATATTTAAAAAACCAAATAGATAAAAAGGTATCTTGGTTGATAAGGGGCCATGTTTGAAGGCTCCTTCCATCCACCCCAAACTCAAATTTATTAAGATGGTCCCTCTCAATTCTTGAGTGCCTTACAAATGTTAGCTACATCAATATAGATACAATACATGTTTTGATTTTCAAACTCATCAATTATGTAGCAAAATTCAATATTTGTAAGGGTTTATTGTAATTTTAATATATATGACTTGTTGACTGTGCATTTGACGCTTCAATTTTGCATGCATACTCAAAAATGATGAATTCAAAGTGAAAGTTGATGATTACTGAATCCAAAAATAAATTTTTTTCTCTCATGGGATTCGAACCCTGAGTCAAAATTCTAAACTTTTGGATTCAATAATTTTCCTAACAGATGCATTAACTATCATAGCTAATTCATTTTGTTACAACGAAATTTTGTAGCTCTTAGCTCTCACGTTAAAAATGATTTTATTTGAATCTCACTCTATATAGATATATGAGTTTCTCACACCACCAATTTTAACACATTTAATTAAATGAATAATAGAATCTATGTATGCTATAATTTTTTTTATAGGTATAGAGAACTTTCTAAGATTTTCGTACAAACCAACCTCTTACTTAAAGTGTATACGCATATTATTTCTTTTCTAAACAAAGGCGAGTTATGAAATAATTTTAAATGACTTTGTTATAGATCATTTAATTTATAGCGTTAAGGTCCATAAATGATGTAAATTTTAAATCCACCCACTAATTAGGTGTACTCACACACGATTCTTTATCACCATTAAGTTTTATGCAAAACCCACAAAATCTTACAATGGAACTAAGCATGATGACATGGTTCCCAAAACCTAATTTTATAGATTTAAGTCAAAATAATGATGAAAGAATATTTAAGCATGACATATATAAGTATTATTAGTAGGCCCGATATATGCAATCTCCCTATTTAAGCATGGAAATTTAAGATTAAAAAATAAAAGTTAAGACGTGAAAGCTTAGAATCTTCATTGAAGTAATAAAAAAGACAGAGAATCATAAGAAGGTCCACACTAATTATTTGTTTTCTCATGCAGAAGCACCAACTGATTGAATCATGCAGTGAGTTCTTTTATAATTATTATGTCTGAGTAAAATTGATCTTAACAGCACCATTTATTCAAAAGAAAAACAAGTTGTCAACAAATTAAATTTCCAAAATGGTAAACTTGGCTTTTCAAGATTTACACAAATATGAATAATACTGATGTTAATTACTCCATTTTCTCTGTATATTATATATTCTGTAATGGTTATAAATCAAATTAAACATTGTGCTTTCAGGATTACGCATAATTTATTTAAATCTTATTGATTAATGTATTGTTACAAATTGCAATATTTTACCCGTCGCCATGGCTAGGGATATCAATGGGTAGGTTTTACTCGAATCAGAATCAATAAATAAATAATGTTTCTGGTTCTGAAACCGACCCATTAGACACTGGATCCGGACCGGACCGGACCGGACCCGACCATCAACTATGAGTCTTAAGCGGTCCGGATCTGAGTGGGTCTGAAACCATAATCGGACAAGAACAGGACAAGAAGCAGAACTGAAATCGAAACTGTTGCTTTATAATTTAATGGGTTATGAGTGATTACGAATCGATATGGATAAAACTAGCTCATTGACAAGCCTATTTAAACTTAGGTTTGTCAATAGACGGGTTTTACAAGGACTAGAACCAATAAATAAGTATTAGTTATGGTTTTAGAACCAGAACTAGATCCGGACTGGACCAGACCATCAAACTATGAATCTAAACGGTCCGGATCTAAATTGGGTCTGGAACCGGAACCGAACAGAACCAGAACCGTTGCTTTAAAATTAATGAGTTTTGAGCGATTTCGAATCGATACGGGTAAAACTCACTCATTGACATCCCTAACCGTGGCTGCGAATTTTCCACGAATTTAAACGCAAAAAAGGAAATACGGAAAACATCTGGCGTAATGATCTTGTGGCCATAGGTTTGTGAACAACCACTGACAAGTGAGGTAATTAATGAGCACTAGAGGCATGTCTCTTGTGTCACGCGACTCACGCCCTACTACTTTGTGGGTCTGTGGGCTTTTAGTTTTAGCACCCACTTCTTTTTTTTCGAATAAGTATTTTATTTAAAAATACAATTGATCTTCAAATAAGTTTCTCATCAATTGATTATGCTGATGCTCCAGCTCGATTGAAGGAGGCAGATCTATTTGGTCAAGTGTGCATGGGCAGTGAAGTTTGGGTTGATATTAAATTATTTAGTGTAGTGAGTATTATCATGACTGAAATGTTATAAATCTGAATCTCATCCACACAGGTCAAACTTCTCAGAACACATCTATAAATAACGATTGAGAATAAATAAATAAAATTGATATATACCTTAATAAGCATATTGCGAAGATGGATGAAAATATTAATAACCTTTAATTTAGTTATGTGGTGAAGGGTATTTAATAATACCTATATTAAGAGAAATCTTGGATGCTTAAAAATTAAAATAATCATTGTTATTTATTGATATATCTAGATATAAATACTAAACGAAAAAGACTTTCTATAATATTGATGGAAAAATTTTAGTGGTCTATTGTGTAATGCTGAGAAATATATACGTATTTTCCAAATTTAAAAGTGGTACATGAGAAGTGTTGTGACAGAATAGGATAATTGAGCAAATAATAAACAGAACGTAAAGCAAACACAGATTTACGTGGTTCACCAACAATGTGTTGGTTACGTCCACGGGCAGAAAACGGAGAACAGATTTATTAGCGGCTAGGGTTTCAGATGATTACAGATTACAGCTCTCAAAGACTATATATATAGTACTAAGAGACTAAACAAATAGTTCAAGGCATATCAACAATCGAAGCGAGACCCCCGTCTAACAAATCGAAGCGGGAGATAATTCAAGGCATATCAACAAATCTCCACCTTGACTTGAATCCTCCTTGCAGATACATCATTACAATGCCAGATGAACAGACTCTCCTTTTCGCCTCGAGTTTGCCCTCCTTGGGCAACTAACGACTTATGACGTTTAGCAAGTCCAAACAATGTCGAAACTTGCTATGAGGACCGGCTTGGTGAACATATCGGCAGGATTATCGAAGTACCTACTTTCATCACCTTGATTCTCTTCTCATTCCTCGAAAATGATACCTCACATCAATATGTTTGGTCATTTCATGGTGGACTTGATCCTTGGCTAAACAGATTGCACTCAGACTATCACAAAACACAATAGCTTGATCATGATGTAGACCAAGATCACCAACTAGTCCTTTCAGCCAAATTCCCTCTTTAGCGACACATCAATGCCATATACTGCTTGATTGTAGATGAGTAAGCGTCAGCTGCAAAGTTGCCTTCCAACTAACAATGTAACCACCAAGAGTGAATACATAACCAAATATAGATCTTCTATCATCAACATCTCCAAAGATAATCGAATCGAATAACCAAGAATGAACAATGAGTATCACCTCCATAAATGAGACCGACATCAGACGTACCTCTAAGGTAACGGAAAATCCTCTTCACAGCCTGCCAATGCTCCTTTCCAGGTTGTCCCATGAACCTGCTGACAACACTGGAAGAAATAATTCAAGGCATATCAACAAGAAGAAATAAATAGAGAATATTTTGTTAAGTTTGAGATTATATTTGTTGGTTGGAGTTAAATTACATTTTACATCACAGTTACTGAATTCTTGATTTAAGTTCACATTTTTGACTGGAGATGACCATAATATAAATGCCATCTTCTGATGATTTTTTTTACAACTAAGTTACATATATATATAGATACATAAATTACTTTTAGATAAGTTTGTGATTAATCTCATCGCTTTATTTAACTCCTCTTCTTCTTCTTCTTCTTCTTCTTCTTCTTCTTCTTCTTCTTCTTCTTCTTCTTCTTATTATTATTATTATTATATATGCCCAAAAAAATTAATAACTAGAGTTAATTTAATGAAGACATGATGTCATGATCCAATATATATATATATATATATATATATATATAATATATATATATATATCATGACGACTTCGATTTATCATATCTTATTTAATCGGTATACGCTATGTTTATTATTAATGACAATCGTAATCTAAATTTATAAATTATATGTGAACTTATAAAACTAAGATAAAATATGAGAATGGTAATTACTAGGTTAGTTATAGAGCTGTAATTACTTGGGCGGCCTGATTTCCACCATTGCACGCGTAGTTACACCTAGTAACAAAAAAGTCATTTCTCATGTTGACTTTGAGTTCACAAGCAATGTTTGCTCATTTATTTACTGAAATATTTTTCTCAAAAAAATATAGTGGGGCGGAAAGTAAATTTGAGTACAATCACGTTACACGATCTTGTTAATTATAGTTATAGTTATTGATCTAATAGGTTGATTAAAATAAACATGGGAGATAAGCAAAGTTTTAAAAAAGATTACTAGCTAGCTAGCTTACTTTGGAAGTACTTAAACACGTATTAATCTTGATTAATAAAGCATTCATAACTAAATAATACAGAAAAATAGAGTGAGTGTAACTGCAATCATTAAAGGTATACAGCCAAAAACAAATAAAATAAATAGATAAAAATATACAGAACTTCACGATGAAGCCGTTGTACTTGAACATGAAAGATGCAACATGGCAGGAAAAAGAAAGGAATGAGAATTTAATTGGATTGGTGCAAGACTGTTATAATTTAATCTTTATAATTTACAAAAACAAAAAACAAAACAAAACAAAACAAAAACAAATTGCATGTCAACTAAGCAATGAATGTCGCTATTAATCACATAGGGTTGACTTTTCATAACCTTGTGTAGTGATGATATGGGAAACAACTAATGTGAGGATTGGTACACTGAAATGGAATGAGAATGAAATAGCATTCATTCTCAATTCTACCACTAGCAAGATTTTTATTATAGGACTCAATATTCATTTTTCAAAAGAATGTTTATTCTCATGAACATGAGATTAGTCATTCATCATCTTTTCCATGGAATTAGCTATTCTCAAGAACATGTGAGATTAATCAAATTTACTTTATTTTTTTTTCTAACAAAACTATTAGTATTTATATTTTATCTTATAAAATTAACAACAATAAATACTAATTAAATAGTAGTATTTATGATAATAAATTATTATAATGTAATAATTATGATAAAAAAATTTATAGTTATTAATAATATTATTTTTAATATCCTATTATTGTAATAATAATAATAATAATAATAATAATAATAATAATAATAATAATAACAACAACAACAACAACAACAACAACAACAACAATAACAACAACAACAATAAAAGTAGTAAAAAACAATAGTATTATTACTAACATAAATAATAATAATTAATTGCAATAAGCACTATATTAAAATAATAATAATAATACTAATAATATTAATTATCATTATAATTTAATATTATTAATATTATTATTATTATTATATTATTATTATTACATTAATAATAACATAAATTATTAAAACAAAAGTTATTTTTATTTATTTTATTTCATTCCGATTTGTTCATATCAGTCATATGAATCACATATTCCATTTCATTCATTTCCTATCATTATTTCATTTTAAAATCCATTTCATTCCTATCTAATTTCATTTATATGTGCGAGCCATCACCTAAATGTGATAAACAAAGTTAATTTGTTTTCCCATTAATATATAGTTTGGTTATAATATGCATGCTACTCTTTGTCTAAGAAGATCACGTTAATCGTATAAATTAAAATTCGAAATCAAAACCACAACAAATATGTGAGAGTTTGCTTAAAATATTAAAGTGAGCTTTCATATAACATTTTATAAATAGGGTTAATTGCTAAAAAATCAACTTTCATTCGATTTTGATCACAGATATGCTTAATAAATTGTTACAATCACTACAAAAAAATATCTAGTAGTTACATATTTTTAGTGACACCAAGAGAAGTGTTACAAAATTTTTGACATCTTTAGATGTGACAAAATTTAATTACACCAATACATGCATCAATATATTTTTGTTACACATAAAAATGTATGTAAATTTTGTTACACTTGAAAATGTAGTAAAATTTGTCACATTTATCCATGTAATTAAACCTTACTACATTTAAACATGTCACAATAATTTTTTTGTTACATATAGGAATATAACTAAATTTTACTATAGCTCAAGAGTTTCAAATTTTAATATATATTATATTATCCGTGAACGTATTGAGAAATATAATAGAGAAGTCAAGGTTGTAAACACCGGCACCGTACTTCAAGTAGGTGACGGTATTGTTCGTATTCATGGTCTTGATGAAGTAATGGCGGGTGTAGTTGTCCGATTTTAGTGTTCCAAATTGAGACCTTTTTTTAGACATAACAATTCCAAAATAAAATAACAGAGATAATTTATTCCAATATAATAGATCATTAATTTGTTAAATATAACAGACATCAAGGCCAAATAGAAAATGTTGAAATGTAAAGAAAAAAGAGAGAGAAAAAGTTCAAATATGAGAAACTAGGAACTATAAAAAATAGTTACACTTTCACAGTCACAAAAAATAGTTACACGCTCATATGTAACAAAAATAGTTACACTTATGAATTTCACTAAATTTTGTGACATACTTTTTTTTTTGTAACATGCATAATGGTTACCCATCCACAAGATGTCACAAATTTATTTAGTGACATCCATATGTGTCACAATTCTTCAAAATCATGTCACTATTGGAACAATTTGTTGTAGTGAATAAATAATAACATATTTTGTTAATTTGTAGCAACACAAATAGAGTCAAAAAAATTTGAGAATCAAAAAGTTGATATGCACATCACATTTTATTCCGAAACGAGAAAAGAATCATGCCACTGTTATTTTTCTGGTCGTTGAAAATTTTGGATGTATCTATTTTAGTACAAACTAGCCTGTAATCCGTCGAATTTCGACGGAAAATACTTTACGTTGTGTTTAGTGTTATTGTAAATGAAATAATCTTTATATCAGGGTAATATATTTTAATTTGATATGTATAAGTTATATTCCGTTGAATTCTAATGAAAAATCAAATTATGAATAGAAATGTAAATATTCGAGGCATGTTGATACTTGTCTGTACCCGTCTGAAATGTATATACCTGTACCTATCTTAAATTTGATTATTTACCCTAACATTTTTTTATAACTATAAATATAATTTGTTACAGTGATTGATTATTCTTCTCGATGAAAAACAAACACTACAAAGTAAACATTAATGATAAATAATATAAATAACAAAATAATAAAAAAAATAGAATAAAATTCATGCAGGCATGTAAATTAATGTTAGGATCCTTTAGAATTTTTATAGTCGTATATGTCTCAAATTAGATTAAAAAGTATTTTTACTATTCGTTCATGTTCCAAACTCGTGTAGTTAATACCCGCTAACTATCCAAATATATTTAAAGTTCATATTTTTATATAAGTTATTAAAGTAATTAATCATCTATCTCAATAATGACTCAAACATTATAGGATAAATATTAATAATAAACAATATACATAACAATATATTACAAAATGAAGAACATGTCTAGCATATACATACTCGCACCCGTCCCAAATTTGATTAACTATCCGAACTTATTTATTTATAAAATATAAATTGATTCCAATAATTGGTCATCCTCTCAATAAAATACTAAATATTACTATTTATTTCAAAACTATTTTATTAATTGTGAAGTCTTATGATACATTGATGTGAGATTAAAAAATTTCACATAAATATATCGATAAATGCCCGCACCCGTCTAGATATATATTGTTGTACCCAAATAATACAAATAACAAAAGATTTAAAAATATAAAATAAAACATATTATTTTGGAGGAATTTCTGGGGGATCTAGTAGACCAAACCCTGGCCCGTCTGATAATTGGGGACTCTTTTAATAAAATATTTGTTATAAATATAGCATTATCAATATATATATATATATATATATTTTTTTCCCTTAAGCTTTTTGGCCCGATTGACCAGATGAGTTAGCTCGAAACCCGAGAGTTTAGGGTTAGAGTTGAACACTTCTAACCCGAAAAAAATATCAACCCGAACCGAATAGCCCGACAACCCGAGGGGGTTGGCCCAAACCCGAACGGGTTGGCCCAATTGACATCCCTATATATGATGTCATGTAGGAGAAAGAATCATCAAATTCTTTGAATTTGGATGTGAAATCACTTCACATTATAATTACAAGTATTAGTATTTCGAATAATTAATTGGAAGAAATATTGAGGGATTAATAAAATCATAATATAAAAATAAATCAAAGATTGTGTTTATTAGATTTTCTCCGCTTTATTTGTCTGCAAGAAACTAATTGAAATTTAACTATACATATATTTAAAATGATAATAATAAAATATTGCTCTAAATATAAAAGGTAAAGATTAATTTAAATAAATGTATCTCCAAAATATAAAAAAGTAGTTGAAATTATCATCTGAAACTCGTATAATGATACTCATAATTATCTGAACACACTTACAACTATAAATATAAGTTTTTACAATAATGGATACTACTCGTACTTGCATCGGTCTTGTGAAATAGTACCTAATTACCCGAATTAAAGATGTCATATACTTAGATATACAAAAATTTCAGCCAACTGACTCATTTATAATGTATATACCGTCTCAAATATGATTAAAAGTGACTTTAAAAAATACAAATTAAATTCAAAATATAATTTTCAAAATTATAAATTTTATGAAATATGTTTAGAATGTATATATATGTATATGTCTCGTACTCGATTAAAGAGTAATTTTACTACTCATTCTCATATCAGTCTCGTATAGTAATAGCTGTTAATTATTCGAATTAAAGATGTCATATATTTTTATATATAAATATTGCAGTCATATGAACCAGCTAGAATGTATATACATGCACTCGTTCAAATCAGATTAAAAGGTGACTATACTACTCGTTCTCGTCACAAACATGTAGCAATACTCATATTTACTCAAACTTATTTAAAATTTTAAATATAAATTATTACAATAATTAGTATTATTTGTTCAATTATCAATATCGTATAGTAATACCTACTAATTACTTGAATTAAAGAGGATATATATTTATATTTAAAATATTATCAGCCACCTAGTTCTACTTATTGCATTTTAACATTATTAGTTGGAATCCCCTAAAATTTGTTTATAGCTTTGCTACTGATTATATCTTGTGTTTTTTATTTCAAACTATATATATTAACATGTATATATACAATGGGTATATATATAACAATACCAAAAATATGAATCTAAATTTTGATACAATCACGTTTACATGCAATTAAGTTACAATATATATAGATAAAGTTAAGTAACTAAAATGGTATGACTAATACACTTTGGCATCCCCAATTTTTTTTTTGTGTGTGTGGAAACTACCATCCTATACCTATATAATCTAATTAAGAATACAATTATAATTATATAATAAACAAACGAAACTTGAATAAATATATTGCCACAAATGCACGTAGTAACTGTAATTTAAATTTAATGCATTCATATTGTAATTAAGGTCTGCATTAAATGGTTGATAATCATTGAAATTAAAAATTTAGAATCAAGAAGATATAAAATGGAGAATTTAGAAAATTAGAAATAAAAAATTCTTGTAATGCCATGTAGGATTATAGATGAATGAGGCGATAGAAATACGTAACGGAATATAATATTAATAGATTGATCAAACGCATTATTATTGCAATGATTTATAAAATATTGCTAAGACCAAAATTGAAATAAAACTAAATATATATTTTTTGCAATTAATTACCCTATAAATATACATATCATCATTTCAAATTTCAATGTTTCAAAGACTAAAAGATGTCATATTACAGTAAATATACTAAAATGACATCAGTGATTGATCCCAAATCTAAAAAATGATTATGTATAAGAATCATGAAAATCAAACTAGTCAAATCTCATGGTCATCTCAGTCATAAAATCCATGGTTGGTTTGGACATAATTGAAGATGATTTAACTCCAGTTGTTGCAAAGATTCTGCAATAATGTAACGTTTGTCACGTCTTAAAAATATTTCTCTCCATGCAGCAGCATGTCACACTGATAGCTAATGCCACCCTCCAATTAAATTAATTAGAGGGAGAGCTTTTTATTCCCCTTTTTAATAGCAAAAACTATACTTTATTTTCAATCAAGAATCATTCTGCGCAAATGATGCATCTTCTACATTTGATTAAGACATGTGAATTGGAATACTGCAAACAATCTAACAAAAAGTTTGAGAATCAAAATTACACTTTGGGGGCAATAGAAAATTTCCAATAGGGGTCGGAATTCAAAATAAAGACATAATCTGAATTTTGCCATCGTATAACAATAAAATATTGATAGGAATATAAATGATTATATTTTAATCGGGAACAAAATTCAAACTGGTAAAAATGAACATGGTCTGAATTTCGATCGTCATATAACAATAAAATGTTGATAGCAGTATACCATATGTTGTAGCAGGTCCATTCGAACCTCTCAGTAGTAGCCATTTCTGCTTTTCAATACAATTAGTTGAAGTCTAAATTATTTTGAAAATAAAAATGAGCTTGTAATATATGATACACATCATGTAACTAGGGATCTTTCATCGTGAGAGTATTTTTTGCTTAATTTGTTAATTAACTATTGATAATATTTCTAAGACATACTTCATCAATAATCTAGCTAGTCAAATGACGATCATTGACACTGAAAAGCCATTAATTTGTGTGAGTGTGTTGGCCTAGTGGTAGAGTGGTTAATCTGAGGCCAAAGGTCTCGGGTTAGAGTCCACCGTGACGCGACCTTTAAAATTTCTGTATTTAATGACGAAAAAAAGAAAAGTCATTGATTCGAATCTCATTATACTTCTAAATCTGAATACCATGTATATACAATTTACTCTAGGAATGAACACGAGTATTGCAAAGTATATATAGGGTTGAGTTCCCGTACGTAGTACCAGGTCCCCAGATAGTATGTAGTACTTAATCTAGACCACACATTTTGAACACGTGGACGCATCAAAATTTGTCACGTGGAATCCCATTTTTCGCTCAGGGGCAAAATGGGAAGGTGCCAATGGATGCCGGGTACCACTACCGGTAGTAGAGAGTCCGCGACGTTGGGTATCCGCGGTATTTGGGTTTGGGCGCGCATTCTTAATAACATGACACTACATTCAAAATAACATGACACTGCATCGCACCCAACTGGTGCTGGGTGCGTGCCGGCACTAGGTAGGGACGCTGGGTGCGCGCTGACACTGGGTAGGGACGCTAGGTGTGCGCCGAAGCTGGGTAGGGACGTTGGGTGCACGTTGGCGTTGGGTTTGGGAAGAGCCACAACAAAACATAAATAATGCATATGAAGTAACATAACACTGCATTTAAAATAACAAAACACTGCATTTAAAATAACATAACACTGCATCGCACCCAACCGGTGTTGGGTGCGTGCGAGCGGGCTCTAGGTGCGGACGAGCGAGCGTTGGAGTGCGTTTCTAGCATGCATTAAAACTGAAACTCATATGCATGTTTGTGTTCAAGTGAATGCATTTTTGTGTTCATTTGAATGCATAGTTCAGTTCAACTATATGCATGGTTTATTTTCGAAATCACATAACAAATCAAATTATTAATCTACCCTTACTACCACAAATTAACGTGTAAAACTTTTAAAAATCAGACGTGAATCTCAACCACACGATTAATAGGATGAATGGATGAGATTGAATACTATATACTATCTGAGGCTTGAGTACTATTTGATTACTCCCATATATATATATTGGTTCATATATATATATACAATCCTTAACATATATAAATGAGAACAAAACATGTCAATTATATTTGAAAATCAAATGGTTATTTTTAAATATATATATGAAGTAATATACATATTTCTATATATAATTGTGTATTTGTGTATCTGCATCATAATTTGTATATTGAATCTGAAATGTTCATATTGATTTGTCAATGGTTGATATTTGTCCTCATATTTATACTATAAGGAGTGTCCATACGATAATCACTATATATATATTATATAATTTGTGAAATAAATTGAATTCCTTCATCATTAAAAAAATTAATAAGAAAAAAATGGTTTAATTGTGACTTTGTGGAAATATTCTTTCCACTTTTCACATTTGCAAAACCATATATATAAGACAGAGAAATCAGCATGAGCATAAAGCTTGCTCTTTTCCTAATTTTAAACTAATTAATGCTCCTAATCACTTCTCTTAGAGGATTGACAAGACAGCAGTAGGGTCTTCACTTTCTTGTGATATAAAGCACTTTTTACAGCTTTCTGCATAGAATTTCTTTTACATTATTAATTTTAAAGAAAGTAATTAAATTATTAATTATCAAGAGTTTGGCTAGAGTCCCACTCACGGTTATAAGTGATTCTCTTCTTAATTTATTCACATCCCATTTTCGAAATTCTTAGAAATTTCCAAGTATGGAAGAACAGCATAGTTATCTTACTTATTATAACTCTAATGATAAACATTAGCAATAAAAATAGGATAAACCTGTCTAATCATCTACACTTTTCTTTTTTAATTACATATATTTAATTATAAACCAATCATCTTAACAATGCTGCACTATTCAGTAAGTAGAATAAAAATATAAATTAGTTATATATGAAAGATAAAGTCCGGTATTATTATAATAATAATAATAATAATAATAATAATAATAATAATAATAATAATAATATTATTATTATTATTATTATTTGGAGATGGCCTAGTGATAGTGATTGTGACAAAATTATCACCGAGTCAAAATTATTATTTGGAGATAAAGCCCAACTTCTACTTCTACACTTGGGGTTGTTTGGGTAGACGGGGTTTTTTCAACTAGGGTTTGAGCTGTTACAAGCAACAATTCAAAGTTTTAGGCTTAAGATAATAGAAAGAGTTTGCCTAGACTTTAAGGGAGTGTATGCTGAAATATGAGCAAATAAATATATTTGAATTCTGAGGATTTTTTTATTACACTTAGAACTATCTTCTTCTAAAATGCGATGTTTGAATGTTTTGAGAATGTGGGCTCTGAGATCTTTGAATACTTGAATGCTCAGCATTTTTGGTAATATTTATAGGTTGGATCTGTCGGGTATTTATATGAGAGATGATGAATAATGCCGTTAGAAGAAGCACCAATCACATCCGTTCTATTTGTCATTTGAATTCTTCCCGTTGAATCCTAGTACGTCGTTTTCGACGCTTGCAACATCATATATTGCAGCTCTCCAAGTCTTGTACTTCGCTCTGACTTTGTAGGATTCTCTGCAGATACGCCACAACATATGGCAAGTCAAACACTCATGCGTTAAATATCTCCGTGTTTTTTCAGTGGGGTTGACTCCACCCCTTTTCAATATGTTGACTTCAGGTCCCTTTAGTAGAGTTTGCTCCGCTTTCTTTCAGTGGGAGGCACTCCATGTTTTATCAGTAAGTTGGACTCCGAGTCAGTATGGCGCTTCATCTAATGTTCTTCGACAGCTTCTTCTCATCTTCTGCCAATATGTCACTTAGTTATTTTCTTGACATCTTCTTCTTTAGCAATGCTGAGTATTCAGTCTTTGACTTCACTCATCAGTAGCACAGTTAATCACTGTACCTGTATTTCAGTCTTCGGTCTTCAATAACACCATGACCTTTAGTAATGCTTCTCTTCAGTAACACTGGTACTAAAACTTCTTTCAGTACGACTGATTTCAGTACTGCTTCGAACTCCTGCAGTATTAATGTTCACTCCCTAACACATGAGCAGCACTATGATACGTCAGTAGGAAAAATATCATCAAGTTTTGGAATCTAAACGAGATTGATTGGGTGTAATTTTCTTTAGATTTAACTACATAGTTTTATATTTTCTTACGTAATTTCGGTTATAATTATGTAATTTCAGTTTTAGTTATGTAATGTTTGTAATTTCTAGTTTTAATTATTCATTATAATTATGTAAATTTAATTACGAAAGTGTTTGTATATTCTAGAATTTTTAATTTTTTGAAATAATATTTTATTGAATTTAAATTAAGTTTTTTTAATTTATTAAATTAAAATTTTAAAATGTTATTATATTTAAATTAATGGAATAAAAAAATATTATAAATAAAAGTAGTATATAATAAAATGCTGAAATGACTGAGTAACAATTGCTTTTCTAAGTTTCATTACTGGGATAAATCCAATAAAACTGGAGAAATATAACTTTTGATGCACACTGGTATAACAGGGCAGAAATTACTTTTTTGGATATAACATTGCAACCACCCTAATGCATACTTAATATTTAGCAGAATAAATATATATTTTGAACTGAGGTAATGATTTACTGGTGTCGATTGTTGGATTTCTTGTACACTGTATACCTACTTACAAGTGAAGTAAGGGGAAAAAACAAAAATAGATGCAAAGTCGCCACTCAAACTCTAAATTCTTTTTGTGTTCATATTTGCTTTGAGACGGAAAAATGTTAATTTTAACTAATTAATAATTCACAAAGTGCAGTTTGTTTAGAAAATTTTAAATAAGTGGATGACACTGACCCAAATAGTTTTACCTATTTTTTATTTAAGTAGAAAGAAGAAAGGACATTTAGTGAAAAAAGTAAATTTTTATCTCACCTGAGAATCTGAGATGCATTCCATATGCGAAAGCGCTAGTGCGCCTTTTTCCTATTTAAATATTTGAGTGTTTTTGGAATGTAGGCCGAATTTTCCATCAAGAAAAGGGGGCCAACCCTTTTTCAAATTATTCGACTATTTAATATTTTGGGATTAATTTGCTAAACAAGATTTTGTTTTGGCTATCTCCACTCAATTAAATTTAAACTTGTAATTTTTGCTTTATGAGATTTTAATAATGATTTGATACTTTTGAGTTTTGATTTTAGATCTTGTTTGTCTTCATTTTAGCTTAGTTTGGAGGTTAATCAATCAAGTGGTAAGAGTTACGAGTTGGACCAAATATTCACATGTTTCCTCATAATTATTTATTTTATTCTTTAGTAGAAAAATTAATTGGGGGTGGGGGAATGTGAATATTTGATTTAAGGGGTATTGGGCTTAATTTGGGCCCATTAATAAATGGACCTCACAATGAAATTAGTGTTTGGGCCCTATTTACATATAGTAGTACAGATGTGATTTGTTAAAGCTCACTTAGGTTTTATCTTTTTAAATTAGGGTGATTCTATACATTATTTTTCTCACTATTGCCTCTTATATTAAAAAATAATACAACTACTATAGCCAAAAAAATTAGAGATTAGTGCTTCAACACAGCCACCGCAGGAGGGTAACAAAATAAAACAAGAGAGATTAATGCAGCAACACAGCTGCCGCAGGCTATGAGCCTGAAACGAGAGGAAAAAGGTAGTTTATTATATAGAGAAACCAAGATTCTTCCGGCTAATATATCGATTAAAAAAATTGAATATATTATTTTTTACGAACACAATCACAATTGAGCTTTAAATATAAAACAAACAAAACTATTTTGGGGTAATAAAGATGGAGTTAGTTTTTATTAAGAATTTAAATTGGAGAGTATCGAGGTAAAGTAGTATTTTTTTTATTCATATTTTTATTATTTTATTAAAAAGAAACTATAGTGAGAAAATTGGGGCTATGCCTTCCCCTCTTTTGATTCATGAAGATCTTTTTTTTTTAGACATCTGAATAGCAATGGGGTCTATGTAAGAAAATTAGAACATTCCTGTGTTTTTCTAATTTCATTTCAAGACGACTATATATTTAAACTTACAAATAGTAGTATAAAGGAGTTATGTCTAACACTTAAAACGCAGCCCAATTTATATTATTAGTTGTTTTAGACAAACCTCAGCCCATTATTAAATATGGGCTTTTATTTTTACTTTGTTTCATATGAGGAATTGATCATCGGTCATGGACTCATAATGCGTTGTTTGGATTTTGTAGTTGACGAAATAATGCTTGCCTAAATTAAGATGAAAGTATGTCACACCATGTAACTTGTATGATACTAAAATAAATCATTTTCACATGGCCTTCTCTTGTCGAGCATTAATAGTAGTTTAGTTTTATGTGACTCTATGATCTAGAAAGAGAGAGTCGTGCATGATATACATAATAAATATAAATATATAATAAATATAGGATATATAAACTCTGCGATACGAACAAAAAATGGAATATTTTTTACACCCTAAAATTTTCTCCAAAAGCTAATTAATCTAAAATTTCACCAAAATCAAAATATTCCCTCCCAAACGCCAATGTGAAATACAGTCTATTTGGCGGTGAAATATTCATGCATAAAAAAGTAGAACACGAGTTAATATTTTTAAAAGACTACTGAATAATAAAATTGCATATCACTCTAATTTAATGAGATATTATTATATTAACAAAAGCTAAGGCAGCAGCAGCTGCTGCACAGAAACAAAGTAGTCAAGAAGATTCAACAAAACTAAAAAACAAAAAAACGCAAATAATTTACAGGCCAAATAAATCCTTAAACAAAAAAACAACCAAATCCGAATTAATTAGTAAACAACGTTTGACAAATCTCCGAGAAAACATCAAATATAATCCCATGATACGCCGCCGAATTCAACGACAAGAAACACCGCAGCAGCCGCTCCAAATCCGCCGCCGCGAACATCTGCTTCTCCACGATCATCTCCACCATTGACGCCCTGAAGTCGCCGCGAGGATCTTTAGAGCTCTTCTCCACCGCGTAGCTCTCTCCGATCACCGCGCCGCCGCCGCTACTCTTGATTTTCCGGGAGTTCCTGCAGGCGCCCCTCCGACGCCGGCATCCCGGGGCGGAGCTGTAGTAGAGCTGAGTCGAGATGTGGTCAAAGCCCAGCAGGTCGTGCTGATCGGAGCTGGTGGTGATCGGCCTTTTCCGGCGGTTCTGCGGCTGCATTTGGTGGCGGAGGAGGAGGAGAGGGAGGCTTCGTGGATGGAGTTCATGTGGTTGAATCTGGTGGTGGCGGTGCGGAGGTGGAAGGAGTCGGCGGAGTTGGAGGAGAGGCTGAAGAAGGTCTCGGTGTCGAGGTCGTCGCTGCTGGTGAACCAGCCGCCGATGGAGGTGGAGGCCGAGCCTCGTTTGTCGGTTTTGGGAGGGGATTGTTTGGTGATGGGAATGGAGGATTCTGCAACATCGGCTAGATTTTTGAAGTGGCAAGAAGTGAAGGAAGATGGGAAAAGGCGAGATATTTTGAGCATCAAGTGAGGCTTGTCCATGTCTCTAAACTATGCAGTTTGAAAATTATTTGGATGGGCTTGGGTTTTATATAGGAGAGAGAGAGAATTCATTAGGTGACACGAATACATTCATTTGAGATTAGTCCAATTATGCATCTATCATTGGGCAACTTCAAATGCGTATTGGTGCATATGCTCATATCAAAATTTGCATTTAATTTATGATTTGAGTATCGGCTCTGTCGTGTCTTGTGAGTTATGTATATTAATGTATAATGACTTATTACATAATTTTGAGTGTCACTTCATTCGTGTCTTGCAGATTATGTGTATCGAACTATTATTGTATGATGTCTGAGTATGTAATTTTGAGTGTCAATTCGGTCACAGCTTACAAATGATGTATTTCACGCTATAAATTGATGTGTAATATTCAGAGTTCAAATGTTGTACAAGGCCGATAATGGGTTGGCATGTGTTGTGAAATGAAATATGCTTCTTGTTTAGATTTAAATGTTAGTTTTGGTTTTTTTTTCAATTATTATTGGCATTCATTTTTATGGTATAAAACTCATTTCTATGAATGCGTGAGATAGTAAAGTGATTAGTGAACAATACGCCATCCTCCAAAAAATTCTGTCAAACACATCATTACATAACCACACATATTAATGATCATCGATTACCCCTTACAATAAAAATGATCATCGATTTAGTGGCACTTGAGATACAGAAGATAATGTAGTAGTAAATTCAAATCCAATTTCCACAAAATATAAAGTAGCAAAGTTATTTTATTGGTTTATTTATGCATATTCTTTTTTTACAGAAGAAAATCCACAATTATTATCTGAAATTATAATAAATTATGTAAAGACACAATGTAGAAGGCGTTGTAACAATCCCTTCTTTTGTAATAAATTATGGCAAGAACTCTTGCGCTGCCATAAGCAATTATTAATTATTAATTAGGAGTTAATTAGAGTTTTATTTAAAATTTAGTCATTTTCGATTTTTCAACTTTTAATTAAACTAATTAATTCTCAATTAAAATTTGTCAATTATAATTATGATTCAATTAAAGTGGATGCATTGTGTCTCATAACATATTTGCATTAATAGAAAAACAGCTTTAAAGATATAATATTAATTAATTAATTTATTTATTATATAGGGTTTCTAAGTAACATATATAATTCTTTCAAAAAAAAGTAGCATATATAATTAATAGTCTACATGTCATTCGACTGGAAAATCATGAGGTCACAAGTTGCTATAATGAGTCCATGTTGTAGTCACGTGATTAAGCAATTATACTAACCATATTTATGACATTTTTTTCTATACTTCATGGACCATTCACGGACCAAATTTCCAAAGCATATCTAGTTTTCCATCTGAAAAGAATAATTTTGGAATTTTTGTGGAAATTCTTATTTCCTAATTAGTTTTAATTCCTTGCAAGGTTATACACGTTAGCACTTGTCCAAGTCCAATATAGAATGCCCATATAGTAATTGTTCAAGTTGTATTCCGTTTTAAGTATATTTTCAATTTTCAAATTCCACTAACACGTTTTAAGTCAAACCTCGAACTCTTAATTTTTCAAATATAATTTATCTCTCTTGTGTTATTTGCATACTATTGAAAAAATGGAATTTACTCGTCATTAAAAAATGATAATTTTCTACTGGCCATGTAGTTATATGTAACAATTATATATAGCATTCATCATGAATATATGCATAAGCATAACTAATGTTGATAAAAATAAAATGTGAGATGCTATTAGATTTTAACAAAATGAAAATACTGATCTGAGTTGAGGACATATCATAATAATCAAAGTGTGCGTAATTTTGTAGCTTTTCTACATATAAATCCTATTAAGAAAATAATCGGCAGACTCGGCACTAAGTAATATAGTAAATTTCATATTTTCAATATATATATATATATATATATATAGGGTTGGGTTATAATACAAACCCCTTAAAATAAGAAATAAGAATTCATCTTGATCATCCATTTGCCATTAATCAATGGTTAAAGATTAAGTTATCACATTCCCTATAATTAAGGGACGGTTATTTTCGTAATATTCGTAATTACCATTATACCCTAATTTGATTTAATCACAACCACACATCTTCAAAAATCAATGGTTCAAATTTGTTCTCATTTCTTATTTTTGAATGTGTTTTATTTGAACCAATCCTATATATATATATATATATATATATATATATATATATATATAGAGTGAGGTTCAAATAAGAACCAATTTTAACGTGAGAACTAAGAACCATGCATAAGACGTTGAAGATGATGCACAAGATGGTATAAAGTTGTGCATAATCTAAAACTTTCTAAAATTATTTTGTTGGGCAACAATTTTAGAATGTTTTCTTTATGCATAACTTTATATGTTTTATTCATCAATTTTATACATTTGTGCATAGTTCTCATGTTCTCACAATAAAAATGGTTCTCACGTTAACCCTTCCCTATATATATATATAATTCCTAATAAAAAAACAATAAACTCAATTGTTAACAAAAACTATAAAGTGGAACAAATAAATCCTAAACTATGAGGAAAAAAGTTATAAGTCCTAATAATGACATGGCCTATCCTAATTAATAGTTTATCGGAATAATCTGTCAAAACTAATGGTTAAGGTGGGTTCCTTTGGTGAGAGGTCACTGATTCGAATATCACCAAACTCCTCTATGGGTTTGAGCATATCACACCTGATTTTTCAAGTGTGATTTACATGTTAGTGTGGTTTGCAGACTATTGCACAGAAACATGGGATTAACTCAGTGCGCATCCTAGGTAGCGATTGCGGGTTCCCCATGATACCAAAATAATAATAATAATTATTATTATTATTATAATGAAAAACTGTGCGTGTGTTGGCCTAGTGGTAGAGTGGTTAATGCCCGAGACCAAAGATGTCGGGCTTGAATCCACCGTAACGCGACCATTAAATTACTGTATTTAATTGAAAAAAATAATAAAAAACTAATATTGAAATTAATTGCATGTACTAATACTTAAATAAAACTAACTAACAATTAATCACTAACATTTAAAAAAAAAACTAAACTTCAGAATAAATAAAAAGTGAACAAAAAATATGGATTTGAAAAGAAAGAAAAAAGACTCCGGCAAATTATTTGGTTGAAATGATAGTTAAAGGATCGAATCAATAGTGGATATATTAACTTGTGTTTACCATGAATCTATATATATGTAATCTCCCAAATTAAAAAATTAATCTAACCATCAAAACCTACAAACAATGTACATAAAACCATGATCAGTTTGAAATATTTATTTCGTTTTAAAAAGTACATTATATGTATTAGTAAATTTTTGTTTGAAGACTCTAATACTTATAGACCATATATATATTATACCACTAAAGCAGAAAATAATAAAGAATAAATAATATTCTTCCGATAATAAATAGCAGTCAATATGCACGTTAAATATATCGGGAAAATTGCTCCTTGTGCAGCGGCGCATTCCCTCTGCAGCAGAATGTCAATAAGCTTGTGTCTTTTTCAATTTCCCCAAATAAATAAAAACAAATTTCCAATATAAATTAAAACTGAAAATATTATTTTAATTCATTTGGTTCTATTTTCTAGGGCACTGCCACCTTATTATGGACCCTCAACATAGATGGGCTGACTCTCATTTCTATTTTTTCTTTATTTATTTGTTGAAGAAAATGAAATATGCTATCTAAGTAAAGTGGTATCTTTAGTTATTGAGAAGCTTCCAACAACATAAGAACAGAAAAGTTTGGTTTGCATTTCAAACTCGAAGTTGAAGTCCACCAAAAGCTATACGACACTTTCTTGTTTCAGCTTTTTCCAGGCAAACTCTCTTCCCTCATAAGTCATAAGTCAATCGAATTTTAACTTATTTTATTTACTGAATTTATAAAATTTATAATGTTGTGTAAATTAAATATTTATGAGGTTCCACTGTCACCATACAGAATTGTTTTTACTGTTAATTTTCGCCGTTGTATATGTGCGAATTTACTTATATTTACAATTAAATAAATAGTTTTCCCGAATCGAATACGAATTTCAGTTTATTTAACGTCTGTCGATTTTAATGGATATATAGTTGAGAAATTTGGATTTCTAACTGCGCATTCTCTAAGGTGGTGTTTACTTTTCATGATTAACATTTTGAATGATTGATTATTTGATGGATTAGATGTGTGATAAGATAATTTTTATCTATCAATTCTTTGTTTATTACAAAGGATTAGTGAAGGATTAAAATTGGAAAAAATAATTCTCCCTTTATTTGGATGATTATTTCAATCCTATGTATATTGGTTGGTTGGATTAAAATTAATGAAGAACAATTCAATGGATTAAAATAATCTCGGGCTTTGGGATATCCTTAAATATTAATCATTAAAAGTAAACACTTGATTAGGTAGGATTAATTTTATCTATCCAACCTAAGCATGCAAAGTAAATACCACCTAATGGAACAAAAAGTGTCCTTTAAAACTACAAATGAATCGAACTAAATCGAGCACATTATCATTCTAAATTGTAATTAAGAGTTTTTATTGTTATACATATCAGCTTTAATTAGAATGCTTAAATTTGTTCAATTTGTTGAGTTTGGAAAAATACTAATGAAATGCCAAAGCATTATATAATATATTTAGGTATGTTTATCAGAATAACTCGATCCGCACAAGTCTACGCCTAGAATAAATTGTTTTATAAAATTAATTTATTGTGTTTATTGTATGCTAGTTATATATTTAATTTTAGAAAATTAGTGTAAGATAACATATTTTATTTATCTATTATCATTATAAAAATATGTATATCTTTATAAAGTTTAATTTATTTATTTTTGGTCAGTTAAATATAAAAATTTAAAGGCTGCATTAAAATAGACTCGAACTCGAGACATTTGTTCTCGAGCATTAACCACTCTACCACTAGGCCAACACACGCACAATTAAAGTTTAATTTTTATGAGTAGTATTGTAATTTAACAATGTTGCGTTTTTGCCCTAAAAATTGTAATTTAATATATAGGTTTTATATAATTTGACATAAGATATGAAATTTTTTGTATTTAAAATTTTTCAACATCGCGACAATATGTATCTACGTTTTACATATATTTATTTCAATCCAATACTTTTAACTTTTGTTCTTCACGTATGTCATCCTGCTAGTATTTAATAAATGATTGATGAGTATCAAATAATTTGGTTCGACATCTGCCAAATAAGGCACCTAAACCATATCTTCACTAAATCTTCCGACCAGAAGTATCCTAAAACAACAAAATTGAGTAGTATTGACATAATTTTAATGAAATCAAAAGATATGTCACGAACTTTGTTACACAAAAGTGCAAAAAAATAGTTACATTCACACATGCATCTATATACTTTTTATATATAAAAATATAAGTAAATTACATTACTTACAAAAATTGATACACACCATCAAATTAATGTCACTAAAATTTTGTGACATCCTTTTATTTTTGTGATATGCATAATATTTACCGATCACAAGAAATAATAATTTTTTTTAGTGAGATTTTTGGGTGACTATTCTTTAAAAGTTGTTCCAAGGGAAATAAATGAATATATACTGAAAGTGTTGCTTCACCTAAATACAAAACTGTTATGTAGACTGTTATCCACACACAGAGTAAAACAGCGGAATTAAAAACTTGAATACCACCGAAGTAAACTTTTCTACAGATTAAATTATAATCTGTAGATGTCAATATGGCGAAATTATTCACTATAACTTTTACAAAAACTCATTACTTTACCACAAGATAAAGTCGATAAGTTGAGTACTAAAACTATCTATCAAGATCTATGAAAAAACTAAGAAGTTATCTATCAAGATATATGAAAAATATTAAAGATTTTCTCACACCACTCGTGTACTAAAAAGAACAACCTTCTAACACCATTAGAAGTTAAAACACTCGTGTGATATCGGAAATGTTACTAAAACAGACTCGACAACATAAACAGATCTTCAGATGATTCTTCAGAAATTGCGTGACTTTTGCTGTCGCTTTGCCTCTCCTTTTATAGGAGTTGAGAGGCCTTCGACTACATGTCTTGGACCACGATCTGGCCCACTAAGGATGTGATTAAGTCGTGGTAGTTAGTTACATGACTTGCTCCTGAAAAATAGGAACTGAACTGACTTAATTCACCTGATCTCTAGTGATCTGTTTTCGTGTTCTTCGGTGTGTTACCATCGCATCCCGCGAAATATTTCGTAACATGCACACCAAAGAGAAGAAAATGCAAAACACTAAAAATAACTAACTCCTTATATTGAGTAGACTTAGTCAGAGTTAACCAACTCTAACATATACATATGTAGTGGCTGATACAGGTAGGAGGGAGAGGGTCTTAAGCCCCTACCAAGTTTTTTTTTTTTTATTACTGCGAAATTTTTGAATTTGCCGAAAACTATCTTCAGCCCCTACTGAGTTGACGATGTTGAAGAGCGAATTGACGAAAAATCTAGGATGAGAAGGGGCTGAAATTTGCAAGAAAAATAGAAAGATGGGGAAGAAAATGGTTGTCTGCGTAAAAATGGAGGTTGGAGAGAGATGAAGAAGATGAAAAAAGAAATAAAAGAACGTACAAAAAAGAAAAAGTCAAAAAGTAATTTCTCTTCTACAAAAGAAAAAGTGTTATACAATAAATAACGTTTCTATTAGTTTTGAAAAATGAAACAAACACAATTTATATTTTTGTCTTCTTGCTTTCAACAAAACATAAATCAAAGTCTTTTCTTCTTCTAATTCCCGCAACCGCTGATCATCTTTTTTCCTCATTTTTGGTGAGTTATCTACTCTTTTTCTATTCCTTTTTCTTTCAACTTATTTATATTTACATAGAAGTTGTTTGTTAATTGTTATACATTTACTTCTTAATTTATTATTTCTACTCATAAATCCCAATTGTTTATTATTTATTGGCATTTAGTTAATCTATTGTTTGAATTCTACAGTGAATAATTCCATCTTAAAGCCTCAATTGTTTACTATTTTATCATGAAAATAAATATGAGTACCATGCTTTCAGTTTAGTTTAGTTAATTATAAATTTAATTAGAGTTTGGAATTAGGGTTCTAATTGAATATTTTTTAGGTTATGATTTAAATTTATTTTTTTTATTTTTTAATTAAAGAGTTGCATTTGTTTATGTATAAGATGGAGCATTTTTGAAAAAAAAAGCAGGTGAGTCATCTTCTTCACCAGTGAACCTATTGTTGAATCAATGAAGAATCAAATCCAAATTGAATTAGATTTGAAAGAGATTGTTGGTGATCCGGACTACGAAAATTAATAGAGAGTTCGATATTCTTATTCGTGACCAAGACGGAGAGTACTTGATCTAGGTCATTTTCAATCAGTTGGGCATTTGTATCCGAAAAGAAATATGGCATTCAAGATATTTGGTATCGAGCCGATCTTGCAATGTTTTCAAGTGATGAGAACACGTAGAATTCCATTACCACCACTTTAGTTTGATGTGTTGGACTATTTTTGATGTATCAAATATTTATAAATTTTTGTCGCTATGATTTTTTGTCAATATAAAAATAGTAAAGCCCCCACCAATATTTTTTGCTGCGTCCGCCACCGTACATATGTGGACACATATAATAAGTACTGTTATGCATGATTTGTTATATGTTATGCATGATTTGTTATATAAGAACTACAGTGCACATGGAACTTGCAACGTTGTGATTTCCAAAACATTATACCCCAAATGCTATCAAACAAAAACAGTTGTTTTCGGACATTCACAAATCATATAATATATTGGCTGTGTGTCATCCATTTTTCCACTGTCTGACGACTCTGACCAATGCAAATAACACACACACACACACACATATTATATATATATATATATATAGTTTAATTACGAAGTGTTTGAGTTTCAATAACATTTTGACTTATTTTGATGTGATATATGTTGTCACAGAATTTGGGTCATTGTTTGTCTTCTTCGACGATGCACTTATTCGTGTAAAAACCAAATATATCCCACTTTTAATCTTAATTTAGTTCAAATATTCCGATTATTTATATAGATAGATTGAGTTACGCTAATCACATGTACAGGACGTCATGATTATATCAATGTGTTGTGAATTATAAATTAAAATGAAGTAAAGAATAATTACTATCTCGTATTGCTGCTAAAATTTAGTATTATAACCTGTCGAGGTACTAGGGTTTTTGGTAGGATTTTCATTTTATTTAAATTTTGAATTTAAAATATTTTTGCTTTTATGTGTAGGTGTCATCTTTTGTCCTTCACTTAAATTTTCATATCGAACCGTCATTTTCTTTTAAGAGTGACGCTCCTTGCGTCATATAGATAAGATTATAGAAGATAGGGACTTTACCTTCAAAGTCTATTTAAAATATACCAATTTTTGATTT
This sequence comes from Salvia rosmarinus, assembly GCA_036937905.1. Lineage (NCBI taxonomy): Eukaryota > Viridiplantae > Streptophyta > Magnoliopsida > Lamiales > Lamiaceae > Salvia > Salvia rosmarinus. The sequence continues at coordinate 100,490,542 of CM072816.1, forward strand.
CACAAAATTATTAGTAGCTTAGTTCTAATTTGGTTAATTAAACAAATATGGAAAAAAACCTGATATATACCAACGAAAAAACTTGATAATTTGTATGCGACAGTTTCTTTTTCTTTCTTTTTTTGTCAATTTAATACAGAAATTTTAAAGGTTGCATCATGGTGAAAAACATTAATCTTTTTTTGTTCTTTGCTTTTGAACGGAAACAACTTGTATTAACCAATCAAAATCAAGAAGTACAATATTTACGAGGGTGGTCTCATGCGCACACAGACAAAGAGACCTAGAGTCAAAAAAGGCGGGTCGGTGGTCCTACCCAATGGGCTGTGGTTTTAACGGTTGGTGGCCTGCCCAAATGCTATCGGTGAAAATGTGGTAGCCCACCCAATTTATCCTGCCACTGTGCCACCGCCAAACCCGCCTAATATTTAATTTAATAAGATATTATTTTAATTTCAAAAAATATGATAACAATAAATAGATTAAATCTACTAACATCAATTTCAAAGTAAATAAGATAAATTACGTCTACTAACATCAATTCCAAAATAAATAAATTAAATTAAATATACTAACAAGTTTAATATCAATTTCAACGTAAATAAGATAAACTTAAAGTTACAAATATCATTAAACATCAAACATCGACCTTAAAGAAATGTAATAGAGAGAGAGATGGACGAAAGGAGGAGTTTTTAATAGTAATTCATTTTATTTTCTATATTTACTATTTAGTATTTACTACTAATATAAAATATTAAAACTTTTAATGTGTGGGCGGATTTTTAGCGAAAACCCGGCTTTTAGCCCCAAAGCCCTAGAGTCTGCCTATGTATGTGGCCGAGCTTTTAGGCCCGATTTTTTCGGCCACTATTTTTACGAGCCCAACCCAACCCCACTTTGGTATTTTGGCCCACCGGGCCAGCCAATTTTGCCACTCTAGTGAGACCCCTCATTAATTTTAATTAATTTTAATTAAAATTAATTAATTTAATAAACTTTCATTATAAATTAATAAATTGAATTAATAAATAATACTTTTGAATTAATAAACCCTCATCGTGAATTAATAAATCTTAATTTTGAATTAATAAAGTCTAATTAAAATTAATAAACCCTAATTGTGAATTAATAAACTCTAATCGTGAATTAATAAATCTTCATTTTGAATTAATAAACCCTAAGTGTGAATTAATAAATCCTAATTTTGGATAATAAACCTTAATTTTGAATTAATAAACCCTAATTATTAATTAATAAACTTTATTTGAATTAATAAACTCTAATTATAAATTAATAAACCCTATTTATGAATTGATAAACCCTAATTTTGAATTAAAAACCTTAATTATGAATTAATAACCCTTAATTATGAATTAATAAATCATAATTATGAATTAATAAATTCTCATTTTCATTTCTAAATTATAATTATAAATTAATAAAATCTAATTATCTTTACTCATCATAATTAATATAAAATTATTTTAACAAAAAATAAAGATGAACTCATGATGAAGCGAAACACATCTAAGTTTTTGTCTATTTACGTGTCATGGTGGCCAATTATCACATAAGGATGGTATGAACATTTCCCAAAACTATGCACATGTTTTATTCAAATGACACAAAACTCGTAGCCATTACGATAGCTTCAACCAATCATTACACAATTTACTTTTGGATTCTATTTCTGAATATATATATATATATATATATATATATATATATATATATATATATATATATATTATTTTGTTTGTTTTGTACTTATTTTAAAAATCTAATTATCCTACCACCACGCTTTCAAAAACTCGATGTATGTGTATATCTATGTGTTGGAAAACTATAAACTTGTTTACTTAGTGTAATAAAATTTTTAGCAATTGTTAAATTACCATTTAAACTAGTAATAAAATTTAATCCTAATAAGAAATCTTTAGAGATAGTTTCTTTTGGGTTTATTATTACCGAGGTAAATCATATTTTAAACTATAATTACCAAGAAAATTTAAAAATTATATTCCAGTTGGTTCTAAATAAAGTGTAATTTCATAATTCTATTTTCAACTGCTCGTTTCCATTTTATAATTTAATAATTTATGAAACTTAGGATCTATTAAACTATATCCTATTAAACTTTTAGTACTTCCAAGATCTAATATAGCATTTAAATCAACATGATTTTCATTATCTATCCATAATCTACATTGAATATTTATTAGAGTTGTTTGTAATTGGATTTTTGTATTATTATTATTATTTATTAATATTTTTCTTCTTCCTCTATTTGTTCTCGCCATTTGATTTAGTTCAATATTTTCAAATTTTTATAATCATTTAATGTATATTCTATAACTTCTATTCTTTTTGGAGTTCATTATATTTATTTTCTAATTTTAAATATTTATGATTATATAGTTCTAACATTACTTCATGTTTTTCCAATTTTTCTTTATAAATATCGTATTTTATTTTCTTCAATTTTAGCATATATATATATATATATATATATATATATATATTATTTTATTTTGTTTTATTGTATTTTGAGCAATATTTGTAAGTGGTAGTTAATAACTTATATACAACTATATTTGGGTACGTGCGACTTATTAAGAGGGCGTTTGGCTGAGCTTATAACATGTTTAGGAGTTTATTAATTATTGTAAAGTGTTTGATAAAATAAACTCATAAACAACATATAAGTTGTATAAGTTGTGAAAATAAGTTCCAACATCTTATAAACTCCTCTAAAAATAAATTATTCAACCCCAACTTATTTTTTATAAACTTATAAGCAACCATGAATTTCTCAAAATAGCTTTATTATAGCTCGTTATAACCTATATATACACTACCAACTTCACCTCTCGTCAATTTTATATCTCTAACTCTGATTTTCTTTCTCTAACTCATGATTCTCTCTCTAATTTATAAGATCAATTATCAGTGTTCCTTTTTATTCTTACTTCAGACAATGCTTCCGGAGCTAGATCGAAACAACCTTCTACCAACCAATCTTTTCCAAAGAATTCGCCACCCTATTGGAATGTGGAATGGAAAGGATAAGTTAACCACGCCGCTTGAGCGAAAGGGCGCAGCGATGGGGAGGTAAACCGATAAATGTTTCAACAAAGGAAAATGATCCGACCGGGTTCTAGGTAGATGTTGAACCTCGCTTCATGGAATAACAATCTCCATTCCGGGTTCGCAAAGGCTCCAAATATTATAACAAATTATGTTTCGAGACATTATCACTTATAAGATCTTAAAATATCATATAAGCTCTTGGATCTCTTTAAAATAAGCTTACCCAAACACCCCCTAAGCGGTTTGAAATTTGAATCAACGGATTTTCGTTCATAGATATTGTAATGGGCCATGCAAATTGTAAATTTTGGGCAGTTAAATCTTGTGTTCCATCTTGAATACAAGTATAATATTACAATATATGGGCTTTATAGAAACCATAATCATTTCACAGGCCCTTCATTATAATGCGAAAAATTAATTTTCTTCACATTGCTTTTCTTTCAATATCCAATTAAACTTGTTTATCAAAATTAAAATTATGAGATTTTGTAAAGATGTTATATTTTGTAAGAATGTAAAATTGTTTATACTATATATATATATATATATATATATATATATATATATATATATATATATAGAGAGAGTTAACGTAGCAACCATTTTTATCATGAGAACCCGGTAACCAAAAAATGATGATTGATAATGAAAGTTGATGAATCCATTGAAAGTTACTAAATCCAAAAAATAGAATTTTCGCCCTCATGGGATTCGAACCCGGTGAAAATTCTAAATTTTGAATTCAAGAACTTTCTCAATGGATTCATCAACTTTCATGACTAATTATTTTGGTTCTTAGTTTTAGGATAAAATGGTTCTCATTCAACCAAACTCTCTCTCTCTCTCTCTCTCTCTCTCTCTCTCTATATATATATATATATATATATATATATATATATGAGGTTGGATCCAATGAGAATCATCTTTTTGAGAACTTGAGAACTATGATAAGACGTTGAAGATAACGCACAAAACAAGATAAAGTTGTGCATAACGAAAACTTTCTAAAATTATTGCACAACAAAATAATTTTAAAAATTTTCATTATTTTATACCGCTTTGTGATCACCTTCAACGCCTTATCGCATGGTTCGCAGAGTTCGCAAAAAAGATGTGGTTCTCATTTGATCCACTTCCTATATATGTGTGTGTGTGTGTGTGTGTGTGTGTGTGTCATTTAAGTCTGACAATACTCTGAATAAATTTGTAAATCTTGAATATTATTATATCTCATAAAGGAAGGACTTAAAATGTTTCGACGAGATTCAAATCACCTTTAATTACGAACTCAACACTTCACGGCAACTCTTGTACAATTATTAACTCAAGTAAAATTAACCTATAATCTTCACCATAATCAAATTTAGTATTTTCATATATAGTAGAAGTGTACATATATATCAATTAGCAAAATTAATTAATGAGTTTATATGCCATTAGACCAAATTATTTCATGATTAAAGTCCAACACTAGCAAGAATCATAGTCAGAAAAACAATTCAAACCAAATGTCACATTACTTGAGCTCCAATTTCTAATCTAGAAAATGCATAAGCAAACAATGTACAATAACTATATCCACCTCAGATCATATTCAAGTAAAAATGTAGCTTACAGATGCTTGGCATCTTCAGTCGAGGCGAAACACTCGCATCCTACTGCAACCCAAGCGCGACTAGTCGCTTCCCCCGTTAATGCAGACACAAAACTGACACCCTCTGTCGTCTGAAATTCACTTCAATTCCACCCAATGCGGCTCCAAAACTGATAAAGAGGCCAACTTGATTACATGTTCTTTCAATTCTTAGAAGAGGATTAGAGCAGTCGCTACCTAAGGAAAAGCGTGATTAAAACCATTAGGAAATGTATGCACCAAAATCGTGGTATAAAGCAAGATCTTAAGAGAATATTGGCTCACGGGATTAGGGTTGCAATAAATTAGTGCTTCAGCCAGTAGTTTCGGAGCTGGGACATGTGCAGCAAAATCTCATCTCGACCTTGATTTGTGACACTGCTCGTCATAATCCAAGGTGGCGTGGACTTGAAGAAATCACGTATCAATTCCTGAAAGTCTCGGATGTTTTCTTCAGGCCGTTTGCCTCCACTCTTCTTCTTTTTACGTTTGTCGCACTTGGTGAATACCAAAGTCATCGGAATCTGGAGCAAGTATATAAGAATCTCATGATTTACTTTAGAATAAGTGGTGCAATTCATGAATAATGCAATATTAAAAAACTCAGAGAAAGATTAGTTGAATGCTACTAACCTCATTTTGTCCCAGCCAACTTGCATACTCAAGATCAATCTTTTTCGCAGGAATGCTGGCATCAATCAGAAGGAATACAGAGACGAGAGTTGGGCGGTTGAGGAAGTAGTCTTTGGTGAATTTGGCCCAGTCAGTTCGAACCTCATGAGGTGCAGCAGCAAATCTTTCAAACACGACAAACAATTGATTATCACCCGAGTCGCCATCCACATTTTCATCAACTAAACAAGAAATAACACCAGAATTTCCAAGAAGAAATACTGCTGATGCCTTATCTCTCAAATGTAGCCTTTTCTTTTTCCAAAGAAAATATAGTTACTGGAAAAACCTTATATTAAAAATAGATTTACAGGACAAATCAATTTTCACTATCACAACAGCAGCATATCATATAAAATTGTTGAAATATAACACAATTTCTCGAACTCCTGTAAATCAATATTTCAGCGAATCATAGAAAATCGGTACCTCTAATGGTAAAAGTTTTTTAAGACCAGCCCTCACATTGCCAAGAAACAAGTTTGTTCAGATTATGACCTACCTCACATAAGGATCATTTTTTATATCACTACCTAATCATTTAACTAATAAAACGAGAAAAGATCAGCATATTTTCAGGGATGGTTCAATACCCATAGCCAGGCAAATCCACCAGGTACCAGCTATCATTGATGCGAAAATGGTTGATACATTGTGTTTTCCCTGCAAATCATGAGAATAAATCACGTCATACTCTAAAAACGAAGGCCACAACGATACAAAAACCTCTATACCAAACACATTTTCACAACTCTAATCACTTCGAACTCATATAATTGACTCCAACAAAGAACAAATCACACAAACATTTGAAACATTAACCTATTTTCTCATCATAGGAAATCGATAGAATCGTATAATTCGCCAAAAAGTTGTAATCTCTAATCCTAAAAATGATGGTTCCAAAAGTAAACACTTCTCCAAGAATCTCCTTAACCACAATTCAAACTACCTTGATCGTATGAATTTGATTAAATCCTGAGACTCACCAAAATGATCAAACCTTTTTTTCACAGATAAGATTATCCTACTTTCCATCACACACACACACACAAAGCAAATAACTCAACATTTGAACCATCAAGCTATTTTCTCACCATAGGAAATTGATAAAGTCATACAATTCGCCAAAAAGCTGCAATATTTTCCCTAAAAAGACAATTCCATAACTACTTACTTCTCCAAAATTCTCCTAAACCACAATTCAAACTATGTTGATCATATGTATTTGATTAAACCTTAAGCTCTCCAAAATGAGGAAACCTCTTTTAACCCACAATTTAAACTACTTCCTATCGCCTCATTCAAAAGCTCAAAACACACACACACACACACAGAAGAGGAATTTCTACCGGGCTTCTTGGAAGTGAGGGCGAGGCGCTTTCGCCTGACGAGGGAGTTGAGGAGCGACGACTTCCCGACGTTGGAGCGGCCAACGAGGGCGAACTCCGGCGCTCCATCGGAGGGGCATTCCTCCGTCTTTACGCTGCTCTTTACGAACTCCGCATTCACGACGTCGACGCCGTGGCCGGCGAACTTGCTGAGAACGATGTTGGAGCCCTTCAATATCCTCGCGCTCAGGGGCGCCTCCTTCAGCGACGAGACGTCTGTTTCCGGCGGGAGGAAGAGGGACTCGAGCGAAAGCTGCAGGCTCTCTTGCTCTTGAGGCGGCGCGGTGGCCGCGGTGGCTGTAGGGGTGGGGGTGAGGGTGGAGAAGTGAGAGAGGGGCGGGGGCGAGGGTAGGGGTAGGGATAGGGATATGGGACTTGGGGATTTGGAATTGGATAAGAGGGCCGAAGTGATTAGGAAGAATTTGTGGGATTTAGGCGATGCGAAGAAGTGTGAATGGATTATTGGGAATTTCTGCGTTAGAAACATCTCTACGCTCCACCTTCTCGGTTATGGCTTCTCACTCCTCACCGTGTGTCAGAAAGAGATAGTAGGGTTATCGTTTGAGACTTATCTCTCCAATTTGGTATGCAAAGTCCCTAAATTATCTTATTTGTCTAATTATATTCTTCTTTTTCTGTATGAAATAAAATTAAATTTTACCAAAACCATAAAATAATGTTTGCAATGAAAACATATTTATGAGAAATATAGGAAATTATAATTTAATTGATTAATAATCCTAATTTTCATCGATAAAACCTCTTAATCAGCTAAACGGAGCTGATTCACTCAGAAATGGCACTGTTTAATTAGTGTTTAGAGTAACGCGCGGAGGCAGGAAGTTCGCAGACACAAATCAATGGTGGCGGCGGCGGCGGCAGCGGGTGGTGGAGCAGCCTCGCTGCGGATTCTTCGAGCTAAATACACTTCGGCGGTAACTGAAGGCCGCCGCCTTTGCCGGTTTGCGCGGCTTCTCACCATTCAACAACGCGATTCTTCTTCTTCTTCTTCCGCATCATCATCAACCGAAACCCCTCTGCTGCAGAAGATTCTTGAGGCGCCGTTTTCAAAGATCAAATCAACCCTCGATTCCGAGTTCAGTTCAGACGCGGCAGAGTTTCCCTCCTCCGCCCTGCTTTCTTATCTCAATACATCCGCTCCCCAGAAGGCTAATTTGGTAATTTCCATCGTTTACTGCATTTTTTTTTGTGCGTGTGATTAATTTTGCATTTCACAAAGGTCTTGCTCCTTAAATTTCCCCTCCTTTTTTGCATTATTATTGAAACTAAGGAGTCGCAAATTTGAGTTTGTTGTGTGAGTGATTTGATTGTTTAGGTCAAGATTCTTAGCATAAACTCCAATGTAAATTGGGCAGAATTAGCATCTAAATGCGATTCATGTTGTTTGAATGTTCATATATGACTCGCAATCAGCATCTCTTTATAGCAAATGTGGTTCATTCTGCATAATTGCACTCCAAATTTGATGGCTGATACACTGTTGGCTTGCCATAGCCAGATTATCGAATGGAAATTAGACAAATTGAGAAACGACGAGGCGAAAGATCTCACTCGTTACGCTCGATTGATATCATTGTGTGGTAGCATCAAAAACCTCCATATCGCACTGCTTGTGTTTTCATCAATGGAGGAGCAAGGAATTAGGCCAACATCTTCAGTTTTCAATGCCCTAATAACTACAAGCCTATCTTCTGGTAATTTGATAACTGCATTGAGCTTATTGGAGATAATGGAGGGCTCCGAGAGCTACAAACCCGATACAGACACCTACAATGCTTTCATCTCCGAGTATGCAAGCATGGGAAACAAGACTGCAGCTGAAGATTGGTTGAAGGTTAAAACAGCGTCTGGATTTCCTGCTGATGCTCGGACGTATAGTTTTCTCGTGCATTGTTGCATCAAATCTAGGGCGTTTGAGGATGCTCGGAGATATTTTGAGGAGATGATGCTGGAAAGATTGCTGCCTGATGAATCGGTTGTTCGAGATGTGCTGCTGATGTACTGTGAGTTTAGGGATTCTCCTAAAGTGAAAGAGGTCTTGAGATTTGTTTTGAACTGTGGGTGGTGGATTGATCGAAATGTGTGGAAAACGGTTGTGGATTTGTATCGTGAATTAGGGTTGGTCGGAGATTTGGAAGAATTAGTGGAAATTTTGACACAATCGAGCCAGAGTTCAGAAGCTCGTTCTGTGGCTCACTGCTCGTTGATAAGAATGTATGCAGATAAGGATAGATTGGACGATGTTGAGTACTGTGTGGGGAGGATGCTGAAGCATGGCATCTCATTTAGCTGTGACGAGGATGTTGAGAAGGTGATATGTTGCTATTTCAGGAGGGAAGCGTATGATAGGCTCGACATGTTTTTGGAACGCATGAAACATTCGTATAAGCTCACCAGATCGGCTTATGAGTTACTGGGAGCTGGCTACCGACGGGCAGGGTTATCGGAGAAGATGAATGCCGTGGTGAGTGAGATGAAACATGCTGGTTTTTTCTAGTTTTTGAGTCGTCATGGCTCGATTCACAGCTGAGATCGTTGCCTCGTTGCCTTGGATTACAATTTGGATTTGGAATACATAAGCAAAGAGGTATCAAATTCTTGCTGCTTGTATTGGGAGAAATTGATAGGGTTATTTACATCACAAGTTGAACTATGTGTATGGATGCCGGCTTCTGATCTTTGTGTGATCTACCATCGTTGCATTTCCACGTCTGCTTTAACAGGGGAGATGGGATACGGAGTTGCATGCCTATGCCCTTACTCCTCTGCCTCGTCCCCAGGCAGGAACGACTTGGCCTTGGCCTCGGCCTCGTCTGAAGGCAGGAATGACTTGAACCAGTCCATCCAAGGGAGGGCGTCTTCCTGCTGCTCGACCCACGAGAGGAAGCAGCTGTCGAGCAAGCAGAAGATGTTGACGTAGAGAAGCTGGTACCGGACCGGTACGAATCGGAAGTTGACAATCTGGATGAATGGCCATAACGTCCCCTCCAGGATGACGGCCGGGAGGAAGTCGCGCTTCAGCCCTTCCTTCACCTGGGAAACGGATTTCTCCGCCGAGAACCCCATGTAGGTGAAGAAGAGGAGCAAATCCATGGGCCCGAAGATGATCACGTCGAGGGCGACTTTCGTTGCGATGAAACAGAACGAATTGGGGTGTAGCTTCAGACGCAGTCGGATGAAGCTGTCGAGCCAATCGTACCTGTTTTTGGAAGAGAAAAATTAGAGCTAAAATTGTTATGAGACATTCTCGTATCCTAATTCGAGTCTAAATTGGTTCAAATATCCAAACAATTGAGTGTGAAATGCAAAGTTGATGAAAGACACGAGTGTGTGATATCGATTATTTGGATCTTTTGTGTTGAAAATTATAATTTGAGAGATGGTCTTGTACAAGTTTTTTGTGACTGGAGAATACTGACCAGAAGTGACCGACTGGGCCGACAAATCCGATGCCAAACAAACTCGTCTTAGCAACTCGCTTCGAATTAATGTGCAGCCGCTCCTTTTCTTCTTCCTGCGAGTGTAGAAACATATCTTTCTGTATTTACATACTCGCATGGAAACAGAAGATGAACCAAAACCTATAACAGAAGATCCGCCGACTCCTAAATAACTACAGGAGGCTTCATTTGTTGAATAACACAACCTATCTTTCTATCAATTAAATCGTTTGCAAAACTAAAACCTGTCCGAAAAAATCAGGAGATTGAATATGAAAGCATAAATTTATTACCTTATCTTCTTTTCCCATTTCGTGCTTTCTTTAATACAAATTCGACTATCTATTTCAGAACAACTCAAAGAAACCAAACTCAATCTCACTTATACAAACGCCAATATATTATCATAAAAATAATAGACGGAGCAATTAAATTAGAAGAAAATGGCGAACATTATTTAGATTGCGTTTTTTGGCGGTGGTGTGCGTGACGGTCTGAGCAGCCATATCACCAATTCCCCAAATAATACCTGAGCTCACCATCTGCAAATTTAATTCACAGCTGAACACAACAATAATGTTTTCAAATTTCTGAATGGATTAATATATATTTTTTTCTCTCACCTGGGTTCTAATTGGGTACTTGGCTAAACAATTCTGATACAATTTCCATAGCTTCAACATGCTAGATCACGATGAACATGCACTTACTTTCTTCTTCAAACATTTAATTTGATCACAAAGATTTTCAGAATCAATCCCTAGATTGTTTCCTCCACAAAATGGTTTTCATGTGCAAATATTGATCAAACGGTTGTGTATGCTTCTTATATTCAGCTATTCTCCCCCACTCTCTCTTTCACACACACACCCATTGTCAAATTAGTGAAGCGCCATAGTCATACATGATACAACTCTTACCTTAGAATTGCGACAAATAATGTTTTTGATTTTGAGTCACCAGTCAATTTTACATCTTTTTCTTTTTTAACACAAAATATATAGTATAGGCAGTAACATTAAATCATATGGTTCTCTTTGATCATAATCTTTTTATTCAATAAATAATTTGTTCCGCCTTTTATGTATTTTGAATTGAGATAATATCATTTTCTAAATCAAAAATTGTCTAGTTTTTTCAAAAATAAACCATATTTTCATATTGACATAATAATAACCAATAAATTTGGATTAAACTGTTTTGATTTCTTAGTTTTAAAAAGAACAAATGAATAGAACAGAAAATCGAGTCTATATAATCAAGAAAATACCACAAAAGAACAATTTTGTGAGATAAATTACATCAATAGCCTATGGCATACTACATTGTCATCAGTTTGCATCTAAAATGACAAAACTAGCCCCATCAATCTATCATACATGATTCTTGAGCAAAGGACATCATAGTAAACGAGTGGTTGAGTTTCATTATTCAATAATAATAATAATAGCTAGCTAGCTAACTAACTATTTCTCACCAGTTGGTGTGGAAACACTACTGAGCAGCCAGATTAGAACCACGCCGATGAGGGCGCCAGAGAGATGCGCGATATGGTTTACATTCTGCATCGCGTACCCGCCTCCTCGGAAGCTTCCACCTAGGCTCGCCGAAGCTTGGGCTGCTTCCATCACCTGTTCCGAAATCATCCACCAACACAAGGTTACAAGCGTTTACACAAAAGAGCATTCTCAGATTGAATCACAACTAGGGAAAACGAGACCAATAGCGCTGCATAGATGCCAAAAGATAGTGGGAAACGGAAAATAATACGGTAAATATCAATTTATGTCCGAACCTATTAGCATTTTTTCAATACGTGCTTAAATACATAATCTGATATTTTCCATGTGGGCGCAAAACAGAAAGTGGCATGCGAGATTTCAGGTGACGTAAATATCACAAATGGGAATAATTGTGAAAATGTTGAAAAATTGGGTTTCATTTTTGTTAATTTATCATACGCCAAGTTTTATTGATAAAACGTCCAAGTAAAATGTCGCTAATTATCGACAGTAAGCCATGGATGATCTCACACAATCAAGCAATTACATCGAGGTGAAGCAAGAAATTATATCAAGACACTTCACACATTCAGAAAGTTAAGAGGAATTATACAAAAGGTACATTAACTAGTGGTTAGATAAGTCCTAGTCACATAGATACCATACCTTTTCTACCACGAATTGTCCCAATATAAGAACTTCGAGGATCTTCCTCCAGTCCCACGACATCTGCAGCATGTGTACGATAGTTTCAAAAGCTCGACAAAAAAGTAAACAATACCGGCCACCTAATTGGCCAAGAAAGCCTCCTATTATCGTCATACCTTCACGAGGACACTAACAGCAAAGAGTCCAAATACAGCACCAGAGGCCCCAATGGAAACAGCATTTCTCGGAAGAACTAACCATGAAACGAGGTTCGCCCCGGCACCTGTCAAGATATAGGAAAGCCACAGAGCAAAGACCCCCTCTTCTTCTTCAACGAGTTTTCCTACATTGCAAACAATTTACAAGCCGCGATTAACACTAGCCACGTCTTCAAAACTTTTTTAAAGGAAACAAGCGCAAAAGGTCTCACCAAAAATATACAAGAAAAACAGATTGCTCGACAGATGGCTCCTGCAAGCAAAAATACTTGCTTGAGTATAATCTCAAATTGCAAAAACACGAGAGAAAGTGCATACTTACCAGTTAAAATGACAGAACGTAGACGTTATAAACTGGTACCAAGCAGGCTGATTATGATACAGATACAGTTCTTTAATCAACGGAACCTGGAAACCGGAGCACATCCCTAGTTAGCAACTAACTACATAGGATGATATTGTTTCAGAACTCAAGAACCCAAAATTGCTAGGGCTCTTCTCTCGGGCAAATGACACTATCGACTTCCATTATACACTGAGATAATAGATAAAGCAGCTGCAAAATTTTTATAACCCTACATTTTAAATCACTACTTATTTAATGCAAGATAGTGAAACTTCACAAGAATGAGATTATTCGAAACCTGAAACACGTGATCGGCCACATATATCCCAATATTAATCAGTAAAATCCAGAATATGCCATTAACACGCTTCTCCGGCTTCCTTCTCTCTTCGGGCTTCCCAAGCTCCAGCTGTGATATAATGTCTAAGTGAAACATCATCAAATTGAATGACAGATTATACAAATTCCTAAATCATGGTCAATTACAAGCTTATTCTAATAAAGAACTAGATAAACCTATTACAATGAAACCGAACAATAATTAAAGAGGAAATGAAAAATACAGATCCAAAATTCCCCCATCTATTCCAATAAAACCAGAAAACCTTACAAATTATACGGAAATCAAAATCCCAAATCATGGTCGATTACAAGATTATTCTAACAAAGAACTAGATAAACCTCTAAAATAAAACCAAAATAATTAAAGAAAAATACTAATACAAAAACCAGAAAATTCAGGCAATTCACATAACAGTAACAAATAAAATCATTAAAAGGGCAAATTCCAAGCTTCTGGAGTTTCTAAAGCATCTATAATCTACATTCAAGCCTTAAAAGTAACAGCGAATCCCGAAGAAATTGTGAAACCCACAACAAGTGTTTCTGAAAAGTCCCAAACCAAAACTAGAGGGTACAAAATGGGCCACCTTCAAATGGAAGTAAAAAACAAAATTCTTCTATCATCGTAAACACAAACACCCCATATATGGTAAGAGGACCGGTAACCGACCTGAATTATCCTTCACTCTGCAGAGCAACAATCGGGAAATCGGCTTCGCCCATAATCCAAAGGAAGCGCGACTGACTTCGGGCGGAAGAGTGCGCAGCGCCGCCGCGGGCGGTGGCGTGAGTTCGAAGGGCCGAACGCCATGGAATTTCGGCACTGCGAGAAACTGCTTATGCTGAAGCTGAAGATGGAGCTGCATCATCTTTTCTGCTCTTGGATACAAACAAGCCAACAAAAATTGGGCTCAACGATTCCAAGAAGATCACATCCACATCGATGAAATCGCAATTCTGCCGAAGCAGCTTCGCGAATACAATCGTGATGTTTTATGGGTGTTTTGTTTGTGGTGAGAAACGAGAATGAGATACAAGTATAGATTTAATTTCATTAAAACGTGATTGCAATTTAAATTTTAAGCATCGCAACTTTTGCAGATTAAACCAAAATTTTAGATCGTCTTAATCATTCAATTTATAATATATCTACTATTTTTGCTCGAACACTTGGAATTGCAACTCCATAAAGTTCTAACTCTATTGTGTCCAATTTTAATCCAATTGCTTAGCCGTCGAAGATCTAATGACGAAATTGATAACAAAACAATTCAAAAACCTTCAATCAATTTTAAATTTCTAAATCTATGTTATGAAATTAAGCAAAAAACAATTACAATAACAAGAAAATACACGAGAATCAGTTATCCGATTTGTATCTATAAGAATTAGATCACCTCTAACGTAGTCGGATGCCCAATAAATTCAAGCTTCATAATTCAACATCCTAAGTCTGAAGTCTAAATTAATTCAAAAAATAAAATGGATAAAGTTTATTAGAAGTTAAGAAAGATGGGACACTTCTATAAAGTTTTTAAAAATTGAATTTGATATGCAATAAAACTTTGGGATTTAATTACAATGATCTCTTTCATTTTTTATTTTTTATTTTTATTTTTTTTGAATTTAATCGAAATTTTAAAGGCAATCATTGTTTTATTTTTAACCACTCTACCACTGCGTAATAATCTCTTTCATTGACACGTTTTAATGTGATCGAACAAAATGTGTTTTGTTTTCTATGGCAAAGCCATGACATTAAGGTGATGACTGGTGTAGAAATAAAATGAGAACAAATGATGATTTATATATTCATTTCTATGGTTGGTAAGATTTTTATATCAAGAATCATCATTCCCAAAGTAATCTTTATTTCCATAAACATGAGATTAATCATTGCATCTCTTTCCTATGGTATTTCCTATTCTCAATGAACATGGGATTAACAAATTTTAATTATTTTTATCTAATAAAAGTTTTTTAATAAAATGAAAATAATAATAAATAAAATAAAATTATTTGTAATAATAAATAAATAATATTAACCTAATAAATAACAATTAATAACAATATTATTAATCAATAATAATAACAACAATATAACTAATAAATATAATAATAAAACAATAATAATAATAATAATAATAATAAACAACAATAAAAATAATAAAAATTGTAATAATAATCACTAATAATAAATATAGCAATAATACAAGAAATAATACTAATAATAATAATAATAAAATAACAATAAATCTAATAATAATAATTATTATTATTGTTATTATTATTATAACATAAATTATAATAATCACTAATAATAAATATAGCAATAATACAAGAAATAATACTAATAATAATAATAAAATAACAATAAATCTAATAATAATAATAATTATTATTATTGTTATTATTATAACATAAATTATAAGAATAATGGTCATTTCATTTCATTCCTATTCGCTCGCTTTCAGACATACAAACAAATATAAATCATATATTTACTCCATTTCATTTCTATCATCATTATATTCATTCCATTCATATCTAATTTCTTTTTCCAGCATACCAATCACCAACTAAGTATTGCTAAAGAAGTTTCGGTAAAAAAAATATTTAACATATCCAATACTAGCACATTCACCGACCGACCCACGTGAATAAAAAAGGAAAACCAAAAGAAATTAGTAAATATATTTTAAATTAAGAGGGACTAAATTAATCATTTTTTTATTAAAAAGTAAGTCTAAACATAGTCCCTAATTTACTTACCTAACTTTTCATTTAAAAATGATAATAAAAATAATGATAGACGTACTATTATATCTGGATATCCCCAATTTTAAATTTTAATAATATAATAGTAAATAAAACCCTAACAATACGTATAAGCCCCAGAAAAATCTGATAAAATAAAATGGTCCAACGGCAATCTCCAGTGACAATTTCTCACCATCTTCAATTATATTTAGCATACTTTCTTTGTAAGGTCTGCTGAGATTCAGTGAATTTTTTGTTCTTGAAAATGATGACTCTTTAACTAGGCTATGAATGTAAGCACTTGACAAATCAGACTTATTCAATTTCGCAAGTTTCTCAAATTTTACTCCATTTCTGAACTTTGACAAACTAGTATTTCTCTAAACATTTCAATTTTGGAGCTTAAACTTTTGCGATTTAAAAAGAAAATGGAAGGATGGAAAAAGGGTCTTTCATCACTTGCTCTCATGGATCGTCATTTTTAAGAGTCTTTAACCAATCATAATTGTTATATCCATCAAATTTTGTGGGGCTAAACCGATAGAATTATTTTTAGGTTTTAAAATGCTAACATCTTACAAAATTTAAAATTAGTGGTTATAAGTAGAGATGGAAAATGGGTGGGTCGGACTAGTCTGGCCTGAGCCAACCGAGCTTTCCCAAAAAATTGGGTCGGACCGTTCGAAAATCCATCGGATCGAAAATTTCACGACCCAACCCAGCCCCAAACCAGGCCCCTTTTTGTACAAATTTTTCGGGTCAATCCGAACTGGCCCTGGCCCAACTGGCTTTGGCTAGTTATAGGTAGATCCATCCCGACCTGAAATTTCATCAAGGCCTATACTATTTTTAGCCCAACTCGGCCCCAAACCAAGCCAGGCCAGGCCCGTTTTGTCATCTCTAGCTACAAGGATATAATAATATATCTATTATTATTCTATATTATATTTTAAGACCTCAACTTGAACGATTTTTAGTTTATGATCTCAATTTTCAAAAATTTGTAAATATCTTGAACTTTGATAATACATTAACTTATTCTTCGAATCGATTTTTCGGTACCAGACGATATCTTATTTGAAGTGCTATTTTTTCCACCTAAGCATTGAAAACGACATCATTCGATCCAATCATTTTATTGAAAAAATAATTATTTTATCTCATGTCCCTCTTCAAACACTCTCCCTTCTTTTCTCTCTCCCTTTATCCCTCCACCCTGTCCTCTCTCCCTCTTTTAAATATTTAGGTGCATCGTCGATCCGCAGTGCACCACAATAGTCCGGCCTTTTTATGCATATCCAAGAAGCCTAACCCATAATATGCGGTCCATATATGATCTCTTTGTTGTTTGGATGGGTCCATTTGTAATCTTATATGAATTGTTATTTCGGAAATCCAGATAGATCTATGTTCAACAATTGTAAACCAATAACCTAAAAGTAAAACAAAATTACTGCTACTAAATAAAAAATTAACTTTAAGTACATGGAGAGATAATTAAACATCTGGAGAAAATCAGTTGCAAAAAATATAACAGAAAATACCAATTTGGAACAGTTTTACTCCCTGCTATTGCGCCATTGCGTTGTCCATCAGGACCATCACTATGGAACAATTTTTAAATCGAATTTATATTTTTAAAATACAATTACAATTTGTTACACCTGGAATATGCAATTTATATATAATTTTACTGGCTTGTGATTTATAGATCGTCAAGATACCATGTATATTTTATATGCAATCTATCCGAATCAATTAAGATCTACAACAAATATTACATTTTCTGTGAATGGATTGAAGGTGACCGAGTTCTGGAAAATGTCATTGAAGAAGTTTTTCATATGAAATGTAAGAATTGTTGATGAACTATCTGCAAAATAAATTCGAGAAAAATTCTCCAGAGAGAAACTCTAACGCTCAAGTTAGAATGTATTAAAAGTATTTGAATGCAAACAGATCACGTGAGAAAATGAGTATTGCCTTAGAGTTTTTATGTGTGCGAGATTACGAACCTAGTTATGTTGCTTGGGGGATGGTGGTATTTATAGGGTTTATGACATGGTGGTACTTGAAAAGTTGGTGCATATCTTTACTAGTGGAGTCGATCGTGCTATGTGGTGTTCTTATATTCGAGCATCATGGATAGTGGACTCGCGCGTTTGTTGGGTTTGTACGTGCCTTCAATTAATCATGGGACCAGAGGTGAGGAGCTTGCTAGGACTGGATTAGGGTTGATAATGGACTGGATTTTTATAAGTCCAAATTCAGATTCAAATTTTTTGGCTTAGGTCCAGATCCATTGAATTCAAAAAAATAAGATTCGGATCCAAATTCATAAGATCTGTAAGGTCCATGGATCTAGATCGGGATCCATATGTTTTTTCTTATAAAATAAATCACAAATCAACTAAAAACTCACAGTAACACTAATAACCTTTGAAATCCATAATAACACCATAATAATTATTTAGAATTTCTACAATCAACCACTATATAAGAAAATATTAGTTATAAATTTACTTTTGATTTCATGGCAACACATAATATTGCAATAAGAATAGAAGAAGAAACACGCATATCTTAACAAAAAACTACCCATATATAATTCATATATAATTTTTGTCGAATACAACGATAATTTTTAATGTTATTGACCTACCATCTAATTTCATGTAATCTAGTTTATCCAACATTGATTATAACGAAAATTATATTTAAACTAAACTTACAAATAAAAATAAAATTATATATATATATATATATATATATATATATATATATATTAAATGGATCTATGGGTCGATTTGGATCCAAGAATCGAATTCAAATCCGCACCTAGATTTTAAAGGAATGAGCTAGATTCGATTCAAATCACGTGAGTCCAATTTTTGAAAACTCAGCCCTAAAAATGGATCTAGACTTATGGATTCGGACCGGGTCCGGGATCTCTCGTCATCTCTAGTCCGGGTTAGAGGTGTGTTTAGCTTCAAATCGACGCCGCCCACATCTTACTTCGACAAACTTGTTATCTCCAGCTCTAATAAGAATAGTTCTAGTGGGCTTTGATATTGGGCCTCTAACTAAACCTCAATCAAAAATAGATGTAGTTGATATTTTGTTGTTATCAATATATATTATCAATTAAATAATTAGATTTAATTCATTAAATAAATAAATGGACTTAATCTATTATCACAAATTTACATTGTATATAAAATCTTTAAAATACAAAAATTGAAATTGATGGGTTGGACATAGATCTCTTTTCTTTTATGCGGAAAAGTTTCGTATCTAGTCTCTCGTGCTTACAAACGGTGGGCACTGAATCAGAAAATTTATTTCTTATATAATAAAAATATAATGCTTTAATGTCTCGAGTAGAGGTAGCTAGGGCCGGGCCTATCGGGCTTTGGGTACTATGCGGACCGGGCTGGGCCGCTCGAAAATCTATCGGGCCAAAAAAAATCAAAGTCCAGCCCAGCCACGTCCGGCCACTGGGCTTTCAAGCTAAACTCGTCCGGTAAAAATATGACATTTTTTTGTCCTTTTAATTAGTAGCTTTAATATAATACTTAATATATTTACTGTTTAGGACACTTAAAAGTGTCATATTAAGGGAATAACAGTGGATTTTAAAATGGAGACACTTAAAAGTGTCCTATTAAGTATACTAGTTAAGTAAATAATAGTTATTTTAAAAATGGGGACACTTAAAAGTGTCATATTAAGTGTATTATGCGGGCGGACTTTTTAACCCCAAATCCCGGTTGGCCGACGGGCAATCTGGGCGGGTTATTTAGGCTCGATTTTTTTCTAGCCTATAATTTTCGAGTCCAACCCAATCCTAACCCCGGGTAGGGTACCCCGGGCCGTCCCATCGAACAGGGCCCATTTTGCCCGCTCTAGTCTCGAGTCGAGTCGAATGGGATGAAGCTTCGATTATTTAGAAGATCACTATTCATGCAGATGCGACCATAACAATAAAAATAAGGGGTGGTCTCCTATGCGTGCCGCACTCTGAGACCCTCCAATTAATTGTTAATTAATTAATTAATTTTAATTAAAATTAATTAATTTAATAAACCTTAATAGTAAATTAATAAATCATAATTATGAATTAATAAATAATAATTTTGAATTAATAAACTCTAATCGTGAATTAATAAATCTTAGTTTTGAATTAATAAACGTAATTATGAATAATAAATCCTAATTTTGAATTAATAAACTCTAATTGTGAATTAATAAACCCTAATTTGAATAATAAACTCTAATTTTGAACTAATACATCTTAATTATGAATTAATAAACCCTAATTTTGAATAATAAACTATAATTGTGAATTAATAAACCTTAATTATGAATTAATAAACCTTAATTATGAATTAATAAACCATAACTATGAATTAATAAATTTTAATTTTACAATAATAAATTTTAATTAAAAATAATAAATCTAATTATAAATTAATAAAATCTATTATCCTTACTCACCATAATTAATATATAATTGGATAAATAAGTATAGGTTTGAATTTCACTAAGCATTTATAGGTTCGAGCATGTCATATTTGATTTTCAAGTATGTTTTATCTGTCTTGTATAATTTGCATATTACAAGTTACGTTTATTCATCATGTATGGTTTGCGTATTTGTTTTTCAAGTGTGATTTACTCATGATGTGTTATTTACAGATTATTGTACAAAAACTCCTGATTTTGCAAGTTGATTTACTCATTATGTATAATTTGATGTAGATTTTACTCAATGCACATAAAAAATAACGAATTATTAATTTTCCATGATTTCAAATTAAAAATAAGGATCGTTCTTTTTTCCCTTATGAAATAGCCGTCACTTATTATTGGATCCACCGGTTTTCGCGTGTTCGACTATATTTCCAAATTATTTCGGTACCTTTTTCTGTTTATTTAATTTATATTATTGTGAATTTATTCTGACAAGGAAAAAAACCCTTACTTTATTTTGCTCCATCAATTTAGGTTTATTCATAATTGATGAACCCGTTTCTTATAAAATTAGATGGTTTGACATTTCAAAGAGTTATAATAGCAATAATAATTATATAAGCTGACAAAATAGACTAATTCAACCACATTACTCGAAGATGCAGAATAATGAACAGGTCAGGATCTTGAATGTCATTTTCATATATATTCAATACGATACAAAGCTATTTGTTTATTTCCTAAAAGGTTATTTGTTTTTATATGATTTTAGAATCTATCCCATAAAGTCACAGTCAATTTTTCTTTATTATTATTATTATTATTATTATTATTATTATTATTATTATTATTATTATTATTATTATTATTATTATTATTCATTGTCAACTTTTATTTATTGCTATCATTTGAGTCACTTAGGTCCAAAACGTGTATAAATGAGAAATTTGCTTCTTTTCAATAGTAGAATATTGATTATTTTTTCAATTTAATTATTGAATTTTTAAGAGAAGTGGAATAGGGCCACGTAGATAAATTAAGTGGTAATGTATAGAAGTAACAAAAAAATGGCAGATAAATTTTATAGACTAATTCATAAAATCATAAGTTTTCTAGTCATTTTGACTTTAGAGGAAAAAAATGCCCTTTGATAATTGAAAAAGCTATGCTTATGCTGACATCATTTTATAATAAAATAAAACAAAAATGTATGTGCTGATTTTATTTCTATTTGAAATTAAACATGCAAATATGACAATAGCGTAAGAGATGTTGGTAAACACTAACTACAGGAGTGTTCAAATTCAATTGAAATCACAAACAATAATGATTTCTAAACTCAAAACAAACAAACAAACTTTAGGGGAGGCAAAATCAATTCAAAAAAACTGCATTTCTTCAAATATCGGTACACACGCACCTGTCGAATTTGGAACATCGCGCTTCATTGTGTTAAAGATAAATTAATATTTATTTTCAATTTCCCGCATGTCACGATTGCAATTTAGGCCTCAAACATTTTTTTTTATGTTATGTAACTAGAAAGACCATTTTAATATTTAGGACACGGAAAAATGACGTTTTTGAGTACATGGTAATGAATTTGTATTCCAAATATGTTTTTTTTTGGTTGATTTAATGTCACTAGGATATATGTAATGGATTAATAATACATTAATTAGCACATAAAAGTACACGAATGAATCGTACACACTGTTCATGCATGCACGAATGAACGTGTAAATAATCCAGTGTTTTCGTGTTCCATGCACAATGTTCTGTGTACATAAGAGCATTGTGTATCTTGTACAAAGGAACAACATGTGTACCCAATAATCATCGTGTGCGGACGTATACTGATGAACTGGTGTGTACCCTAGTTGGGCATGTACCCTAAAACAAATATATTTTGAACGATTACTCATGTCCCGTTCAATATACGTAGATGTAATCGTTAAATCTATGATTCTTTATCCTACTCAATTACCAGTACATAGTAGAATTATAAGTACTAATTAGAATATGTCTTTGTGCTAGATTATCAATACATAGTGAATTAAAAATACTAATTAGAATTACTTGTACTTATACGCAGTGTTTGACTTTGTTCTAAGTTGTCATGTATTTTCTCAACTTCGATCAAATATGTATATAAATTATTACTTATAACTCATACTTTTATTATCACAATTAGTAATACAATGTTAATTTCGACCATTTAAAATGTTAATATCGACGGCGGTTGCAACAAAAACAGGCTTCCCGTGTGCCACTCCTCAGGTGCCTGCGGCAACGCCGCAATCGTTCAGCCGCAAATAGATTTGCCTCTGCCGCGTTCCAACCATATTCAAAATCTTTTTTATTCTACGGCCTCAACACTATTCCTCTCGAGCTCAACTTTGGAGAAATTGGGAAATCTGCAGATGGGGGGTGAAGATCCAGATAAAGAAAGATGGAAGAGACAATAGATTAATTGAGATTAGTGTGTGAAATTTAATTGGGGATCTATATCGCCTGCGTCTTACCTTAGTGCATCCCTAAAGATTCCTTTGATGACAGTGGGATCAGGAGATCTCTTAGTCGTGCATTTTTCTAAATTCCCACGAATAAGAACAAGTGGTTTTCAAAGAAAAGTAGAGTTGGCAAATGGGTTGGTCAGGCCGAAAATCCATCGGGTCAAAAAAATTGAGGCTTAATCAAGCCCGAAATAGTATTTTTAGTACAAATTTTCTAGGTCCAACCGGATTAGTCTGGGCCCGGACTTTGGCTTGTTACGAGCGATCATGAACCAAAATTTAATCATGCTTAGTTTTGGTGAGTCCAACCCAATCCAAAACCGGACTAGACCCATTTTGCCAACACTAAAGAAGAGCACTGAAAACAATCTTACTAATATATTTTTTATCGTTCAATCATATAATCTTGTTCATGTTTGTCATAATGTACCCTATAATTATTTATTAGTATTATGTTATGAGAAATGAAAATTGTGGTTGGTGTCTCAGTAGTGAAGTTCTAACTATATCTATTTTTTTATTTTTTAATGCTCCACTTTGATTTTTGGTATAGTTTTGTGATTTTTTGAGATTCGATTTAATCTATGATGACTTTAACGTTATTTTGAAAAAAAATGATCAAATTTTCTTAAATGTAACTTTCAACAAATTGTAATTGTTTTCTTGTGAGAACATATGTGATATGTCGATCTCTAGAGTGATATGTTCTTTTGAAAAAGTTGGAGTAGTAATATAAAATATAGTGCAATTTTGTTCTTCTCCATTTTCTTTATTTTAGTTTAAAATTAAATATACTTTATTACTACAATCTAATCGTCTATTAGGAAATTGAAGTGGATATAAAATGTTTACCAACCAATCAAAGTGTATGTGTCAATATTTAGACTATTTTGATGACAGTGGGATCGGGAGATCTCTTAATTGTGCATTTTTCTAAATTCCCACAAATAAGAACAAGGTGGTTTTCAAAGAAGAGTAGAGCTGGCAAATGGGCTGGTCGGGCTAGGAGGAATGCTAGTTCTAAGTTATATAACTACACGAACAATCCATCCCAATATAATATATCGCACATGAGGAATGCTAGTTCTAAGTTATATGACTACACGAACAATCCATCCCAATATAATAAAAAACTTAAATTCAAAACAACAAGATAAGCAAACTGATATGTGAATACTAGATAGACACTTTCAACCATTCCAACCTGCAAAATTGATTGAATTTGTTTTTAGGGCGTCAAATATAGAAACACATATTTTTCGTGCCATAAAATTCTAATGGAAAATTATTAAATCAATATACAATCTTAAAAGTCAGTTTCATACCACCTAATCTACCAAAACCCAGCTTGATAAGATTCACTAAAGTTGATACATTCGGGCAATTATATAATTTACTTTATAAAATTATCATTAATCATGTTTCATTGTATTTGTCTGGTCTTTTATGACACTGGCTTAGGTATTTCAAAACGCAGGGTGCAAATTTCTTATAAAATTATAAATGCCAGCGACTATATAAAGCGGGATCACGTACGAATATAAGTATAAATTGCGAAAGTCAACTTTGGACCAAAAGGGACAATTGACAAAAGTGTATATATTTTAGAAGTACGTTTTCCTATTTTTTTTTTTTTCACATTAATACGAATTTTAAAGTAGCGATCACTGAATTCAATTCGAGATATTTGGATAAATTTTAGAGGTACGTTTTCCTATTTTCTATATTTGTGTATTTATGACAAAGCTTGAACCCATTTCACTTGTCAAAATTAACCCTTGAATCGAGTTAAGATTCAAATTTGAAATATTTTCAGTTTTTAGTTACCCTTATAAACTATTTAAATTCTGCTAATATATAGGTTTAAATAAGACTCATCTAACAACATCAATCCAAATAAATATAAAAAAATATTTATGTTAAAATAATATAAATTAAATAGTCGCGCAACTTTAGTGCTACGAACCTTTGGCTACAAGTATGAATATGGGATTACAAATAAAATGCTAAACGTGAGATCAACATTCATCATCTTTACAAGAATTAAATTTTTAGATTTTAATAACTCTGACTTAGTCCTTAATTTTATCTTTCATTATTTTGTAACTAATCTGAAGTCTGAGTTGGCCACCTGACTATAACTTAAACCTCACTCTTTAAATACTTAATTTTCCAAATTTATATCTGCCAATTGGATCTTATAACTTAAATTCTAAGTTTATTCGCCTGGACTAAAATTGATAATTCTATGAATATGACTTTATTAATCTTAACTTCACCTAATATGTTAGGTATATTCATTTGCCCACCTGTTTCCGATTTTGATTTGTTCTTTTGATATCCTACATTTCACTCAGTTAATACACATCTTATATATAAATAAATTACGTCGATATTTAATACAATGACATGGTATCCAATATGAAGCTCAAATTTCAACAACACTTTACATGTCGAGTATGTTGTATGTGAACTTGGTTTACTTAGATGGTGTTTGGCTGAGCTTATAAGCTCCCAATACAGTTTATAAGCCGTTTTTTAAACTAGCTAAATACTCTCTTAGTGACCACCGCAAATAATGACTACGGTTTAATTATCCTCTTCATAAAAAAATATATGATATAATATTCAATAAACACATAAAAGTTTAACGCCGGATCCAGCACCATCCAACTATTTTATCTTAGAATCTTATATCTGTTACTTGGACATTTTTATTCGATTTTAACACTTCTCATTATTGGAGTTTTTCAGTTTTTGTTCCCCCATTTTTTTAATGTTTTCGCTTTGTTATGATAATATTGAAACATAAAACATAACACAAAAATACAATAGAAAATCGCATCACTTATGTCTATTATAACAATTATCTTTTTTCTAAGGACATTGGTTATAGACATGATTTTATATGATATTTTCTGTAGGTTGCTGCACCCTCAGGAGTGTTTGAATAAAATTTTATTTATCTAAAAATGTCTTTTTTCTAAAGGATTAAGAGGGAATAGAAATTTGAGAGGCTCATAAGAATATAATGATAGGATTAAAAGTTTTTAGAATAAAAAAATGGATACTGGCGCTTTAATGAATTCATATGCAGCTTTACGGAAATAATGAATTGTGTTATCGAATTATAGATAAAACTTCAAATATAATATTCAACTATCTGTATTGGTAATGAACGTCACGTCATTATTTGGTAATAATAAGGAATATTTTACGAGCATCGATTTCCCCAAAGTTTTTGTCAATCAAATTATTTTCCAATGATATTAAACAAATTGACAAATCTACAATTAGTGACACAGACATCAAAATATAAGTAACTTTGATTACAATTTTGAACTAACCTTCAACAAATCTAATCCCTTAATGTCCACATCACCTGTTATGCTTATCCATTTCTAGAATAATTTGCTAATGGAAATAAAATTGAGTACTAAATATTATTCCATCCGTCCATCAAATACGTTCATTTAATTTCATTTTAGTCCGTCCACAAAAAATATTCACTTTCGTTTTCTGAAAACATCAACTTTACATTTTTACCATAAACATATATATTTATTTACAAAAAAAACACATATGACCCACATTTTTACATTCACTATCCGTTAATATATTCATTTATTATCTTCATGATACACCTTTTTATAATTACTTACTTTACACTCATTACAATTTATTAAAACTTGTGCCACTAAAATCAAAGAACGATTTTGGTGGACGGAAATAGTATATTGTATATGAAATTTTGTGGTGTCACTGTTACCCAAAATTCATCTTTAAATTTATGGACGATGAACTAAATATTATTGGTTCGCGAATGATAAACATATCACAATTAGCTCATATCACGTAGCAGACGAGTCCTCCTAATAAAGGTGTTCATGATTTCATTTTAACTGCATGCTTAATTATACGTTAATGTGATTGCCATGTCATGCGAACTAACTCGTTTTATGCAGTAATACTTTTGGAATGTTAAGAGGCAAGTTTGGAAAAATAATTTAAATTACTCTCACCGGTATTATACTTGAGAAAACTAATTAATTGAATTTGATATATGTTCCATAATAAATGAAGATGGAGTATGGAATGAACTGTAAACTCAAGTTCGATCTCAATGATCCAACTCACCGCAGTTGGATACCGCTCCGGACCAAATTTTTGGGCCCATGTTTTTTGGCCTAGGAGAAACCCTAATGGATTTAGGGTTAGAGTTTGATTATTGTCTATTTAAGAATCGTTTCTCTCAGTAATCTGTATTCGAAAAAATATAGTGAAATCTCTGATTTGACATCGCCATAAGACTTAATAGCAAAACGAATTGGATAAATAATTATTGTGTTTTTATTTTCTATCGTGATTATAGTGTGTGTTTTACACGACAAATGCTATGTTTTAAAATTTTATAAACAAAATGGTGTCAGACTTTCTATCTTTTCAATGACCTCGATATAAATTCTTTAGTTGTTCGATTTTTCATGCAATCATTAAGGATAAAAGAGTGAATTGCTACACTTTCTTGATATTCGATATTTAACTACCGTGGCTATTAGTTTGTGGAAGCGGATGTTGGGAATCAGATTCTTAATTCGTCTCTTTTCACATAGAATAATAATTCTTTCGGCGCCTCTAAAGGAACAGCTTCTTTGAACTTACTATGCTTACAATAATTTAAGGGAAATATATAAAAGTACAAAAGTGTGTACAGAACATAACTATTTTGGAAAATTGATACATTGTATACCTATTTGTTTTTTTTAATATATATTTACAGAGTCTCCGTTAGTTTCGATGTGAATTGTGACATGCGAACTGACAAAACAATAATATTTTTGTTTGTTAACAACTTGTAAATCAATAAATGATTGTGAAATTATAATAAGTCTTTTCTGTTAAATTATTTATAGTTATAGAAAAAAAGTGTGAGAAAATCATGAAAAAATAATAATTAAATCATTGAATCATGTTTTTTTTTAAAACATAAATGAATAAAAAAATTAATTAACACATGAAAATAAAAAATTCCGGTCGATAATTCATTGATTCCGGTCGACCGGAATCAAGGAATTATCGATCGGAATTACAGTTTGTTATGTGTTAATTAATTTTTTAATTAATGTTGAATTTTCCTTGATTCCGGTCGACCGGAAACATGAAATTGGTCGACCGGAATCAACAAACTAAATTCAATGATTAATATCAACATAAATTCAATGATTAAATTAAATGCTCCCAATTTTCCGGTCGCATATTAAATTCAATGCTCCCAATTTTCCGGTCGCATATTAAATTCAATGCTCCCAATGATTAAATGAATGAATATCAACATAAATTCAATGCTCCCAATTTTCCGGTCGCATATTAAATTCAATGCTCCCAATTTTTCGGTCGCATATTAAATTCAATGCTCCCAATGATTAAATGATTAAATCTCCGGAAACATATTAAATTAGAGAAACATATTAAATTCCGGTCGCATGATTAGTATTAAATTCAATTATTAATATCAACATAAATGAATGAATGGATGTTTCCGGTCGACATATTAGTATTAAATTCAATGATTAATATCAACATAAATTTAATATGTCTCCTAAACATATTAAATTCGATGCATGATTAGTATTAAATTCAATGATTAATATCAACATAAATGAATGAATGAATGGATGTTTCCTATTTATGATTAGTATTAAATTCAATGATTAGTAATTAATATCAACATAAATGAATCAATGGATGTTTCCGGTCGTCGGAAACATCAATTAATAATTAGTATTAAATTCATTGGATATATCCTTCATTCCGGTCGATAGTTTGTCGATTCCGATCGACCAATTTCATGTTTCCTACGATCGGAATCAAGGAAAATTAACATTAATTAAAATTAATTAACACATAACAAATCAGATTCCGTCGATAATTCCTTGATTCCGATCGACCGGAATCAAGGAATTATCGAATCGAAATTTTCGATTTTATGTGTTAATTATTTTTTATTCTTTATGTTTAAAAAAAAATGATTCAATGATTTAATTATTATTTTTTCATGATTTTCTCACACTTTTCTCTATAACTATAAATAATTTAATGAAAAGACTTATTATAATTTCGCAATCATTTATTGATTTACAAGTTGTTAACAAACAAAATATTACTGCTTTGTCACGTCGATGTCACAATTCACATCGAAACTAACGGAGACTCAGAGATATATATTAAAAAAAGCAAATGGATATACAATGTATCAATTTTCCAAAATGGTTATATTCTGTACACACTTTTACAAAAGTGTGTACTTTTATATATTTCCCATAATTTAAATTAGACTCGACTCACACTATACAAGACATTAAAATAAGTGAAAATATTCGAGTATTTGCACTTGGTTGATATTGAGGTCTGAAAATGAAATCTCCAAAAGAGTATTTACCTATTTGGGATTGATAGATTATATCTTTATCTTTTTTGAACGGGGAAGGAGCTAATTTCATTACAAAGTTGAACGCAATGCATAAAAGATAATGTCCGATTGAAAATTGGAAAGTTGGTAATTAAATTCAAATGTCATGCAACCGTAATCAATTCATTGGTTTGCAAACGTATAACAATGATTACATGAAAGAATTTAGTCCAATATTATAAAATATCACCTTTCACATTGATCGATCTTATTTTCGTAAGGGAATTAAATGCACGCAAGAACACCAGAGATTTACGTGGTTCGATCTATGAATAAGATCTACGTCCACGGGGAGAGAGAGTATTCGTGTATTGATAATGTGAGCAGCGATTACAAAAAGTGTAGATGTTCTTGCTCGTCTAATCTAGTCTCTATTTATACAAAAATATATGGACCTAGATCCTCAATCCGAGATCTTCTCTAGGATCGGATCTTCCTCCCATCTCTTCAAATTAGGATTCTTTTATATATGGCGAATCTTCCGCGTTCACATTGATTTAGGAGTCTTCGGGGCGAATTTGCCTCGTCTGGAAGCTTGATGTCGCTTACTTGATTGGGCTTCGTTGCTTGGGCCCGTAGTTGGGTCAGTATCCTATCACATCCCCCCAAAAAGACGCAGGCGGTGGTCGAACGGGTTTGGGAGTTGTGGTTTGCCGATGTACGTGTGTGATGAATCGGGACCCTTTCGGTGCCGACTTCGTGTATTCTGGATGGCCTTTCCGAGGCAATGTTCCGAGGTCACCTGTCGAGTGGCTCGCTTTTTCGAGGTGTTGTGCAGAGGTCGTGCGTCGTTGGGTTCACTTTGTCGTAATGCCGAGGTCGCACGTCGATGGCTTTGCCTTACCGAGACGTTATGCGAGACCGCTGTCGACATCATCTTACCGGTGCTTCATGCCGAGGTTGTACATCGTTGGCTTACCTCTCGGGTGTTATGACAAGTTCGCGACGCTGTTCGTATCTCTTGCCGGGTGTTTTGCCGGTTCGCCACTGCTTCACGGCGAGGCGTTACGCGAAGTCTTTCGGATGGTTTCACCGCGGTCGTTATGCCGAGGTTCTGATCGGCCGCTGTCGTCGCGTTATGCGAAGTTCTGGATCGCCACTGTCGAGGCGTTATGTCAAGTCGCTTATACAATTCATGGTCGAGGTCGGATATACGGCGTTTTATCTTGAATGCGAACGCCCCGCCGAGGCCGAACACGAGATTTTCACCGATGTCATGCACTGAATATGCATTTAATGTGCATTTAATGTGGCAGCGTTGGATTCCCGATAAAGCGCATATGTGGAATAACTTCCCGACACGTTGTTTCGCATATCACTTTTGCACATTTCAAATTCAAATCAGAAAACCCTTTGTCATCCGAAAAGCTCGTCTGTCGCCATTATCGTCCTTGCAAGTTTCAGCCATCTTCCCGACCTTTAAACCAAGAAGTTTCATGGCTTCTTCTTCGTTTCCTAGAAGTCTTTAGATGATGAGCCTCATAATGTCTCTTTGTCACCACCGGATTTGCCGGCGGTTTTACATGTTTTTACTCGCGACCATCTTCCTCCTCGTGTTCGTAGTATTAGATTCCCCCTTTTTTGTGATTTTGGTAAGGTTTCTTCGTTCTCTCGATTTTAGAAACCTCGGATATAAGGGAGCTTGCCTCCCAATGTCATATTCCTTCCGATTTTGAGTTTGTTACTCCTCGTCCGGGGGATAGGGCTAGTGTTCCCCGGAGGGGTTTATCATCAGATACTGAAGACGACTTAAGAGCGGTCTTCGTCTCTCTTATGCTTATGTGTATGTCGAACTCCAAGAGATGTTCGCATATCTCGCCCAAATAACACCCAATTCCTTTCGGCATTTGACCGCCTTGGTGTTTATGCCTATTGGCATAATACTCCTTTCACCGGGCTTGTCCTCGTGTTTTCCAATCGAAGGGTAGCAACTCGGGTGGTACAATTTTCACCCGTCGCAACTTCAAAGCGAAGACAAAATCGAAGATCTCGAACCGCGTAAGAAGTTCTTCTTTTTCGCTTTGATGAAGCTTTGGAGTTCGTCCAGCGATCGGATAAGCTTGCCGACGAGGTTATGATGAGAGCTTCGTGGCCCGGAGGAGGCTTGGATAAAATCGGTCTTGTGGACGAGGTGTTCACCGAGGCCGAGCTTCTTCGCAGGTCGAGCCCTTATGATCCCGCCACCGCGACAGCCGGTGAAGGTGAGGCCCTCTAGCTTGTCTTGAGCTCTTCGTTGTATTCCCCTTTTTAATGGTATTTATGCTCTTATCGGTGAACTCGTCAAAGCGCAAGAAGGAAATGGGTCGGTTTCGGAGGTCTCTTCAGAGGCCACGAGGCTACGCCCGAAGGATGTGGTGCGGTCTCTTCCGAGAGGCCCGAGGCTGCACTGAGGATGTGGTCGCGGTCTCTTCCGAGGCTAGGTTGAGGTCGCCTCTCCACCACTTAAAAGAAGGAAACGCGTTGACACTTCCGCCGGTGATGATGATTGCAAGGTCATCCAGCAGCGAGCCGCTGGCGTCGGTCATTCCCCGTGGTAACGAGAAATTTGCACGTCACTAATTCTTTTCTTTTGATGTAGTTTTTGACCGTGACTTATGTGCAGCGTCTGAGCTCGTGAAGGCTGAGCTCACCGGGGCGGCGGAATATTTGGATGATTCCGCCGCTCGGTTCGACAAGTGGCCCGATACTCCAAGGATCTAGAGGATGAAAGACCCTCCTTGTCCGGGGAGGTAGCCGAGGCCGAGGCGACGGCTGGGGAGGCAAAGAAGAGAGAGACCGAGGCCTTGGCGATGGTAAAGGAAGTGAGGGCGGGGGTCGCGGCAGCGAAGGTGGAGGCAGCGGCCAAGATTGCCTTGTTGAAGGCAAAGCTGGCTTCTGCCGAGGTGGAGGTTGAAGCAACCCGACGTCGGGAAGCCGGGCGGTAGCCATGGCGAATTTCTCCGCCGCTGCGGTGAAGCTGCTCGTCCGGGAGGTTCTCCGGGTTCTTGGGAGATTCGGCCGACGTGCTCAACAAGCGTGGTAGCGACCACCTCGACACGATCGTCGAGGATTACCCGCATTGGATAAGTTCAAATATGGGTATGAGGTGGCGGAGGAAGATGCCTTGTGCGGCACTACGCCGAAGGTCCTCGCTGTTGGCACGGAGGACATAACCGTCTTTGGAGGCCACTGCCGTCTCTCGGTCTTCTTGACCGACTTGATCCGCGAATGCTCGGTGGACCGGGACACCAATCTTGAGGCTTTGATTGTTGAATCGGCTAAAGCCGAGGTCCTCAAGACCGAGGATGGCCGGAGCTGCAGCTGTCGAGGCTCGGGAGGATGCCGAGGTGGTGCAGGATGCCGAGGAGGCGCAGGGGCGCCGAGGAGGTGCGAGATGGAGCCGGGCGGGTCGGGTTGATCCCTTGTATATTTTTTTTTTGTAAATACGTCGCTACTGAGACGCCCTTTGATTCGCCGAGACTTAATAAAACCGGTTGTTCATAATAAACTTGCCTTTTGTTCGCCTTCTCTCGAAATGCCCGATCTTCCCCGGTGAATCGGATCGAGGCTCGACACGGCTCTTGAAACCAAGGAGGCCGAGGTTTATCATTTGAAAGCCAAGCTTGGCCATGTGATGGAGGAGGCAAGTCGGCTCGAGGTGTCGCAAGAGAAGTTGGACGAGCTTCATGCTCGGGTTTGGAAATTGAGGAGGCTCGAGATTGCGAGGATAAGGCCAAACCGATCATAGAGGAGCACACCGAGTACGAGGCATTTATTCGCCGACAAGGTGGAATGACTATCTCCGAGGCTGAGGCTAAGGTCTTAGACCTCAAACCGCGGTGTTCGGAGTATAAGAGGAGGTATGGCCAGGACTCCTGGCAATTTCGAGAGCAATATGACGATTTGAAGAAGATCGGCGGCTTATACGAGATTGTAGCGGCGCGTCATCCCTTCCTTGGACGTGTGCTTCGTTCTGCTATGCACATTCTTCTCGCTGCTGCTTAGTCATCTGCTAGGATGACTTCTCGCTTCCTGATATATCTTCTCCTGATTGGATAGCTCAAGAGACGTGGGCCTTCGCGGCAAGTCGTTCTTCGCTGCCGTGGAGGTCGTCTCGCGGGCCGAGAGGTCGATCCGGCAGGGCTCTTAGTGTAGGTCGAGGACGGGGTAGCTTAGCATAGATGCTCATTGAATCCGGACTTTTCTAGGGATCGCTTAGCTTTTCCCGCCTCCGGCCCTCTTCGTCCTCGTAATGTACGAAATAAGAAATTTTCCTTGCTTCGTGTTCTCTTTCTTGGACATTACTTTATTACCCCAACAGATAATTGGGTGTGTCGTCCTGAAATAAGCGAAGGTATTTTTGCCTTCGCACGCAAGGTATCCGCCCTCGAAATAAACGAAGGTATTTCGTCCTCGCGTCTGAAGCTTCCTCGAAATAAACGAGGGTAGTTCGTCCTCGTATGAAACGAATGTAGTTTGTCCTCGTACGAAGGTATCCGTCTTGAAATAAATGAAGGTATCCGTCCTCGTACGGAGCTTCCTCGTAATAAGTGAGGGTAGTTCGTCCTCGTATGAAGGTATCCGCCCTCGAAATGAACGAAGGTATCCGCCCTCGCATGCGAGGTATGGGTTCTGTTTTGCCAAGTTTTATCGGGAGGGTGGTCCCTCACGCGTTTGAAGTTCGTCTTCGATTAAACGAAGGTAGTATGTCCTCCGTCGAGGGTATAGTTAGCCCACGAAAAGGGTATAGTAATTTTAGAAGAGTCGTATGCATAAGTGACAAATGAAAACATGCAAGACAAAATAGATAGAGAAAGAAAAGATTTTTATTGATAAAAGATGGTGAACAAGACGACAAGACTCGGACTCGACCTAACAGACTCAAAGACGAACAAGACTCAACTTTTGACACTTATGCAAAATATCTCTTCAAATGAATGATGTGCCATGTGTTGGGTATTTGCTCACCGGACAAATGGGCGAGCTTATAGGCCCTTTTCCGAGGACTTCTTCAATCTTGTAAGGTCCTTCCCATGTGGCTTCCAGTTTGCGAGCTTTGGGCTTTATCGACTTCATTATTTGAGCACGAGATCGCCCACCGAACCTGCCGGGACTTGACACGCGGTTGTAATACCGAGCTACTTGTTGCTTGTCCGAGCTTCCTCGATGTAGGCGAGGTCTCTCTTTCTTCGAAAGCGGATCTAGATTAGTTCGTAGATTTTCCCCATTTGCTTGGCGGAGAGGTGAATGGTGCGGGGCTCGTATTCGATCTCGCAGGATCACCGCTTGGTTCCATACACCGCATCAGTAGGCGTTTCTCCGTTAAATCGTCCGAGGTGTTGTTCGGTATGACCATAAGACTTGCGGTAAATTCTCTACCCAAAGACCCTTAGCTCGGCCAAGACGGGTTTTGAGACCCTTCACGATCGTCTGTTGGTGACCTCGGTCCGACCATTTGCTTGAGGATGGGCGATCGAGGTGAACTTTGTTGGATCCAAGCTCTTGACACCGTCTTTGAATATCTTATCGGTGAATGTGTCCCATTATCCGAAAGAAGGATATGAGGATGCCGAATCGACACACTATGTTCTTCCGCACGGTTGAGGCGTTTTGCTTGTGATCTTTGCCAAGGCTCGCCTTCCACCCACTTCGTGAAGTAGTCAATCGCGATAATCGTGAATTGAGTTGCCGGTGCTTGCGTAAAGGGCCTACGATGTCGATCCCCATTGCATAAATGGCGAGGGCTTTGTATGGAGGCGAGGTCGGTCTGTGGTAGCCTTGGCACATTCCCTGAATTTGACACTTGGATACCTTTTCACAAGGTTAAGTGAGTCTTGAACATTGTTGTGATAGTATCCCCATCGCACGACCTTTTTACAAGGCTCGGGGTCCGATGTGACTTTCATACGATCCTTCGTACTTCCGTAGTACGTAATCAGCTCGGTTCGCCCAAGCACCTTAGGAGAGGTGGAGGTATGACTTTTGTAGAAATACCGCCTCAAGTATATATCGCAATGATTTGCTCAAGATCCTCCCGGCCTCGAGCTTGTCACAGGGCACCGCCTTTCTCCGATAATCTCGAATGGGAGTCATCCATTTGGCTCTTCATCCGAGACCACGTTGACCTCGGCTCCTTCATCAAGATCGCCTATGCTTGATGTCGATTTCTCTCTTGGTGGGCTTGTTGACGATGAGGCCAATTTGCTTAAGATGTCACCGTCCATTTTGCTCCTTGGGATGCGAATTATCCGGAAGTGGGAGGAAGTTTGTTGTAGGCTTTTGGCTTTCTCGAGGTATTTCTTCATCCCACGCCTTTTACCTCGTGCTTCCCAACATGTGGCTTACGATGACTTGAGAGTCACTATGAACTTTCTTGCCGTCAGACCAAGACTTTGAGCGGTGAAGTCCTGCGATCGAGGCCTCATACTCTACTGTTGTTCGTATTTTGAATGAGAACCGAAGTGCGACGTGATCTTCGCCATCCGGTCCGAGGAGCAAGATACCGACTCCGCTACCCGTTCTCCGAAGCCCGTCAACGTAGACTTGCCAAAGAATCCTCGATGTTTTCTCCATGGTTCGACTTTTTTCCGACACGGACTTGGTGGGCTTGGTTTCTCGACAAGTGAGCCTCGGCAAGAAAGTCCGCTAAGGCTCGACCTTTGATGGCTTGACGGGGCGAAAGATATATCATGTTCGTCGATTCAATTGCCCACTTGTAATTCTCCCAAGCTTCGGCTTTGTCAACACTTGCCGAAGTGGATGGTGAGTGAGGACTTGTATGGGATGTGCATGGAAGTATAGACGTCTCCTCGCAAGATTTACTAATGCTAGGCGAGCTTCCAAAGGTTGATACCTCGTTTCGGGCCTTTAATGCTCGGTGATGAAATATACTGAGTCGACGTCCTTTCTCTCGTGCAAGACCGCACTTATGGTTTCGTCCGAGGCGGCGAGGTATAGGAAAGGACTTCTCCTTCCTTCTAACGGATAGAGTGGGAGTTTGCAAGGTAGTTCTTGAGATCTTCAAAGGCGGACTTGTGTGTATCATTCCGTGAGAATTCTAGCCTTTTTAGTACCTTGAAGAAGGGTAGCTGCTTGTCCGCGGCCTTTGAAAGAAAGCGACTTAGTCTTGACTATGCACCCCGTCGGTTTATGTACGTCGTGAATGGTCTTCGCATCTTCATTTCTAGAATGGTTTGAACTTTGGATGGGTTGGCTTTTAACCCTTCTTGTGAAACCCAGCACCCTAAGAATTTTTCGGACCGAACTGCGAACGTGCACTTCTGGGGATTCAGTTTGAGGTTGACTTTTCGAAGTAAGCCGAGGACGATCCGAAGGTCGGAGACACATGCGGCTTCTTCCTTGCTTTTGACTACGATGTCGTCGACGTATACCTCCATATTCCGACCTATGTAGGGCTGAAATATTTTGTCTACCATTATTTGATAGGTAGCTCCCGCATTCTTAAGTCTGAATGGCATCTTCCTATATGCGAAGACTCCGAAGTCTGTGATGAAGGCTGTCTTGGCCGCGTCTTCTGTTTAGAATGATTTTGTTCTTAATCTTAGTATTCTTTTGTATGTCATTTTAAATAGTTTGTTCTATTTATGTCGTTGGTTTGATTCGTATTGATCGAATTGGACTTATTTGATTTGTTTCGATGTTTTGCAGAAAAATGATATTAAATAGGATGAAATTTATCTACCAAGAATTATCCTATATTGAAGAGCATCGCGATAGGAGTCCGTGGGCGCAAACGGATCTCAATTCGGAGTTCGTACGAGAGAGAACGGAGCAAAACCGCGAAGTTGCGCACGCGAGTCCGCGAGCGCGTCCGACGCTGCGAGCACAACCGGCGCTGGCTCGCCTTCAGCGCGCGTTCAGCGCGAGCACTACATACTCAGCGCGCGTTCAGCCTCCATTTTACCTCCCAGCGTGCGCTGTTCGCGCGTCCGGCGCTGGGAAGCCTTTCTGCCGCATTTCAGAAGTGCCTCGTGTCCTGCGACTCGATCCGTCCGGCGTTTGGGTGCATCTCTTGTTCTTTCCATGGCGCCACGTCCGGCCACCACCAATTTTGCCCACGTCGCGTCCGACGACGCGATGCGTCCGGCCGGGCGTGATTTCTGCCGCTATAAATACTGCTTTTAGGCGTAAAACCCTAAGCCCTCATTCTCTTTCTCTCGCACGCGTTTTTTCCTTTCTTCTTCCTTCTTTCTTTTAATTATTTTGTGCTTGGATTAACAATTGGATTGTAAGATTCGGATATTGGAAAGACAATTTATCGAGGAATAGTTTGTAAGTTTTTCTCGCTTTGATTATGTCTATGTAATTGAGATTGATGAATTTCTACTATGAGATAAATTATCGATTTGTTGAGAAATATATGTTTAATCGTTCTTATCTTGAATTGTGATTATTGAATTGATGATTTGCGATTTCTTCATCCGTATAAATTGTTTATTTTATGATCTTCATGCATGGTGTTCGAAAGAATAGTGTAGGTTGATTGTATGCTTATGTTTGATTATAAAGATATGCGAGAGCAGATTTATATTAAATATAAGTTTGACAATGAAAGTGATCGAGAGATTGGTTTGTTGTTGAATAAATGATATATGTGGTTAGGGTTTTTGTTATCGTGTGCCTTGCAATAAAATATCCTTCGTAGTTGATGGTTGGTTGATTGAGAGATCCCCTATCGTTAAGTTCGAGTCTAACGTTGGCGTAATCGAGAGATTAGTTAGTGTTGACCGCTTGGTGAGGCGGGGTGTTTATGCATTGTGTATCGGTCCTTGATTTATTAATTGTGAGGATAGATTTGAACCCTAGAACACCGCCTCCAATTCCGTGTATCCGCCGATTCCTATTGTTGTCCAAGTGCATCCGTTTTCCTCGCTTTATTTTATTTCCTCGCCGTCCTTTCCGTGACAGCCCCTTTATGTTAGGACGTTAGTTTTCCTTTCTGTTTTGTGTTTGACATAGAACCGTAGCCTGTTAAGCCTTCCTAGAGATTCGACTAGGGTCGACCTTACCATTCTATGGGACCTCGTACTATTGCAAGCGATGAAAAGAAAATTTGGTCGGAACAAATTTTGGCGCCGCTGTTAGGAAGGCTTTAGGCTTTTGGTTTTGTGTCGTTTGTTTTTCGTATTTCTTTTTGTTTTCTGCTTCTTCCCGTGCTTTTTCTTTTTATTTCTTTCTTTTCTTTTCTTTGTTTCTATTTTCTCCAACAGTGCGTGTGATCTTGTTTTTGTAGTTGGTGTCTCATAATGCGGGTTACCGCGATACGAATATGGTCATACAGACCGGAGGAGGAAGCTCGTCGATTGGGCAAATTCTTCCTTTGAAGAAGGAGCCCAGTTCGACTATTTTGAGGGATACCCGTCGGTGTGAGCATCAAGCCTATGATCCCTCTTGGAGGCATCCTCGAGTTCTTCATATAGTCAAGACCTATTCTTCCAACAACAACACCGATGAAGTTTACATTGGAGGAGTCATTGCAGCGCTCATTCAGCGAGTCACCGATGAAGCGGTAAGGTGAAGCCGACATTGGAGGAGTCATTGCAGGCGCTCATTCAAGCGAGTCACCGGTGAAGCCACAAAGGTTTGAGATTTTGGAAACATCTATCGAGCGTTTAGAGACTCAAGTCGACCGGTTAGCGAGGATAGTGGAAGAATTGGTCCACAACCAAAGTGTGGAGGAGATGCCGAGACAATTGAGCAAACTTCTTCTATCATAGTCTATGAAGATGATGAAGTTGAGGGAGAATCATGGAAGTTGATGAAAGTGAAGAGTCGAGGATTCATCAAGCGAGACTAAGTGTGAACAAAGAGATATCTTCCGATCCAAATGAAGGATGAAGAGAGACATACGATCGGTAGCATCTATAATTTTCAACATCCTTATTCTCCAAAGTATTGTGCTTTTGGAGTTGAAGTTATCTATTTTTCTTTGGAGAATAAGATGTTTGATTTGAACTTAATTAATTCGTTAATTGCTACCTTAACTGTCCTTTGTGCTTACAATGTTACTACTGATGCTCTGGTTGAGATGATATTCCTGCAGGTGAAGGACTATGGATAGTCCGTTTTTCATTGGTGGAGCTCATGCCATTGAAACGAACGCTACGTGGGAGGCAACCCACGGGTTACATGTTTTTCTGTTTTGTTTCGCTCTTTTCTTTTCGTGTTTTAAATAAGTGAGATGAGAATTGTGGCGAGTTGCATAACATGAACACTCAAGCCACTGGACGACGTCACCGTCGTACCTCGCTGACATGCTCTCCCAATTTCGTGAAGTTAACTTCTACATTTTACCTTTTGGCTTTTGTCTAAAGTGTGGAGCGTGCTTGCCGCCTTGTGTGTTTGCATGTGACTTGTGTTTGTTTGGGTGTGTCGTCTCCATTTTATACCTTTTGTTTGGATTTGAGTATGCTTTATCGCCTAGTGTACGAGTAGAGTTGAGTGAGCATGATTTTATTGGGTATGCACGTCCGAACCGATTTCTAGTAATTCTTATTGACGCGTGACTTGGCGTGATAATTGTTGATGATCGATCTAGTTGTGGGCACGTCAAGTAAATTATGATGAAGTGATATGTGTAGTTGATTGTCGTTGCTATTTATATGGTCCCTCGCGTGTCTTATCTCGAAAAAAAATGAAAATATGAAAAGATTGTTAAAAAAAAAGTTGGAATAATCATTGATGGTTGAATAAGTGAGCTTAAGGTCGAATAAGGGCTCTACCCTCTCGCTCCATGTTGCTTCTCGAATGGAAACTCAAAGTGATGAGTATGGAAAACCACATTAGGATACTCGGGTTTTCAACTCGAAGGTTTGACTTAATGAATATTGTCCTATAATCCTCCTTGAGTAATCACATCTGGTATTGAAAGTTGTTTAGTATGTTGAAAATGAGATGTTTTATGCAAGGTGTTTATATGAATTGACAATTCGATTATTAAATGCATATAGATCAGATTTGTGATTTCCTTGGATTAAGCCACATGCTCAATCAATTGTTAATTTATTACTATGTTAAGAAGTGTATTGGTTTAGAATTTCTAGAATGAAGTGAAGTCATGTTTTATCTATTCAATTATTGTTTTCTTGATTTCTTTTCTCGTGTCGTGATGATAATGTTTGCTTGAGGACAAGCAAAGGTTTAAGTGTGGAGGAGTTGTTTAGAATGATTTTGTTCTTAATCTTAGTATTCTTTGTATGTCATTTTAAATAGTTTGTTCTATTTATGTCGTTGGTTTGATTCGTATTGATCGAATTGGACTTATTTGATTTGTTTCGATGTTTTGCAGAAAATGATATTAAATAGGATGAAATTTATCTACCAAGAATTATCCTATATTGAAGAGCATCGCGATAGGAGTCCGTGGTATAAACGGATCTCAATTCGGAGTTCGTCGAGAGAGAACGAGCAAAACCGCTGGTTATGCGACGCGAGTCCGCGAGCGCGTCCGACGCTGCGAGCACAACCGGCGCTGGCTCGCCTTCAGCGCGCGTTCAGCGCGAGCGCTACATACTCAGCGCGCGTTCAACCTCCATTTTACCTCCCAGCGTGCGCTGTTCGCGCGTCCGGCGCTGGGAAGCCTTTCTGCCGCATTTCAGAAGTGCCTCGTGTCCTGCGACTCGATCCGTCCGGCGTTTGGGTGCATCTCTTGTTCTTTCCAGTGGGCGCCCACGTCCGGCGCTGGGCCACCCGAATTTTGCCCACGTCGCGTCCGACGACGCGATGCGTCCGGCGCTGGGCGTGATTTCCTGCCGCTATAAATACAGTTTTAGACGAAAAACCTAAGCCCCCTCATTCTCTTTCTCTCGCACGCGTTTCTTTTCCTTTCTTCTTCCTTCTCTTTTCTTTTTAATTATTTTGTGCTTGGATTAACAATTGGATTGTAAGATTCCGGATATTGGAAAGACGAATTTATCGAGGAATAGTTTGTAAGTTTTTCTCGTTTTGATTATGTCTATGTAATTGAGATTGGATGAATTTCTACTATGAGATAAATTATCGATTTGTTGAGAAATATATGTTTAATCGTTCTTATCTTGAATTGTGATTATTGAATTGATGATTTGC
Organism: Salvia rosmarinus; assembly: GCA_036937905.1. NCBI lineage: Eukaryota > Viridiplantae > Streptophyta > Magnoliopsida > Lamiales > Lamiaceae > Salvia > Salvia rosmarinus. The sequence goes on from CM072816.1 coordinate 100,532,135, forward strand.
GATTTCTTCATCCGTATAAATTGTTTATTTTATGATCTTCATGCATGGTGTTCGAAAGAATAGTGTAGGTTGATTGTATGCTTATGTTTGATTATAAAGATATGCGAGAGCAGATTTATATTAAATATAAGTTTGACAATGAAAGTGATCGAGAGATTGGTTTGTTGTTGAATAAATGATATATGTGGTTAGGGTTTTTGTTATCGTGTGCCTTGCAATAAAATATCCTTCGTAGTTGATGGTTGGTTGATTGAGAGATCCCCTATCGTTAAGTTCGAGTCTAACGTTGGCGTAATCGAGAGATTAGTTAGTGTTAACCGTTTGGTGAGAGGCGTGGGTGTTTTATGCATTGTGTATCGGTCCTTGATTTATTAATTGTGAGGATAGATTTGAACCCTAGAACACCGCCTCCAATTCCGTATCCACAATTCCTATTGTTGTCCAAGTGCATCCGTTTTCCTGCTTTATTTTATTTCGCCGTCCTTTCCGTGATGCCCCTTTATGTTAGGGACGTTAGTTTTCCTTTCTGCTTCGTGTTTGACATAGAACCGTAGCCTGTTAAGCCTTCCTCGAGAGATTCGACTAGGGTCGACCTTACCATTCTATAGGGACCTCGTCTTATTGCAAGCGGATCGAAAAGAAAAATTTGGTCGAACATCTTCGCCATCCATCAAGACTTGGTGATACCCTTTATACAAGTCCAAGAAATCAAGACTTTGTACCGATCAATCGCCGACCTTCTTATCGATGTTGGGAAGGGATAGCAATCCTTTGGGCAATGTTTGTTGAGGTCGGTGTAGTCAATGCACATTCGCCATCCCCCTCCTCCTTTCTTCACCATCACCGGGTTGGCTATCCAGGTCGGATATTTGACTTCGAACAATATGCGAGCTTTTAACAATTGATTTACCTCGTCATGGATGACTTGGTTCCATTCGGCTGCAAAAATTCGTTGCTTCTGCCGAACTGGTTTTGTGCTCGGGTCGATGTTAAGCCTGTGGGTGATGATATTTGGGGAGACCCCGGTCATGTCGAGGGGCGACCAAGCAAACACGCCTCGAATTCCCTCGTGAGTTGGATAACCTGTTCCCTTAATTCAAGTGCCTTGGTAAAGCCAATCTTGACAACCTTGAGTGGCTCGTCTTTGTATAGCGTGACCTCCTCCACCGGGCTGTCAGGGATAGGCGATGTCTCTCTTACTTCCAGCTCCTCGGGTTTCTTTAATTGCTATGCCCGTGGGTGTTGGGCTGGGCGCCGCACTCGTAGGCGACCTGTAAGCATTCCTCGCCCGCTTCGATCTCCTGATCACGGCTATCCCCTGTGGGATCTTCATCGTCGGTGGTATGTTGAGCATACCGCCACAACGCTCACCCAATCTCGCCCAATATGATGTTATACGGCGAGTAGGCCTTCACCACTGAAGAAGTGTACCACCTTGGTGGAGCTCGTCGAGCTTTCCTACCGTGATGGTAGCTCGATTATCCCTTCGGGTAGGGGTTCAGATTCGGTCGGTTTGGTTACCAAACCGAAAATACCCAAAATAGGTAAACGTAACCGATACCAATCGGTTAGTCGGTTCATTATCGACAACCAAATTTAAATTAAATTTAAAAAATAAAAAAAAAAAAATACAAAAATTAACCGAAAATAACCGAATTAACCGAAAATAACCGAAATTAACCGAGATTATTTCAAATATTACGTAAATTAATATATTAAATTAAATAATTTTACTTAATAATTAATTAAATAAATAAATTAATTAATTAATTAATTAATTTCGTTAATCGGTATAACTGTTTGCTAATCGGTTATACCCGATAACCGAAATTCACATCAATCGGAATCGATCACCGAACCCAGAATCGATCACCGAACCGAAATCGAAAATCGGTTATCGGTTAACCGATAACCGATACCCGCTAACACCCCTACTGGGCGTGTCTCTCTCGAACGAAGCTTCGAGCGGCGGTGGTGCTGTGCGAGGCCCGCCTCTACTCCTAACTTATCAAAGCATTCCTTGAAAAGGATGCATCGACGCCGCCACCGCCGATGTACACGCCACCAAAATATTTGCGACCACCGCCGGATTACCGGTAGATCACGGTGGGCACTATCGCAGCGGGGTCGCCTTCGAGAAGGTGATCACCTCGTCCTTCGAGCCTCTTGTTGGCGGTTCGCGGTATGTGGACTTCGAGCTTGGTTTCAATGAGACTTCGTGACTCGCGGGAGCCCTCAGAATGGTGGAGATGACTCCATCATATTTTGGTTCGTCGTCTTCTTCTTCGTCGGTGTCGCGCCTTGCTTTCTTGTGGGGTGCAATTTCCTTTCTTTCTTGCTTCTCTTCGCTCATGTTGGGAGTTTACATCCGCCGCCTCGGCGACCACGCCTCGGTATTTCCTAAGGTTCCATCCCGAACCAACATCTCAATTTCTCCCACAGTCCCCTCGCAATCCTCGGTTTCGTGTCTGTAATCCTCATGGAATGAGCGGTATTTATCCTTGAATCGGCGCTTTGCCCATCCCGCTATTGGTCGGGCTTCGAACATGTTCGTGTGAGTGCGTAGATCTCGCCTCGGTTTTGTCAATGGGGTGTATTGAGATCTCCCCAGGTGTCACGCGATCCGAGCCCGACTCTATGGGGTGACGTATTCTTTCAGGCGCGTCGGCCTTGGCCTCGCCTCTCTCGCCCTTCGCCTCTTCTCCATTTTTCGAGGCTCGCCTTTCCGCCTCGCGCTCTTCGTCACCGCCCCGCTTTGGCGAACCGGTCACTATGCGCCATAGATCCGCCGCATCCGGGTTCGATTGACGATCTCTTTATATAAGGCCCAGGCGGATGCCGCTCGAAGGTCGAGATGATGAGGAGATCGCTCACATCTGCGACCTTCAGCTCTCCTTATCAACCAGTCATAAAGTCGCCGATGGACTCGCTCCGGCCTCGCTGAGAAGGTGTGCGGACGTCATCTTGGACTCGGCCTTCTGGAAGAACCTTCGATGGAAGGCCTTCATCAGATCGCGGTAGGAACCAATGCTCCCGGGAGGTAGACTGTCGAACCACCGACGGGCGTTGTCGACTAGTAACTCCGGGAAGAGCTTGCACATATGAATTGTGTCGAGGCGTTGGTTGATCATATTGTACTGGAACTGCGAGAGGAAGTTCTGCGGGTCCCTTAGTCCGTCGTAGGAGTGATGCTCGCACCGGTATTTGTCCGGGAGTGAGGTGTCGAGTATTTCGTTTGAGAACGGGCGACTATCCTCCCGCATTGTCGAAACCGCCTCCGGAGAGTGGGCGGAGTTCGTCGACCGACTCGCTCGATAGTGAGGGCTGACCTCGCGGTGGTCGCGACGCCCTTTCCGCACTGCTCATCCCTTCCGCGGTCGGTTTGGGCCCCGACCGCTGCGGAGGTGTGAGCGCCCCGACTGGGGCCTGGGGATCTACTGTCGTGGTACCGTGCTCTGACGAGGTTGCGGCGTCCTTTCTTCGGCCGTGGCCGACCTTGTGCTCGGGCCGAGGTATTGGAGGAAGCTCTCCTTGTTTTTCTCAAGAAACCCTCGACGTCGTCGAGGTTCATCTCGCGAGTCAGAGGTTCTCCTTGGTTGTTTCTACGATCTCCTTCGCTTTGGTATCTTGCTTCTTCATGCGGGATGGGATTTCGCTCTCGTCGAGGCTTTGGACATGCCCTTCGGGGGTCGATTCTAGGACCGGGCTTTTTCAAAGCTGAGCTCGGCGTGTTCGGCCGCCGTTGTGGTCGTTGTTGCCGGGCGGCGACTGGATGCGCGACTTCTTGTATACATCGTCGTGATTGATTCCTCAGAAACAATGGTTGATCGAAAACACAAAATTTTCGCTCCCACGCACGCGCCAATGATCGATCTTATTTTCGTAGTGGAATTAAACGCACGCAAGAACACCAGATATTTACGTGGTTCGATCTATAAATAAGATCTACGTCCATAGGGAGAGAGAGTATTCATGTATTGATAATGTGAGGAGCGATTACAAAAAGTGTAGATGTTCTTGCTCGCCTAATCTAGTCTCTATTTATACACAAATATATCGACCTAGATCCTCAATCCGAGATCTTCTCAGATCGGATCTTCCTCCCATCTCTTTCAAATTAGATTCTTTATATATGGTCGAATCTTCCGCTCACATTGATTTAGGAGTCTTCTTGGGCGAACTTGCTCGTGTCGAGCTTGATGTCGCTTACTTACTTGATTGGGCTCGCTGCTTGGGCCCTGGTTGGGCCGTATCCTATCACACAAAGAAATTGTATGGAATTGAAATTCAAGATAGATAGTTTGAAATGAATCAACAACGCATAATATAACCAATTAGGCCAAGAAATATGGTGCACGTAGGGTTGTCAATGGACGGGTTTTATCCGGACTAGAACCAATAAATAAGTAATGGTTGTGATTCTGGAACCGACCCATTAGACACTGGATCCGGACCGGACCCGGACCATCAACTATGGGTCTTAAGCGGTCCGGATCTGAGCGGATCTGGAACCAAAACCGGACAAGAACCAGAACTAGAATCGAAACTGTTGCTTTATAATTTAATGTGTTATGGGTGATTTTGAATCGATATGGATAAAATTAACTTATTGACAAGCCTGTTTACACTTAGGCTTGTCAATAGACAAGTTTTACTCGGATCAGAACCAATAAATAAATATTAGTTAATCAGAACCAGATCCGGACCGAACCGGACCATCAAACTATGTATATAAATGGTCCGGGTCTAAAGCGGGTCTGGAACCGAAACCAGAACCGCTGCTTTAAATTTAATGGGTTTTAAGCGGTTCTGGATCGGCCCGGGTAATTCCCACCCATTGAGATACCTAGGTGCACGAATCGACATCATAATACCACATAGGAAATCGGAAAATGTGTGTATATTGCGTGTTATTAAGCAACACTTTCATATACTATTATTTTGTTCTTCGCTTAATATAATCGACTAACATGCAAATAATTCGATTTTTCCCTTCTTATATTAATTTTCATTTTTTGTATATTATAAATGTTGTTATTTGCTAAAAAATAATATAAAACAATAATCACTTACTAATCGATCGAAGCAACAGTAGTGGCACATGTATGTACTAATATAAATTAAATCACTTTATGAGAATAAAAAGAATAATGAAATAGACAATCACGTGATAATTTATGATACTTCCATCGTCATATGTGATTTGTTTTCATATGATGTTGGCTCTTGACACGCAACACAACAGAGATATAGTGCTTATCGTGTTTTGATAGAGAATCTTTTGGTATTTTTATTTTATTTCTTAGATACTTTTGGTTTATGTAAACACATCGACCAGCTTGATTATTATGCGTTTTAAATTATTCATGATGATCTATGCAAATGATTCTTTTGATATTAAAGTTTCCAACTCGTTATAATTTATTTGAATATCTATTTATAATTTTAAGCTCGAATTATGTATATATATTTTCTCTAATTATGATATATTAAACAATTTTAACCCTAAAGTACGTCAAAAACATTTCACCAAAAATATTAAAGAACTATACAAACTAACTGCAATCGAGACCAAATGCTATATTCTCTCCGTCCACCAAAAAAACTTGTATTATTTTTGGTGACACGAGTTTTAATAAATTATAATGAGTGTAAAGTGAGTGGAGATAATAAATAAATATATTAATAGGTAGTGCGAGTAAAAAGGTGGGTCACGTGTGGGTTTTTTGTAAATAAATGATAGATTGATGGTAGTTGATATTTTCAAAAATGAAAAATACAAGCTTTTGGTGGATATCAAAAAACAAAATTAAATGCAAATTTTTGATGAATAGGTGAAGTATATTTTTATAATCAAATTCGTGTGGAAAATGGTAGTATTTGATATATAAATTCCATCAATATGTATCGGTCTACATGTACGTTGAGAATCTTGAGAATGATACGAGTCTCGCTTTGATAATTGACTTTTTGAGACTTTTGCATGAACTTCTAATTATTTTTGTAATTTTAACGTGACATTTAAAATGTTATAATAATATCATGATCTATTTGTATGTTACAAAAATAATTTTTTTGGATTGCCAAAAGTTGACAAAGTATGTCTCACCATAGCTGGCATTGCCAGTGTGTAGTTGCACGAACTTAGTATTTCTAATTTAATTAGTAGCACATACAACATGTCAAGTGAATGAATGTTAATTTCATGCTCATAAGGATATATCTTAGATTTTTAATTAACTATATATTGATTATCCATGCATCAAAAATTAACCTTGATGGAGTTTATATATTTCTTACTGTCATTATGTGTAAGTGTAACTTCAATGTTTACATATTTTTTTTATTTAATCAAGCTCTTACATTACAAACTTATTTATAATTATCATGTATATTTAAATTTATCCAATATCATAACCAGGGGCAATTTTTTTTAGATGAACCCATAGCCGTTACCGATAGTGCACACTAGATAAATACGTTCATGTTTAATAGTATGCAAACACACATAACAGGTAAATCATACTTAAAAAATAATTATGATAGGTTCAAACCTATAAAAACATTTGATGGGATTCGAACTTATTACCTTTCAATCACATTAACTCACTTTAACCATAAGACTTCCGGAACAACTGGGGGACAACCCGGGGCAGTTTTGATTTTGTGTAGGATGGACAACCGGCCTCCAAAAAATAAGGGCCACAAGAAATATCTGAATCCATATACGGTTTTTGTTTATATTATCTTGAATTATTAATTTATTATTTTAGCGTAGTTTATAGTGTGCGTGACTTTTATTCATGTGGCCGTGGATTTGACCCATGAGTAACATTTTTGTACATTTTGTTTGATTTTGTTGCTAATAAGTAAGGCAGTTTGACTTGTGCAGTAAAATAAATAACTTAAATGTGAGATGTCTTTTTTATCTTTAAAAATATACTATCCTGGCTCAACTATAAGGTCGTTTGGGCTTTGGCAGGATAAAAAAATAAAATATGAGGTGTTTTTTTTTAACAATTTTATCATGTAACTTGATAAAATTATTTTTTAATCATTAACAAAGAGTCAAATCTTAGCCCCACTCTTAATGATGACATATAAAATAAACTTCACGTAACTCATACGCGATACTACTAATAAATTTGATTGACAATACAAGTTTCTCAACGAATTAAACTCCATATATATCTACATTAAACTTAATAAATATGACCATAAATGGTCGTTTTAATATATTATATATATATATATATATATATATATATATATATATATATATAATCGTATTGCATAATTATAAAGTTTGATTGATGATTGATGTTGCACATAAAATGAATGCATCATTTCGTACCTTTTGAATTTTTATATCTCTTTATCGCATTGTACAACTATTTTTCTATATTAAATTACTTAAAATTACAAAATTTGAAATACATTGCTCGTGCTCGTGCTCGTGCATCTCACCGAACAAATCCTAGTTATATATAAAATAATAAAAACACGAATCTGATAATTTACTTCTTAGTTAAAAAAACTCTCACTGGATAGCTAGATTTTGTTATTTTATCGCAAAAGAAAAGTTCTTTTTCAATTAATATATTATTATTTCATTCTTGATTTTACCACGAAAATATCTTATCATGTTATCACGGACACAAAAAGAAATACAAACTCGAAGGGCTTAAGTTATATACGAATTCCTGAGCCCAAGAGTTAAGAATAACAAGTTTTTCATTACCTAAAATCGAATAACCACTTAGAATAACAAAAAAAATTATATTTGTCGAGAAGTGTAAAATTGTATGGATACAATCTTCGTTGTGTATCTTGATTAATTTGATGGTTTCTTTGTGGATTCCTATAAGAAACTTGCACGTGGGGCAAATTCGGCTATTCTCTTGGCAATTGAATCCTCTTGCATACACTTGCTCCATTAATGTGTATAGTCTTTATTCCTTAATGAAACAATTAATTATGTAACATACTAAGTTTGGATAAACTAATGACATCATCTGATCTAATTTGTAGTTTTGTAGTCATGGAGATGGTAATATTTTTATTTTATTTTTACTTTTTGATTTTCAATTAATTACATTAGATTAATTTTTCAATAAATATAAAACATGGTGAATATAGCAATACTCATTCCATCATCAGAATATATTCAGGGGAATTTTTAGTGTGGATTTTAATCAAAGTTGTTGAGTATTTTATGAATAAGGTAAGAGTCTCACATTATTATTGTTCCAAATTAATTAGAGGTGGATCATGAGTGATAAAATGTATAAATAACTGGTGTTGTTCAGAGTAACAAGAAGAGATAGTGGTATGATATGAGTGATAAAAGTGTAAATCAATGATATTGTTGAGGTTAATAAGTATAGAGTATTTTATATGATAGTTTCTATAAAATGGGAAGAGTACAAATTTAGGGAATGTAATAAAAAAAGAAAATCATAAACAAATTTTTGGGATAGAGATAATATAGTTATTAGTTATATGTTACAAAATATAATAGTAGATGTAATATATTAAAGGTGAGATCTTGTAGTATACTCTCTCCGTCCCATCTAATATGATATGTATTTTTTTTGGGCTATCCCATCCAAGATGATCTATTTTTTTTTCAGAAAATAATTATCTCTTCAAAAGTTGTGGAACCTACTAATTTTTTATCATTTTAATCACTTTATATATTTCTTCTAGATAACCATATCGAAAAAAAATGGATCGTATTTGATAATACAGAGAGAGTAATATTTAACCTAGTAAAAAGTCGAAGGATCCCATCTTAGATTCCACCTAATAATCATTATAAATCAAACCATCCACATCGCCTTTCTGGGATCACGTCAGTTATTTATTAAATAAGACAAAAAATTTATTAATTGTTTACTAAATAATCCAAAGATCCTATCCGGCCTCTATGTTTAAGTGGTCTTTACATTATATTTATTTCTTAAAATTATGCTGACGGGAATATGCACATGCATATCCACATTAGCGTACTCTAATTTCATTTATTTAGTCAATATAATTAATTACTGTGAGATCGGGACAATGGTTTCATATTTTAATGAACGTATCTCACTGGTGCCAGTTTTTAATCGATTTATTTTGTAACTTAGAACATGTCACATAATTAAATAATATTGATCAAATTTCTATAGTTGGCTATGAGGCAGCTACCATGCACCACCCAATGGCAGAGCTACACTGGGGCCGGGGGCCTTGAGCCCCCTAACCTTTTGAAAATAGCTATATATTAAATATGTAAAAATATTTTATAAAGCTTGTTTAATTTGATGGTTATGATCCTTCTTGTTTGATGAAGGTTGTGAGTAGAGATGACAACGGATTCAGGACCCGGTCCAGATCCGTGGATCCATATCCATTTTAAGGATCCGGATCCTCAAAAATCTGGATCCGACGGATCCGGATCGAATCTGGAACATATATCAATATTTCAATCAATCTGAGTCTAGGTTTTAAGACCCGGATCCGATCCGGATCCGGTCCGTGGACCCGCCAATTATATATATATATATATATATATATATATATATATATATATATATATATATATATTGGTTAAATGAGTAACCATTCTTATCCTAAAACTAAGAACCAAATGAATTAGTTATGAAAGTTGATGAATCCGTTGAGAAATTTAATGAATTCAACAATTGTAATTTTTCACCCGTTCGAATCCCATGAGGGACTAAAATTTTATTTTTTGGATTCAAGAACTTTCCAAATGGATTCATCAACTTTCACCGTGAATTCATCATTTTTTGGTTCTCACGTTCTCACAATAAAATGGTTCTCACGTTAACCTCCCTATATATATATATATATATATATATATATATATATATATATATATATATATATATTTTTTATTATGATTAAATTAGTTAACCTAAATAATTTCTATTCGTATGCCTCATCATTCCCAATTTCTCATTCCAAAATCCATTTAGTTTATATATACATATATATATATATATATATTATTTTATTATAATTAAATACATAACCCCAACTTAAAACTCTTCAATTTTCTTTTTCAAATTATTCCAAAACAAATATATTCCAAATTTCATTTCAAATACTCCCAATTATGTATCTATCGGCATTCACTATGGTCATACATTTACACCATCGACGATCGAGTTGTTTGTTGCTTCCTACTTTATAGTAAATCAGAATTAACGCCTTCCAATATAGTGATAATTGTAGAAATTCTAAATAATTATTATAGTATTATTATGCATTTAGATTATTATGGTGTTATCGTGAATTATAGTTGACTGAAATTTATTTTAGAAGCGAAAACATATGGATCTGAATCTAGACCCTGGACCCTGTGGATCTTATGGATCTGGATCTGGATTTAATTTTTTTGGACCCAATGGATCTGGATCGGATCCGGACCAAAGCAAAAAAATCGGATCTGGATCTGGACCTAGCCAGATCCGACCCATTGCCATCCCTAGTTGTGAGTTCGAAACTCAGCTTCTTTTTTTTTCTCTTTCTTTCCTTCTTTTTTTCTCTTCTGTTTCTTGCGTTTCTTTCCTCTCTTTTTTTCTTTTCTCTTCTCTCTTCCTTTTTTCCTCTTCTGTTTCTTTCTTTTAGTTGGTGCTTTTTTCCCCTATCTCTATTTTATTTCTTCTCTTTGTTTTGGAATCTTTTTTCTTTTTTTCTTTCTTATATAATTTATTTTATGTTGATAAAATAAAATATGTATATAAATAATAACAGTATATATATGAATTAACTCTTAGCTAGACATATGTGCTCTCTCTATAGATATTTAACATTTAATAACTAAATCTATTATAGTCTAATAGGTTATGATTTTCATCTTTCATTTAGGAGATCTTAATTTAATACATCTTAGCTACATATTTTACTTTTTCTTTTCCTATACTTTTCCTTTATCTTTCTTTCATTTTTCATTATAATGAACTCATTAAATTATTTAAATTATTATTATTTTATATTTCTATTTTAAAATTTTATTTTATTACCTTTTAAAATTATTATTAATTGAACTTTCAGGAAATATTTCCTGGCTCCGCCACTGCACCACCCCGATCAACCAACCCATTCCCGATCTGATGTGGAAAACTTTCGTGTCACATTACACACAAATATATAATAGTCATATTCGAATTTAAATATAATTAAAATAGGTTATACTACTAGATGTCAATTTAGATCTGACCCAGAGTAGAATTTGAGAAAAAAAAAGTTTGAGTAAGAAGTCAAATCAATTCAGAAGCGTATTAATTCTCCATGCAAAAGTTGGAAATTCGGGAGTACCTTTTTAAGTTCCAAATTTCATTTTGTATCATATGCACTAACCGAGATTCGTCTCGAGAAATGAAAATTTGACAACTTTTTTCGAAAAAAACAAAATAGCAAGATATGAATCATTTGTAGTACCATTAGAATTTAGAACATGACTATGATTTTCACCCACCTCTCGTATAATAATATTTTATTAATTTAATTTATATCAATAAAATATTATCATATGAGATAGAACATAATATATATACATGTTCTATAAAATTTCCTCAACAAGACATGGCGAAGTGCAATAAAGTGTAGCAGTAAAAAATTCTAAATGCCACTATTGTGACCTACAAAATACAATTACTTTATGTCAATTTGTGTCCTAATATTTCGTAATTTTTTACTTAATATCTCAATGTAAGCATATTGTTATTTTAGTTCATAAAGTTTTAAAAAAAAATTATTAATATCTTGTCGATCAATTTCCGACGTCCAAATATTTACGCGGTTGTCGAAATTTCATGTTGAACTCCAAATTAATATAAAAATAACATAAAAATATAGAAAAACTCAATTTCTTCCTTATATTGATGTGGAAAAGAAATGAAACAATGTCTTATTGGAGGAGTTTTTTCACTTTTTCATTTAATTTTTATATTGAACTAAAGTCCAATATGAAATTTCGAGAGACACGTTTAAAGCCATATGTAGATTACTCAATTCGTTGGCGAAATCCCAATCCCAAATGATATAAGGTCACAAAATCTTCACCCTCACTATATTCATCCAGTCATTCCATCATCGAACTCCCAATTATGAAATTAAATGGTGCTTGGAAAGTACATGATAAGGGTAGTCAATCACATTCATATTAATTCGATATAGTCTAAAGGTAATCGAAAAAATCATACTTGATTATTTCTATCTTTTTAAACAATATATCTACTTTTATTAATATGTACCCACTCATATAACTTCGCACGACACTCATTTTATGTGTCTTAAACAATATTACAATAGCGACTTTACATGTATGTATATATTTATATTTAGAGATTGCTTAATTACATATAAAATCTTCGAGGTTCAGAATACACGCGAAAACGGAACTAAAAGAATATACGGGTTGTGGGATCATCGATCGGCGCCCGGCAAGCGACGTGTACAGACTTGACGTGGGCCCCAAGTATCCCGAACAACAACAATACTTGTCGTTTCATGCTCCAATGTATCGACATGCGATTCTCATTTCTCCTCCTCCTCAACTTTATATTATATTTTATGGTCGGTGTCTCTTCCACTCAACATGCTCCTCTCTCTCTCTCTCTCTCTGTCACTTCTCTCCCTCCATCCCACTTGCACCCACACGCAAAAGTGGTTTCTCTCGAAATCAATTTCTCCTTCTCATTTTTCTCCCATGGGCGCATGCACGTATACCCAGATCTCATAAGAGATATGCATATATACCCAATGGGATAAAAACATGCAAAATCAGGTAGATTTATATTGTATGGACAAATATACCCTCATAATCTGACTTTGTTTTCTGTGTAAAATAATGAGCGGATTAAAAAATGGAAATCTGCCAGTTGGAGCTCGGTCGGATTCCGATCGGAGTGATCGGATTCAATGTCATTTTTTGCAGACGATCGGATTCCGTCGTGTGCATTGAATCAGAGAGATACACACCGATCGGATCCGATCGTTGTTGTTTTTTTTTAATTATTTCGCTTCAATAAGTGCTTTGAATTTTCTCTCAAATTATTGTAGCATTCAATTCATTCACGTAGAACTGATATAATAGGTCTGAATTTAGTACAATAATAGGTCTGATTTTACTGTTGTTACAGTAAAATTGTACAATAATGAGTCTGAATTCATTGTAACTACAGTAATTTCACGTGAATGCTACATCATTTGTTGTTGTTTACCTTCTATAAAATTTACGAATTCATTCATTCATTCACATCTCATAACTTGATTTTCCAAAATTTTCAATTGAAGTCAAGCAACGATTTGAAGGAAACCACGGAGAATTCAATCATTTTCCAATATCAAAGGTAATTCGCCAGCAATCCCAAAGAATAATATACTATATTTACATGTACGACGTATATTTTGATTGGGAATTTTGTTTTAATATTTTTATTTATTCTTTCTTTATGTAGATGGACAATTGGAAATTCATTATGCTAATTATGGTGGAGAGTTTGATAGTGATTGTACGATATTGGCGGGTGTCAACAAATTGCCCAAATTCCATATCTTTTTCTTTGCGCCTCATATACTATATCAATCACGTATTGCAGCCGATGAATTGAGCACGGATTATCAATTATTTTATTTATCCACATCTCGATATGGTCGGATAATAAAATCATTGTTAACCGATGATGAACTGCTTGCTCGATTGTGCATGTATCGAAGAATATCCACGCTTATGTAGTTCACAACACTACAAATATTACGAGTGGATCAAACCCGGAGAGCCCAATCATTTGCAAGAAGAATATTTACAAGATGTTCCAAGTATGCTTTACGGTGATTGGTTTTCGAATCCCAAAGGCACGCTACGGAGACAACAAGGCCAACAACTCCTATTCGAATGATGACGTTGATGGAGAAGCGAAGAAGAAGAATATGTACCGAGACCAAAGATCTCAAGAGACCGACTCAGATGCCTCGACGACCATCCCAACAATCAATTTTAAATAATACGTTTATCGATTTTGCAGATGGATTCAAGAGAAGGAGGACTTCCCAAACTATTATCTTTGATTAATCCAAGCACCTATCCGTAAGATGTCAACCCACCCGATGTCAAGAACTAACTAATCGGTTAGTTCCGGTCATTCCGCTCAACGCCGCAATTCACTTGTTGCTAGTGAAATGGACCCGACAAGGGATGGAGAATTGAGTAGTAATTCATATTACTATAACAAAGACGACCTCTATCTTGTTGTTGGTGTGTGGCATATGGAGCGGGCGGAATACGTTGTTGGTCGCTCGATACAACACGATCGACATTTAAATGCAAGCACTCGAGAGGTGTAATTTTGAGTTACGAGCTGCCCAACGAGGTAATATTTGGAAAGTTTATAAGTTTATATCCGAACACAAATGCCACCGTGATTTGGGTTGTGTTGGACCATCAAGGTTCATTCAAAGATAATTGCAGCAGATTATGCTCGAAAATGCGCACAACAATGTGAAATCATGAAGCCTAAATCAATTATGGCCGAGTTGAAACATGATTTTGGTATCCGTGATCGCTTATGATATGGCGCTGCGAGCCCGACATACGCCGATTGAGTTGATATACGGTCGGCATGATCGATCACTCCAATGTCGCCAGTTATCTGCAAATGTCGATACGCATTTAATCCCGTACATTTATCGATTATGAGGTCGATGGTGATGGTCGATTCCGCATCTCGCTCGTGCTCTCGCCGCATCTATTGCCCTTCTATTTTTGTTCGAGACCGGTGATCATCGTAGATGGTACTCACCTCGAGGAAAGAATAAGGAATTTTATTTGTTGCGATAACGGCGATGCCAATGAGCAAGTGTTCCGTTGGCGTATGGTGTTGGGCCAATTGAGAATGATGAATCTTGGTCATGGTTTATCTCACGCATCCAACGGGTATTTGGAAATACTGGAAAACTCTTAATTATCTCGGACGCACACGTGTCCATAGCTAACGCCATCGAGAGAGTATTTCCACAAGCTCATCACGCCTTATGCTTCTACCACTTACCGAACAAGATCAAACAGCCAGAAGCGATGCGTGGTGGAAATGTTCCAAGAAGTCGCTTATGCATACGAGCCCGCATAATACCAACGTGCTATGTCTCGCTATCGAAAGCATAAATGATAAAGATACCACAAACCGCCCGTAGACCGTAAAACGGGCCCGCTCAAAATCCCCGTGAGCCGCTTTAGCTTCTTAACATCAAATGCAGCAGAGTCATTTAACTCTCGATTATTATGGGCGAGGCATCTTCCAATATGCTCAATGTTGGAAGCAATCGACTTGTAATTGAGCGAAGGTTCAACGATAGACGAGCAAAGAAGACGTAGGGTCGACAACTATCTCACCGAGGAAATAGTGAAAAAGCTTACGATGGCGGTGTCCAAAAGTCGTCGTTACTCACGACAAGGTCTACAAATGTAAAATATAGGTGCGATGCGGCGTTAGGAACTTCCTCGGTCGATCTTCAACTCAAATCGTGTGATTGTCGAGAATTTAACCAAGACGGATGCCGTGTTCACACGCAATTGTCGCCATTAAGTAAGTTTTAATACTAATACTACACGCCGCTTTATTTTTCATGTAACTCATACTAATACTTTTCATCGACAAGGAGGCGGAGAATCCATCCACAATTACGTCGAATCATACTACACGATCAACACTTTAATTGAGACATACAAAGGTGCAAAGAATCATGTCCTCAATACAACGAGTGGTCGGTTCCAAATGAGGTAGCTCAAGCGAATGTATTGCCTCCTATTGTGACAAGACAGTGGACGACCTAGAACAAGTCGGATTCCATCCGGTGGTGAAAGGTCTACAAGAAGAGTGCCTACAAACGATATGGGAGAATCGCTCAGCAAAGAGCCGAGCACCAAAGAAATGCGGTCATTGTAGGGAACCGTGACATACACGAAGGAAATGTCCAAATCGAATAGATGAAGGCATAGCGATTAATTAAAGTTGTTGTATTTTTTAATATTTCAAATATTGTATTCGCACCTTTTATTGTTATTCTTCTTTATATCATTCAATTTTATACATTGTGTTGTGCTATAATAATAATAATAATAATAATAATAATAATAATAATCAAAACACTATGATATATACATTAAATTTTATACAAAGAAAGTATGTTATTAGCCAAAAAAGATTATATGTACACATTTAAATTTACAAATATTAATAAAACTGAAATTTAAGATATTAAACATTTAAATTCAAGCGTTTTCTAACTGTTTTCACACAACTCAAAAATAGAAGTAGCTATAATTTTCCTATATGCTGATATATGAGTAGCCCCCCAATTAATACTCGGCGATCCGGATATCGCACGCTCAACGACATGTATGCATATGACCACAAGTTTACGCCGTCTTTCCGGGCGAACCGGTTATCGTGTGACGGATAGATAATTCAAGTGGCACATTTTTTTTCGATATGCCCGTATCGTTGAAGCTCCAATAATCAGCTTCATCCAAGATGAATGCAAATAAATGCAATAGGGGAGCCATCTGCTCGGCGCGGTGTCTTTTGGCATGATCTTCTAATCTCCAATATATCGAATCATATAGATCAAGCGTCCAATCAAGCACTTTGATAACAGCGACGACGTAGTGTGCATCAATAAGGCACGGTATAATCACCTATATAACACAATTATTACAAAATAATTTAAATTATTCAAATTAAATATATTAAAATTTAAATATATAACATGATATCAATTACAAAATCACTTGTTGCATCTCGGACCAATCGGTCATAGTGGATATTCACGTCGTGCCCCGATCGTGGAAATAATACTCTGGGTCCCTCCAACCACTTGAACAAGCTTCCCAACCAACTTGAAGGATTCATTGTTGAGACATTCAAATAAATTAATCGGACATCAATTGAGCAAAACAATAAATAAATGAATGTAAATTATTGGAAAATCAATACTTACATAGAAGGAGGTGTCCAATATAATCGTGTTTGCATTGTTTATGGCGGACAATACAAGATCGCCTTGATCGGTCCTCACTCTACACTCGTCATGAATGTATCAATCGCCTACAATAAGAACAATTGAATGTATAAGTATTAATCAATTAATTCAACTAAAATAAATTCGAATACTTAGAAATTCAAAGAACTTACGTCTGCAGATAATAAGTCGGTCGGCTTAAGAATATCCATGAAAATGCCCGATTAAGAATTCCACCACTCGGAAATCATCACCGTGCGTGGAGGGTGGCTTCAAGGAAGAGCTTGAAGTTCGACACTAACGCCGAGATGAAACTCACGCGGTTTGCCAAGAATAACATATGGAGATGATAGGGTCATCGATGGGAATCGCTGTCGGCCGCTCTTCCTAGGTACAGGCACGGGTGTCACCACAAGATTGCCCGTCCTTCTGTCATCCCCGATGTCATGCCTTCTGTCATTCTCGATGTGATCCTCGCATCGCATCCCTAAAGTCAACCACCGTGTCCATAATCGGACATTCCTGTAATAGTGGATCAACATGGGACTTTGAGGTCATCCAAATCGACACAATCTGCGAGAAAATATCATTTGACTTAGAAATATTTAAATAAACACAAAATATTTAAATTATTTAATTAAATTGAACTTACTTGTCCACAATCACTAAAAATATCAAACATTTCAGCGAATGAGCCTGAAGGTGGCTGCTGATAAGAAGAAGGAGGTGGCTCCTGATAGTAGCGAGAGGTGACAGATCACGATAGGAGTCGGGATGTGGCTGTTGATAGGAAGTATGAGGTGGCTCCTGATATGCACGAGGTGGCTCCTGATAGGAAGCACGAGGTGGTTCTTGATAGGATGGTATGGCCTTAGTCCTACCAAACTCGTACACAGAATGTCGAGCTGGCGCGTCTCGCATGTCCGCCATCACCGATTCCCGTGCCTCATCAACTGATTGTCGTGCCACGAGATGAGTATGATGATCGGATGGAGAATGGGTCGGTGTACGTCGCGAACGACGATGACCGACAACCAACCAACTCCTTAAACCAACCCTTCAACTTCGCCGTCATCCGCACTCTCAACCTCCTCAAGGTGCTTCCTCGATAGCTCGGTCACCCTCCGAGCATGCCTCTCGATAGGTCCTCTAAGAACCGACGATCACTAGGTCGTAGGTGATCACCGCCGAGGAAGAAGTCGGAGAGGGACTCGCTTCGCTTCTCTGCTTGACGAGATGTGGACGGTGCTCTCCGATCGGAGCCCTCAATATCATGTGCGCCGTGATGTGACTTCTCAACGGGATCCCGCCTCGCACTACGCCTCGCACGCCAACGTGAAGTACCTCAAGGCACGAGAATTCTCATCATCGCCACCACTAATGACTCGTGCTCGTGGGAGAAATTGTTCGCCATCCCTCAACGGATTTTGCGGCTCCATATAAGGCACACCAAACACCTCGTCGTGTCCGAGTGATATCCAGTACCATGTGTCCATTTCTTCTTCCGAAGCCAGTATGATCTGAATATTCATATAGTGCTATATACAATTCAAATAAACAAGACTTAATCAAAATTTAAATAATAAATTATAACACAAATTTTAGGATATGCAAAAGTAGTACACGAGATTCAAATAAAATCGATAAATCATCGATCGATGACTTGCTCTCGAATCTCCATCTCAAGCATCTAGGTAGACATATCTTGGTCTACATATTTCCCAACAAACCACCTGCACTGTGGATGATCTCGAGCGACCAAACAACCAATGCCCAAGCTGGTCCATAAAAATGGTATTTCTTCATCGGTTGAATTTGATATAAGTAGTAGCGCATACACTGATACGAATATGCACCCCACGGAAATCTAGAGAATAAATCCAAATCATCGACCAATGCCCGTGCCCACGACTCCACCAAGACTGGGATCTACGATAATAGCATCCCGTATAACATAATAATATGTGCAGACGGAGGTATAAACTACCATCCGCATCATCTATATGCACGCCCTATCGAAAAACGCCTACTAAGTCCGCAATAGATATATGGTCGAACGCAAAGCTCTAAACACTCGAACACGCTGCAACCGGTGTTTCTACTAAGATTGAAAGACGAGCTTCCAAAACTTAAACCGTGACTAGTGCATAGTCATGAACAAGAAACAAATGCTCCGTCCGCTCATACGAAACCATACTAGACCATCATTCGTCATAATCGACGGAAATCACGTGGTGCAAAGCCATGATATTTTTGCACCAGCACTTCCGCTAAGTAAATGATCAAGCATCCACTAGCAAACCTATCCAAGAACTCTTCACCACCAATCTCCAATAATCTAGTCTTAATGATATCTAAATAATTGATCCTATAATATGTGCTAATTTGGACCACAACATTAATCATCTCTGTCTCACATAATCAACATCACCCTAACAATAAAAACAATAAAGTGTATAAATATCATAAAATAAAACATATAATAAAGCATAATAACTTTAGCATATTAAATACATAATTAAATATGATAAGCATAACTAAATGATAAGCATAACTAAATACATAAAGCATAATAACTTTAACATATTAAATACATAATTAAATATGATAAGCATACATATTAAATACATAATTAAATATGATAAGCATAACTAAATGATAAACATAACTAAATACATAAAGCATAATAACTTTAGCATATTAAATACATAATTAAATATGATAAGCATAACTAAATGATAAACATAACTAAATATATAAAGCATAATAACTTTAGCATATTAAATACATAATTAAATATGATAAGCATAACTAAACTAATCGATAAGCATAACTAACTAAATCATAATAACCACGTTAATAAGCACGACCGCATAATAAGCACGCTTATTTTATAAAGGCCCCATAATAAGCACTTTAATAAGCACGCATGATAAGCACGTTAATAACTATGATAAGCACGTTAATCGCATAATAAGCACATTAATAACTATGATAAGACGTAAACCATAATAAAGCATAATAAGCACGGCCGAAACAAGAATCCGATCGGTGTTCGGGAATCGACCGATCGGATCGATCGGTTTCTGAACTCCGATCGATTCCGACGGGGTAAGAGAGCGACGCACACGGTAAGCCATGGTGTGATCCGAGAGGAATACGATCGATCCGAGAGGTGAGAGAGCGATCCGAGAGGAGGAGAGAGCGTTCCGAGATGAAGAAAGCAAGCAATCCGAGAGGGAGATAGAGAAACACGAGAGGAAGAGTGCGGCGAGAGGTGAGGGAGTGCGATCGGAGGGTGAGAGTGAAAATCCGAGCGAGGGCGACGCTCAGATATATAATGCGCAAGAACCGATCGGATCCGATCGGTATTGAACAATCAGATCGAATCCGATCGCCGATCGAATTCAATGCTCAGTCAAGATTCCGTGTCAGACGTCGTTTTTTGCAGCTTTTTCAGCTTTAAGTCAACTCCGATCTCAGCTTTAGTCATTCATCCGATCAGATAATGTTTTTTTCAAGGATATTTTGGGTATTACTTCCTGATTTTGCATGTTTTTATAACGTTTGGGTATATATTCATGTTGCTTACGAGATTTGTGTAATTTGGTCTATTAACATGTACCCACTCATATAACTTCGCACGACACTCATTTTATGTGTCTTAAACAATATTACAATGACGACTTTACATGTATGTATATATTTATATTTAGAGATTGCTTAATTACATATAAAATCTTCGAGGTTCGTAATACACGCGAAAACGGAACTAAAAGAATATACGGGTTGTGGGATCACTGATCAGCGCCAGCGGGCGACGTGGCACAGACTTGACGTGGGCCCCAAGTATCCTGAACAACAACAATACTTCGTCGTTTCATGCTCCAATGTATCAGCTTGTACGATTCTCATTTCTCCCCCTCCTCCTCAACTTTATATTATATTTTATGGTCAGTGTCTCTTCCACTCAACATGCTCCTCTCTCTCTCTCACTTCTCCCTCCATCCCACTTGCACCCACACGCAAAAGTGATTTCTCTCGAAATCAATTTCTCCTTCTCATTTTTCTCTCCCATCTCCATTTCACAAATTATTCCTGCGGGAAACACTTCCCAAAATTTCTCTCCCCTCTCTGTGAGAGAGAAACCCAGATTATTCGGGAAAGCCGAGGCCCTTTTGAGCTCAGTGCGTAAAGATATCCAAAGTTTGAGCTTTTCCGTTTAAAAAATTCCGACAAAAGGTGGGATTTATTTTATTTATCTTTAATATTCGAATGGCGGGAAATCTCGAAAATTGGAAGTCTTTCGGACCCTTTTTCACTGTCGTGTGGAGCTTTTTGATGGCTGCGATATTTGTCTCTGCTGAGAGAAACTTGAAGCAGGAGACCCTCTCTCGAAATGCGGCCGCGGATTCGTCTCGTGATTCGGATTTGTTGTCATCCGTTGTGAATTTCTTATGGCAGGAAAACCAATCTGGCTACCAGCACGTTTGGCCGGTGAGTTTGATATTGATTTTTGGTTTGATTCAGTCTGAAAAGTTGTGCTGCTCGTGATTATTTTAGCTGCTTTTCTTGTTTGGTCTGTTTTGATTTAGTATTGATTTTGATCTCTCTCTCTCTCTCCTGGTAGATTTGGTTTACGAAGCTTTTATTGCTATTACTGATTGCGTATGGGTGCTGAACTGAGACGAGCATTTATTGTTTGTTGTTGAAATTGCTAGTGGTATTACCGTATTGGTATAGGTTCGATAGATTTTGTAACTATTAATGGCTGTGTAGTTGGAATGGTTTGCTGAGTTATTATTGGTAATTGAGTGAGGTGGGCTGGATGGGTGGATGGGGGGGAATAGATGATATGTCATTTTAACTGTAAATGTTAGTTGCCACTGGTTTCTATCAACTGAATTAATGGGTGGCTTTATATCATAAATGAGGAATTTATTTTTATTTCTTTTTGTTCTTGTACAGCCAGAATATTTAAACTGAATCTGTGATGGCATGATCTCATTCATGTTTGATGTGAATGGAGAGGAAGAATGTAAGATCATGTTAGATCAGAATGCTTGGGTCCCCTACATTGCATTTAACATAGTGTGTTGGACTTCATATGTTTGTGAGTTGAGATCATACTAGTTTGACCCTTGATTTGTACAAAGGAATAGAGGATGTTGTCTTACATATTCGATAATTTAATGTCAAGAAATGGAAGTAGTTTATTTTTTTATATTTTCTTGGTATGAGTGGTTACTTATAGTGTTAATTCCTGGCCATTCAACCTTGTAAATGGAGAGGAAGAATGTAAGATCATGTGAAATCAACAATGCTGGGGTTCCCTACATCGTATTTAACATAATTGGACTAAATATGTTATGAGGGAGTAGTTGAGATTATATTGTTTTGACTCTGATTCATATGGAGTAATATAGGTGGCAGCGTACAACTTCAATAATTGCCCCTTTTTTTTGGTCAATTTAATACAGAAATTTAAAGGACGCGTCACGGTGGACTCAAACCCGAGACCTTTGGCCGCGGGCATTAACCACTCTACCACTAGGCCAACGCACGCATACATAATTGCCCCCCTTTTTTTTTGGTTAATTTAAGACAGAAATTTTAAAGGCTGCGTCACGGTGGACTCGAACCCGAGACCTTTGGCCTCGGGCATTAACCACTCTACCACTAGGCCAACACACACACACATAATTACCCCTTTTTAGTGTCAAGAAATGGAAGTAGTTTAATTTATTTTTATTTTTGGTATGAGCTGTCATTTATTTCCGGACTTTGATTTGCAGGATCTTGAGTTCAACTGGCAGATCGTTGTTGGCAGCGTGATTGGATTCCTTGGTGCGGCCTTTGGGAGCGTGGGTGGTGTCGGTGGCGGTGGCATATTCGTTCCCATGCTTACTCTAATTATTGGATTCGATGCAAAATCAGCAACTGCTATCTCAAAATGTGAGAGAAATGCATTTGGTTTATAGCCAACAAATTTGTTTGGCTTTTCTTGGAAAAAGACTCTTTTGACATTTTGTTACACTTTCGGCTTCTGGAGTGAATTTTGGATTCTTTTTGCTTTACTATTAAGTTTGGTTGTATTATTGTCACGACAATGATAAAATGGATTTCTTGGTTCGGCAGGTATGATCATGGGGGCTGCCGCCTCGACTGTTTACTACAATCTTAAGCTCAGGCATCCGACCATCGACATGCCCATTATTGATTATGATTTGGCCGTTCTCATCCAACCGATGCTCATGCTAGGGATCAGTATTGGAGTTGCTTTCAATGTCGTATTCGCTGATTGGATGGTTACCGTGCTTCTAATTGTTCTCTTCATAGGTAATAGTTGGTAAATTGCAGTTTCTTTATTCGAGTGCTGCAATTTCTTTATTCGAGTGCTGCTCCGTTTATAATGATCGACTTCACATGATTGTTACAGGAACATCAACCAAGGCCTTCTTTAAGGGACTTGAGACATGGAAGAAAGAAACAATCATGAAAAAGGTAAGCAAATTGCTCTCTTCACTTTGAACTAAGATTATTTCTAGAGTATGAATCTCAGGGTCGTATCTTTTATGTATATTTCTTGAATTGATTCTTAATTTTCTTGCTACTTATAAATTCGCTCGTTGCTGCAGGAGGCTGCGAGGCGATTGGAGGCAAATGGTGCGTTTATTTTTTAGCATTTGTTTTCTCATTTCCTTGAAGAATTGACTTCCCTTTTTTGCCCTTTTGAACATTTTCTTAGAATCAACGGCTTGTTCTCTTGTGTCAGGCAATGGTCAAGACGCAGATTACAATCTTCTTCCCACGGGACCCAGCAGTGAGGCAACACCCTTTGAAGAACCAACGGTGAGAAGCATCATGGACTAGGGTTTAATCTTCTAGTGATGAACTTCCATGTGATATACGTCATCATTTCAGGTCGGAATTATTGAGAATGTATGTTGGAAGGAATGTGGGCTTCTTTTTTTCGTTTGGTTTGCGTTTCTTGCCCTGCAGATCATCAAGGTGCACTTTCCTTCGACATTCTGGAGTACTCTTTGAGTCTATTTAAATTCATACCAATATACAAAACCTAAAGGCTTTTCATTGATCGAAACAGACAAATACACCAACCTGCTCGGCAATATATTGGGTGGTGAACTTATTGCAGGTGCGTATGCCAAAATTAAATGTGTATTATTTCGTTAAAACTTCGTACTGATCTTAACGTGATGGAAAAATATGTCTTTACGCGTCTATTTTTTTATGCAGGTTCCCGTATCTTTAGGTGTATCCGGTTACGAAGGATTTAGCCTGTACAAGGGCTATCGTAAACTTGGTTCCAAGGGAGAAGAAGGTACTAACATCAAAATCCACCAACTCTTCATTTATGGCCTCTTCGGTGTCCTTGCCGGTCTAGTTGGGGGCCTTCTCGGTCTCGGAGGTGGATTCATCATGGGTCCGCTATTTCTTGAATTGGGCATTCCTCCTCAGGTGACTCCCGATTCTTCTTAGTGTTGTTGTTGTCTAGGTTCTCGTATCTTATAGACAGGCATTCGTGTATAGATTAGCCTAATTTGTATTGTTGATTCGAAAACTGACCAAATCGAGTTTGAGTTTGGTTTAGGTCAGTTATGACTCTTTTAGTTGGTTGGTTCGGTCATGAATTTCTGAAAGGTTCGGTCTGTCAGTTTTAATAAGTTTGGTCGGTTTTTTTGACCGAACCGACCGGTGCTCACCCTTAGGCAGAGAAAAGTGTTGGTAGAATACATGATATATAATGGTTTTCTTGAACTTGTGTGGTCAGGTTTCGAGTGCCACGGCGACCTTCGCCATGATGTTCTCCTCGTCTATGTCCGTCGTCGAATACTACCTTCTAAAGCGATTCCCCGTTCCTTACGGTTAGTTCATACTGTATATTGATGGTTATATTGGTCGATAAGAAATGAAACCATCAACTTTACGCACTCTGAATCTGTGTTTGGCAGCTCTCTACTTCATTGCAGTTGCAACCGTCGCCGCCTTGATCGGGCAGCACATTGTGAGAAGGCTGATCGTCGTGCTCGGGAGGGCTTCCATCATCATCTTCATTCTCGCATCCACAATCTTTATCAGCGCGATATCATTAGGTAGAATCTCGCACCTCTGAACCGTGTTCTTGATTTCTCTTATAACATTCTTGACTGGTGCTCTCTCTCGAACAGGCGGAGTAGGGATCTCGAACATGATCGGGAAGATCCAACGGCACGAGTACATGGGCTTCGAGAACCTCTGCAAGTACGACGCATGAGCGGATGTGTGTCGGGCTTCTCTCTGCATTCTTTGCGACGATCATCGCCCTAGAATCCAAGAAGAAAAAAGATGGGTTCTTCTAGGACAAGAAATTCTTTTGTTGTATCCGTTTAGATTTGAATTGCAAATGTAATTTATCTCCTCAAATAGACCTGCTATAGTTTAAATTGCTCATGGTGGAGCATGTGATTGTGGTCCAGATAAAATTTTAGGACACAATTTTCGTAAATTTAGGTTTTTGTCTTGTGCTTTTGACGTGATGTACTCGAATTTTAGTGGCATGGTTACATAGTTTTTATTTTTTATTTTTTTTGGGGTGGTCTTTGTGTTGTGTTGTGTTGTGTTGTGTTGTGTTGTACTGCAAAAGATAAAAAAAATCAAAGGGAAATGGTTCACCAACATTATTGCTTCAAAATGTTCACGTGACTAAGTTTTATCTAGACTTCACCTTTAAGGGAGTAAGGGGATTAGCTTAGGTAAAAAGTTTACTTTTGAAGGGAGTAAGGGGATTAGCTTAGGTAAAAAGTCTACTTTTGAAATAGATTTCTTGAAAACTAATAATGAAAGGTGTTGAGTGTGGAAATGCATCAGCATCCCCACTTTGTTGTGTCTATCAAACTAAAAATTTGGTTGAATGGTACATAGGATATATTTAATAAGTTATAAATTTAATAATATAGTTTTGTATTTATATAGAATAGATAAAATTTTGTTATGAATTTTAAAGAATTTTAGAAACAAATGATTTTTAATAATCATATTGCAAAACAAATAAAAGTTATATATATATATATATGATGGATCAAATAGTACATGAAACTAAGATAGTATATAGTACTCAATCTAATCCACTCATCTCATAGATCCTATGGTTGAGATTTTTTCGGACTTTTTAAGTTTAATTTCGTTGCTTTTCACGAAAGTAAAGGTAGATTAGTAATTTGATTTGTTATGTGATTGCGAAAAAAAACTATGCATTTAGTTGAACTGAATAATGCATTCAAATGAACAAAAAATGCATGTAGTTGAAAACAATAATGCATACGGTTAGAAGCTCGTATCCGCGCCCAACGTGCGCTTATGCTCGCGTGTCGCTCCGGCACTCGTCCGTGCGCCCGTTAGCCAACAATGCATTTTTTACGCTTTGTTAAATGCATGAACATGTTTTGTTAAATGCATGAACATGTTTTGATAAATGCATGTTTGTATTTCGTGGCAACATGCAGTTTTATGTTTTTTTCAATGCAGTTTTATGTTTTGTTCAATGCATTTTTGTGGTTTTTGACAACAAATCTCTCATTCATCCTTATTTGCCAATTTCGTCATCTCTTTCCATGATTCCTGACGAATTCGCCGTGAACCACCGCCATAACCATCATCTTTCTCGATTCTTCAATCACTTGTCAATTGCATCTTCTATTTTTTCTCGAAATCCATCAATTTTGTTCTCAAATTTTCTTCTTCTTTTTCTTTCTTTCAAAATCTGTTGTTTGTGTATCTTGTTGTCATTGTCACGGGTGTTACCGACGGCGTCCGTCATCTGCCGCTGCCGCCGTCATCGCTTTGGACGCCGTCACGCCGCCATGAGGAGAGAAGAAGAAAACTGATTTGATTTCTTTCCATTTTGCCCATTGCGAAAATAATAAGAAAAAAGAAAAAGAGCTGCCAAGTGTCAGCTTGTGGTGCGACCATATGTTCAAATATGTGGTCTAGATTGGGTACTACATATTATCTGGGGACCAAGTATTACGAGAACTCAACCATATATATAAATGGAGTGGATCAAATGAGAACTCTAACTTTTTTTAGAACTAAGAACTAATGTGGTCCATCCATTTTTTATAATCTAACGGTCATGATTAATTATAAACCTTTTATTATCCTGATATTTTAATAATAACCGTTTAACCTTATAATTAAGGGATTTTATATTCATTTACGTAACTATTCTCATATGCACAATTACTACGATTATATTCACAACAACGTGAATTTCATGAAGATAACAATTAATTGGAATGTGATAGCATGCACAATAACTACGATAACATGCACAACAACATGAATTACACGAATAACCAAGAATTGAAATGAAATATTCAAATAGCGAAAATTTAGGGATTGAACTATTTTTTCATTAAATAATCATAAATCATCCGATCTTATTCAATCTAACGGTGATTATTCGTTCTTAGTTCTTATTTAAGAGGTAGTTCCATCTATAACCAACTCATATATATATATATATAGGGTTGGTTTCCCGTAGTACCCGGTCCCCAGATAGTATGTAGTACTCAATCTAGACCACACATTTTGAACACATGGACGCACCAAAATTTGACACGTGGCAACCTATTTTTCGCCTAGGCGCAAAATGGGAAGGCACCCAATGGCGCTGGTGCCCGCCCGTGGTAGGGAGTCCGCGGACGTTGGGATCTCCGCGGGCGCTGAGTTTGGGTTTAAGCACAATAAAACACAGATAATGCATACAGAATAACATGATAATGCATTTAAATGAACATAAAGCGCATCGCCCAAGCAATGGCGGAGTCTTGAGCAAGCTGGTAGGGACGCCGGGTAAGGCGCTAGGTGCACGCCGGTTGGGTAGACGCTGGTTTGGAAGAGCCACAACAAAACACAAAAAATACATATGAAATAACATAACACTGCATTCACTTGAACATAAAAGTGCATCGCGCCCAACCGACGTTGAGTGCGAGCAAGCGAGCGCTGAGTGTGTTTTCGCGCGAGCACGAAGCGCACGTTACGCGCGCTAGCGCTAAGCGAGCTTCCAATCACATGCATTATTCTCTTCAATCGCATGCATTTTTGTTCATTTGAATGCATTATCCAGGTTCAACTAAATGCATTGCTTGTTTTCTCAATCACATAACAAATCAAATTACTAATCTACCCTTAATGAAGCGAAAATTAGCGAAATTAAGCTTAAAAAGTCCGAAAAAAAAATCTGAACCATAGGATCTATGAGATGAGTGGATGAGATTGAGTACTACATACTATCTCAGGCCCGTGTATTACTTGATCCCTCCTCTATATATATATGTGTGTGTTGACTATGGTAAGAATACATTTATGGTATGAAAGTAAGAAAATTGCATTGAAAATATAAAGTTATTGTACTGAATGTATAAATTTGTTGCATTCAATACAATAACTTTATATGTTCGGTGTAACAATTTTATGCTTCCAATGTAGCTTTCATACATTTCGTATCATATTTGCATTCCTACATGATCTTTCTTATATATATATATATATCATCATAAGAGTTACGTGTGAACTCTATCTGGTATATATTTTCTTATATTTTCTATCTTGTTTATGTGGTTTAATGTGTAACCCGAAAACACACACCCTACCTCCCATTTGGTATCAGAGCTACAAAACTTCTGAGGCCTAAAAGACTAGGACAGGCTTAACGTGTTAGGCAAACATGATGTTGTAAGTCCTCTTTGTTGTTAAGAACCCGCCTAGGTGCAGGATTAAGATGTTTTTTTTAGTAATGATATTATATTGGCATGTAGAGTTAATTTTTGAGAAACTCTTAAACCATATATGTGTATATTATGTTGTTGTTAAATAAAACTGGGATATGTTTAATCATAAGAATAAGGATGATATTTGAATTTATGAGAAGTATTAGAGTAAGAAATTTTTAATCATTGATCAAAACTCGTTTGTTCAATCTGATTTTTCAGATCTTGAGAATTTTAGAGATAAGCATAAAATATCTTGCGATAATTATAATTTTATTTGTCAATTTGATCGAAAATTTAAACATATATTACATTCGGAAAATAGTCATTTAAAGCGTATTAAAGATTTAATTATAAATTTAAGCCGTAATTTTGAAAAGAATAAAACGATAGTAATAATCTACTTAAAGAAATAATACAAAGTAATCAAGAAAAGAATAAATTAATTAAGCAGTCGGTGAAAACTTTGATTATATTAAAGAACAAAATAATCAAATAATCTCGAAAATTAAACAATTAAATAAATATTTACCTAGTACATCTGATATTAATCAGTTAAGTTACTTAATAGAAAATTTAAAACCAAAGAAAGTTGAATTAGAAACTAAAAAACTATTAGATGAAATTGAATTACAAATCAGTGAAATTTTTAATAAATTAGAAACAAAAATAAATAATAAACCAATAGATCAAGATATAGATAACATTACACAAGTTATAAATAATTTAAGCTTAGGTTCACAAGAAAGACCTAGAAAAATAACTCATACAATATATAATTATTGGAAACCTAAAAAATGAGTAATTTTAGATCATTTTCTGGACAGTCACAAACTATACAGCAAAATAAAAATTCTACAAGTAATATAAATGAAATTGTTACTTCAGATACATTTTTACATAGGATGCTAAATTCTAGAAGAGGATCTGGAAGTAATAGTTCTCAACAGACTATACAATTAGAAGAAGAAATAGATGTTGATAGAAATTTAGAAATTTACAATAATCGAGTTTTGAAATTTTACAACCAAGAGTTTTATATCAGCGGAATAATAAATATAAATACAAGTTTTATTAGAGAAGTAGAGAATAAGTACTAGAGTGGTTGATGGTACAATGAATTTATAGATTTACTATCACCGTAAACTATAAAGAAATTAATTAAAAGTAATAAATTATTTTCACATATAGGATTAATAATAATAGGGATAAAAGCATTTGGAAGACAAGAGGTAGGAACAAAAGCTTTAGTGTTAATTACGATCAATCATGGCAACAAGATGTTAAAAGAGCTATTATATCGTGAATGAAAGTAGATTTAAACAAAATTCAAATTATTTTATTGTGCTCCTAATATTTTAAAGGATACTAGAGATATAAGTAAAATAAAATTGCAATACAAACTAAAGGATATACAAATTATGAAGGAAATAATTTAGTAATAAGTATTGGAGTATTAGGAAAATGAGTACATCTTCAAGTATGAAATATAAAGTTAATATTGAAAAATGATAAAAGTTATTACTTGAAAAGGAATTAAAATGATAGAACCACAAAAATTGATCCTCTTGAATTAGCGGGATTAGAATGGAATTTAGAAGATTTAAAAAGAAATCTAATGAAGTTTTAGTCCCACAAAAAGTATTATTTATGATAATAATGGACAAGCCAATTTAAGATTTACAAATTTTATAAAAGAAATAATAAAATGAGGAAAGTGAAGATGATGATGATATGGAAATAAACTATAACTTAATGAATGAATATTAAGATACTGTAACCAATTTATGATCTGATTCGAAGAAATAGACACATTAGAATTAATCAAATGAAATGATAGGATATTGTCAATTTAATAACGAAGATTATAATAATAATTTAGAAAGTGATATAGAATTTGAAACAGATTCAAATTTGAAGAAACAAAACAACGATAGATGAAATAATTAATAAAAATTCTTCAAATAAATTTGCAAGATCAAGTAGATGATATGTTAATAGAATGTATTACGAGTTAGGAATGGATTCTAATCAAGCTTATAAAGAATTAGAAAATATTTTAACCT
The DNA here is from genome assembly GCA_036937905.1 of Salvia rosmarinus. Lineage (NCBI taxonomy): Eukaryota > Viridiplantae > Streptophyta > Magnoliopsida > Lamiales > Lamiaceae > Salvia > Salvia rosmarinus. The sequence continues at coordinate 100,563,009 of CM072816.1, forward strand.
ACCATTAGTTTCGAGAAATTGAACAAGGAAAAATTATGATTAGTGATTTTATAAAAATAATAATAGAGAAACTAATTTTATGGACGTTTCTATGACTCCTAGTAATAAAAGACTAAACCGAATTTATACAACAATGAGAAGGTAGTACAACAAGACAAGGTAGACAAAATTGGATACCAAAGCCCAATATGAAGGAGAATCTCGAATAATTGGAAAAGGAAAAGAGTCTAATAGGAAAATTATATAGTGGAGATATGTTATATATAGAAGAACAAAGCCCGCAATTATGGGAGATGAAGTTTTAGTTTGGGAACAAACGGTAGTAAGAAATTGGGAAAAACAAAAGAGGAGACATGGATATGTTTTCTTATTTAGAAACAACCTTAGGTCCAACAAATTTTGGGATTATGGCAAAGTAAAAATCTCAAGCTCTCGATGAAATAAATCAATTAAAAGCATTAGAAGATAATCCTTATAACTTTACAAGTGCAATAAGACTATTAATAATAGGTGTTGATCCAAAGAAAGATAATACATTTTTGCAAGATACAAGAATAAGAAATTTAGAACAATTAAGTATTTGATTTTAAATATATAAGATAATTTACAAATGACTTTGTTAGATTATTATCACAAACCGGTAGAGCAATGGACGATGAATTATGTAATAAATATTTTATAAAACTTCCGTGAGATTTAGGAAAACAAATACATGAAGCACGGGAAGTGACTACTCCTAATTTAGAATAGGACCAAGAATAACTTTTACATTTAAATATTTAGAAGATAGATGTAAAGATGCAGAATAAAAGAACAAATAAAAGACAAGCATGGGCATTTTGTAAACCTGCTATTTATACACCTCAAGCTTATGGATATTATAAAAACCATATAAAAGGTATTAGAAAAGTACTACTTATAAACATAACAAGAATAAAGATAAAAATAGATATGTTAAGAAACCTTATAAAAGAAAGTGTAAATGTTTTATATGTGATTCAGAAAACACTTAGCTAATAAATGTCCTAATAAAAATAAAAATTATGAAAGAACAAATTTAATAGAAGAGATAGGAGAATATAATATAGAAGTTATAAACTCGTAAGATTCGATAATGAATCAATCTATAGTATTTATACGTAATATAAAATGAAAAGAAATAGATCCTACAGTAGTAACATATACATATATGAATACATTAAATAATTGTTTACATTATTGGATTAAAGAAAAGGAAATAACCATATTCCATGTATTAATTGTAAATTATATCCCGAAATTACAAGAAGATATCAATGTAATAAATGTTTTGAAGAAATATGCTTCTTATGTTTAGAAAATTATTAGGAATAAAACCGAATTAAAAGGAAAGGCTAAAATTGAAGAAAATAAAATACCGATATTTATAAAGAAAATTGGAAAACATGAAATAATGTTTGAACTATATAATCATAAATATTTAAAATTAGAAAATAAATACAATGAACTCCAAAAAGAATAGAAGTTATAGAATATACATTGAATGATTATAAAAATTTGAAAATATTGAACTAAATCAAATGGCGTAACAAATAGAGGAAGAAGAAAAATATTAATAAATAATAGTAATAATACAAAAATCCAAATACAATAACTTTAATAAATATTCAATGTAGATTATGGATAGATAATGAAAATCATATTGATTTAAATGCTATATTAGATAATCGGAAGTACTAAAAGTTTAATAGGATATAGTTTAGTATATCCTAAGTTCCATAAATTATTAAATTATAAAATGGAAACCGAGCAGTTGAAAATAGAATTATGAAAATTACACACTTGTTTAGAACCAAGTGGAATACAATTTTAAATTTTCTTTGGTAATTATAGTTTAAAATATGATTTACCTCGGTAATAATAAACCCAAAAGAAACTAATTCTAAAGATTTCTTATTATGTTTAAATTTTATTACTAGTTTAAATGGTAATTTAACAATTGCTAAAATTTTATTACATTAAGTAAACAAGTTTATAGTTTTCCAACACATAGATATACACATACATCGAGTTTGCCCAAATCGTGGTGGACTAGGAGAATTAGATTTTTAAAACAAGTACAAAACAAACAAAATAATTTCATTGAAAATGAAGCTATAAAATTATTCTCACAATTTATTTCACAAGAATTAGAAAAGGGCCTGATATTACAACAAGTAAAAATTATCCTATAATATTAAGATTAGAAAAACTAGGATTAATAGAAGACGATATTACAAAAGCAAAAGTGAATTATGTTTGTAAAATAAAAATAAAGTTACTTGAAATAACAATTAGAACAAAAAATGGAGAATATAGTGCAGAAGATGTAGAAGAATTTAGAAAACAGATTAATGAAATGTTAAAACAGGGATTAATTAGACATTCGTAAAGTCCTCATAGATCTACGCTTTTATAGTAAGAAATCATTCGAAATAAAAGAAAAACCTAGGATAGTATACAATTATAAAAGATTAAATGATAATTGTGAAGATGATGGTTATAACATACCAAATAAAGAAACTTTAATAGCACTTATACAAAATAAAAGATATTTAGTAAATTTGATTTAAAAAGTGTATATAATCGTTAAAATTAGAAGAATGGTTTAAACCATGGATCGCTTTTACTTGTCCGTAAGGACAATTTGAATGGAATGTATTAAGTTTTGGGTTAAAAATGCTACCGCTATATTTCAAAGATTTATGGATAATATATTTTAAAATATAAATTTTGTCTAGTATATATTGATGATATTCTTGTAGCAAGTAATAATTTAAAAGAACATGAAGAACATTTAAACATTATATTTAAGGAAATTGAAAAGAATGGTATAGTAATTAGTAAAAGGAAAATAGAATTATTTAAAAGAAAATTTCATTTTAGGATTAGAAATTGAAATGGAAAAATAGAATTACAACCTCATATTGCTACCAAAATTTTAGAATTTTCAAATAAATTAACAAATTTAAAACAAATACAATCATTTTAGGATTAGTAAATTATGCTAGAAAGTTTGTTCCAAATCTTAGTAAATTAGTGGGTCCATTATATAGTAAAACTACTAAAATGGTCAACGACATTTTAATATAGAAGATGAAAACTTATTCAAAAATTAAAATGAAATAAAAATATTAAACCTTTAGAATTATCTACAAGTGATAGTTATATAATTATTCAATGTGATGGATGTAAAGAAGGATGGGGAGCAATATTAATTTGTAAACCCCATAAATTCAGTCCAAAAAATGAAGAAAGAATAACTGCTTATGCTAGTGAAAACTTTAATATAACAGGTTTAAATTGGACATCTTTAGATTATGAAATACAAGCATTAATAAATTCTTTAGAAAAATTTAAAATATGGTTAAAAAATGAATTCACTGTTAGAACAGATTGTGAAGCCATTCTAAAATTTATTAATAATGCTAATAGTAAAAAAGTTAATAAGACAAGATGGATAAATTTACAACAAATAATTCAAGGAAATAATTATAGAGTAAAATTTGAACATATAAAGGTAAAGATAATAATATTATCGACCTCTTATCTAGAAAGATAAATCGCCTTTTTATGCGAAATGGATAGAAAAATTATAAAGCTTTCAAAAGGAAAAGAAAGTTACACACCAAGTCTCTAAGACCGTAAGGAAGAAAAATTATACAATTCGTGTTCGAGAGACATTATCCAATAGATATCTCTTCGACGAGAAACTAAAAGTGTTACACGCCTCTCGGACTAAGAGAATCCAAAGATCAAAAGATGAAATTCAATTTGGAACAAGAACTTTACAAAATGCTCAAATCTCGCCACGCAGCTTTAGAGCAATTACAAAGGTTACTGACAGAGACAACAGTTATCCTTGATAATCTATGGCATATTCAAACATTGCCAAAAGCTACGACTTTCAAAGTTCAGTTTTAAATGCTCGGCATTTTATTTTTTGACCAAAATAAAAACCGAGCAACTCCAAAATAAGTTTACACATTATGTTATTTTCGGAGGAACAAAATTGAGTTTTCATAACTTTAATATTGTTCGAAAATATATTAATTGTCCTAAACCTCTTGGAAAGGTTATTACAGCTTTTGAAGCATTATCAAATGCAAGAGAATCCTTTGGTATACGAATTTTTATCAAACCGAGGAAGTCAAAAGTTTTGCTCAAATAGCACAAGAAACCCAAGTAATGTGATTCAACATCGCCTTCTTTGCTAAAAATTATGAATCACAACTTGTGGACTTTGAAAAGAAAACTTCGATCTTAACAATCAATTGAAAAGTTTACAAAATGATTGTAATTACAAAGATCGACGATCTCGGTCATGGAATCAACCATTACAAAGTTAAATCAAAAATTGATTTTTGAAAACAAAACTCGGTATGTTCCACCTCCAAGAAGTTTTGAAAATTTTAAAACTAGAATTCTTGATATTCCTTGGAGAAACAATGGAACCGATCTGAAATTATTCCCGATCTTGAGGAAATTATTTCTACAAAGTTTTACAATGATTTCCTCAAAACCTTGTTGATTTACAAAAGAAAATTGTTGAAATTTATTTCAATGAATCAAAATTCAAGGCGTAAAAATCATACAAAGGCGATGTTTATAAAATTATCTGAGAAAAGGATATTAATTGATGAACAGATCGTAATTCTCGCCTTCTACTTCTGATTGATTTAAACAAGACCGACATGCGGATGAAATGACAATCAATTTTACCACAATGGTATGATTGATTTCATGGAATTCATTATACTGAAAAAACAAGACCTAATGAACAAATTGGGAGAAAATTTCTATCGACAAATGGCAATATTTCATCCTTATCTTCCAAATCAAAGGTTCATCAGAAAATTCTAGCTTCTCTTCCGTAAGCTACATCTCACGCTTATCGCCTACTAAAAGAATTTATTCGATGACATTGAATATTCGGACGATATCTTCAAACCGATGTAAAAGAGGAACGGATCATTTTACATTTCAAGATTCAAGAACAAATTAACATATTTGAAGTCCGAAAACATCCCTAAACTTGAATTATGGATGAAGTATAAATCTGCAATGAAGGACATTATTTACAAATATGGGTTATACCAAATTGAAATATGTTCCTTCCTTTCAATGAGAAGGTGATAGTCTTGCGGATGAAGAAATTACTATCATCAATACGAGATAAAGAAGAAGAAGACATTGAAGATTCTCAAAGTCATGACACAATTCCGTAAACTCATAGAGATTTCAAGATTAAACAGATGGGCAATAATTATTAAATTGTAATCTGCTTCATCTTTTGTAATTTTCTTTTTCTGTTTTTCTTTACACGTATAGATGGTGTACTCTAACGTGTAAAATAATTCATGGTGTGATAGGTGTGAAAGAGTGCATTATTGTACGCATTAGTAATAGATAGGTTAGGTGTAAAGTTTTAGCTTTACTTTTTTAGGTTTTAGGTCTCCTTTGAATAGTTGTGCAAATAGTTGTTGCACCAAAAAATATTGGTGAATTTTTGCCTATAAATAGGCATTCTTTCATTGTAAAATCATCCCAAGTACTCGAGAAGCAATAAACCTTTGAGCTTTACGAAACAAAAACATGTGTTGTTAAGTTTTCACTTTCTTACTCTTCTACCGATCATAATTCTATACCAATCTTTAGAGCTACATAATATATCTCATTCCATAAAAAAAATAAAAAAAAATAAAAAAAAAAAAAACCTTCAATTCCGTTGAACATATTGTCTGGAAACGAAGGCTCCGTCCCTGTTTCTTCATCATAAGAGTTATGTGTGAACTCTATCTGGTATATATTTTCTTATATTTTCTATCTTGTTTATGTGGTTTAATGTGTAACCCGAAAAAACACACCCTACCTCTCTCTCTATATATATATATATATATATATATAAGCGTTAACGTGAGAACCATCGTGAGAACGTGAGAACCTAAAAATGATAAATTCGGTGTTAAAGTTTATAAATCCGTTGAAAAAGTTACTGAAACTCTGGGTGAAAATTTTGAATTTTTGGATTCAGTAACTTTTTCAACGGATGTATTAACTTTCATAGATAATTCATTTTGTTCATAACAAATTTTCGTGGTTCTTAGTTTTCACGTTAAAAATTATTCTTATTTGAACCCCACTCACATACTCTCTCTCTCTCTCTCTATATATATATATATATATATATATATGAATATCAAATTATTCTTAAAGTTTGAAATAAGAAATGATATTATAGAGATATTAAAATTCATAAAAAATATGCAGTTTTATGGATGTAATAGATATGCACAATATCCCGAATACCTCTACATATAATGGGAGTGTACGACTGACATGGGATATAGTGCAATAAAAGATGGATGACGCCCTAAAAGGCTCACTGATGCAAAGTCGGGGATAAAAGAAATGGAAGAATTCATCATGGACTCTCCAATGATACCTTCAAATCGCCGATTGGATGTTGAAAGGAGGTGCAATTCCACAGAGTCTCGCGGAAGAGGATTATGAGCGAGTATTTTTACGTTTAATTGACTAAAATTTAGAACTCGTGATCTTCCAACCAAAATATACGTTCGTCTTATAGATATTAGTCAACCTATTTGGTTAGGACCACCACCACCAAACAAGCTACTTTATCTTTTTCTTTCTTCTTAATGGACTTCCATGTCTAAAAATTCTTCTAATTTCAGGTGGGGAAGCACATAATAATTCCACCATTAATGTATAAATACACTTCTAGAACATTAAAGGTGTTTAATTATTTATTCATACATATATTCTATTTTCCTTTTTTCGGGAGTAGATATATCTTTGTCGAAAAGACTTCTTATTAAGGAAAGATCAAAACGCAAATTGAAATGTCAAGATTATGCATTAAAAGCACATGAAAACTAATAAGGCTAACAATTCATATGAGTTGAATTGTTATCGTATTGATACAAAACAACATGACACGATAATACCAAACACGAATATGATCATTTAAGGATCTTCCCTCGAACACAAATACGATACAAAATATACAAACACGGACACAACAAGAATACGATTATAATACAATTTTTTCCGTTTTGACACGACACAAAACGACATGAGACGATAAATCCAAACTAAAACTAGGAGATAAACTAACAATTATGAGGTTATACGAACACGATATGATCCAACACAAACACTAGTGTAACTCAAAATCATCGTATTATATGAATACGACACAGATCCGACATGAATATGACACAAAATTATCGTGTCAATACGATAAAGACATGAACACGATAAGGTTGAACACTAACTCATTAATTTTGTATATGTACGTGATGTTTTTTCGTATTGTATCGATAATTGTCAGCCCTAAAGAGTTGTGATTTACATGAAAACTCGTGTCACCATAAATAATCTGTGAAGTTTGAAATCTAAGTGAAGATGTGGTTATACCAACATTTCAATAATTGATATGAAACGAAATGATAATTGTGCATTACCACATTAGTTACTATCATGCTACAAGTACAACATGCATGCCCTAAAAAGAAAACGTTAAAAATTAAAAAGAAATACCAACTGCAATTATTCGGGCTATATCCGATATTTAAATCTATTAATTATATATTCCGTTACGGATTCCTTAACCAACAATCATTCTCTATCCTACATGGCATTCCCACATTTTTCTGTTCTTTTTTATCTAAATTCTATATTTTATCTCTCATATATCATCTATTCCCTTTTAAATATAGAAATCTATAGATCTATAAAACCCTTCCTAATTTAGAGGAGCAATTACAGTTTTACATTACAATGCAAATTTATTTGTTGTTCTGCAAATTTCTTCCAAGAACATAGTCGAATTTATTTTTTAGATTGCAAATTTTGTTATAAAAATATAACATATTAATATATATTATCAAGTATTAATGAATATTAATTAATATATCTTCCAATAATTAAAAGAATAATTAAATAATGAATAATCGAAAAATCTATATATCTTGCTCTGCGATATTGCGTAATCACATTACAATGCAAGTTTCTTTGTTGTTCTACAAATTTCTTCCAAGACCATAGTCGAATTTTTTTAAATTGCAACTTTTGTTATAAAAATATAGCACATTAATATATGTTATCATGTATTAATGAATATTAATTAATTAATAAATCTTTCTATAATTAAAATAATAATTAAGTAATGAATACCCAAAAATCTATATACCTTGCTCTATGATATTTCATAATCATTGCTAAATCATTTGATGGATCTCTATGTAATTAAAATATCAATTACATGAAGAATTATTAATTTATTGCTTATGAACAATATGTTTTTAGATCTATTACACGAGATGATTACATACAAATATGATTACATTGTATATTATTAATTTTTGCCGATCGACTTATATATAACAATTACTATAAAATTTGTTAATAATTACATTAACTTTATATTTCTAAAATTATTTACTCGAATCTAGGTTAATTAGTTAATTATAGACAAATATGTGCGATTACGAAAATCAACACATTCCCATAATATATACTTCCATTTTAATATAAATAACTCAAGCCAAAAATCTTTTGGCAGTACTCAAAGATTTATGGTAAAGAAATAAAGATAGCATATTAATTTGTTTTACTTTACAAAACCATATATATCTATCTATTTATTTATATTACATATAAGATCAATCTTGGGTTGTGTAGCTTAGCCACCATCGGGTAAGAGACTCAACGACCTTCTTAATATGACAATCGCCATAGAAGTCTGCATGAAAAGTTGTTGACCACTATGTCATCGCCATACATTGAGTTGATCCACCTATCGTAGCCGTAGAGGACAATCGACTTGATGAACTTGAACTCGGATTCCGAGCAAAGGTCGTAATAGTTTGATGATCGAAATTGACGTCTTCACAAACAATCCAAAATAGTTAGAGCTATATGTTTTCATCATATTTCTAAAATATCTAATGCAATTGATATTTGAATGAGTTCTGTTAATCAAAATTTCAGGATAAAAAATGGAAATAGTCTATGTATATATTAAAAACCAATTTGAGGAGATTTGTCAATGAAAGGGAATTTGGATAATTAATTAGTGGGTATTACTATAAATGATTGAAAATGGAGTAGGTAGTAAAATTATTTTTTAATCGAATTTGAGATGTTTATGCTTATAAAACTACAAACATGTCTAAACATTAACCGACATGTGTGCATGATTTTTTCTCTATTTTCTATTTATTTTTATTATTCATTATTAATATTTGTTATGTAATATTCATGTCATCATTGAGACAAATAACTAATTATTGTAACAACTTATATTTATAAATTTAGAAGATTTGAGTAATTAGTGGAATTACCATTTTGGAATTGGAGTTGGCCGGTAGTAAAATTACTTTTAAATCGTGTTTTGGACATGTACGTATATATAAATTCTTATCGGGTCCAACCACTATATCATGCCTACGTGGAATTCTCAATATAATCTTTTGTTAATGATACTATTTATTACTCCATCCGCCCACCAAATTCGTTTACAGACTTTAATGGGATTACCATATAGTTTTGGGACCAGAGCTGATAGTAAAATCACTTTTCAATCGTGTTTAGGATATATACGAGTATATAAATTCTTAATGGGCCCAACTATTAATCATGCCTATGTGGAATTCTCGATGTAATCGTTTTTTAATTACATTATTTATTATTAAGGTTTATATTGTAATGTTGTAACAACTTATGTTTATCAATTTATATATAAATTAAGGTTTACTTTGTAATATCATATTATTGTAACAACTTATATATAATTAGGGGAACTCAGGTAATTAGCGAGCATTATTATCTGAGTTTGTGATGATAACGATTTATAAAATTATTTTTTTAATTAGATTTGAGACGAGTACGTGTATATATATTAAAGAGAAGTTTATGTGGATGAAACCCCATCATTTCGATTCACTGCCGTGCTCCATTGTGATCAACGACTCAGAGTGGTGAATACTAGCCTTATTGTTCCGCTTCATACTTAGGGTTACTAGCCAACTATCAAATTGTTTCTTGAATTTCTATTTATAAATTAAAATGTAAAGTGATTTTCATTCGTTGCTCAACGAAATAAAACTTATATATCAGACCCAAACGCATCGTCCTGTTATTAAGATTGTTTGCATTGCTATGACCATAAACAAGAGACATGAACAACCTCTTTCTAACATAGAGCCATACCTACCCAAACCTATGTTCAACCATAGTCTACTCTGCGTTGCAATCTCACGAGTCAATAGCAAAAGAGAATTTCAAAATTTTAATTTGTGATGAGGATGACACGATGCAATTGACTATGATGTAATTGCAAAAAAAAAAATAGAAAAATATTTTATTTAAATTAACATTCAATTTTTAGATTTATAGAAATATTTGATTATTCTTTTTAAACATATGTTTTATTAACTTTAATAGGTTTTTTGAAGATAAAGAAATCGGAAAAAATCGAATAAACAAATTCTTAACCTATTTTTCTATTATAATTGTATCTATATTCTAACATTTTTTCAATGAATCGTCGAAATACACTTCAAATAAAATTTTGCTTATTTTTTAAATAGTTATTAGAAATTTTAGATAGGTGATTTCCTGTCGAAATTCGACGGGTTAAATTCGAATATATTATGTAAAGGCCATACGTGTATGTACAAATTAATGTCCCATCAATTAATCCAGTGGAATATGGAGTGTGTGGTTGTTTCTTGCGAAAAACATTTTTATTACCTTGTGGGAATATAGATAATTAGATTTGAAAAATAACGGGACCATTTTCTTTTTCATATTTCTTGGTCTTAAGTGTGTTGCCTTCTTTTACGGCTAACTAAAATTAAAAGAAATAAAAATCACAACTGTCAAATGGAGCGTAACAATATATATTTATAAATTCAAACAAATACAAAAAATTAACGAGTATAATTATATGAGTTTGAGACGAGATCGAATAATAAAATCACTTTTAAATTGGGTTTGAGAGGGTTACAGGTATATACATTCATGATGGTTTTGGATAGATGAATCGTAAACTCATTATTTCAATTCACCAATTATTTGTTAATAAACTTCACAATTTGGAGAGCAGAAATAAATGGGAATCCTTCTTTGGTTGTATGGTATTTATTATTGATATTTACTCTATAATGTTTGAGTTTTATTGACACAGATATCAATTACTATAAGAACTTATTCTATAAATCCAAACAGTTTTAGGAAGTAAGCGGGTGTTATTGCACGAGATTGTGATGAGAAAGTAAAATAACCGATATTTTTATCTATGCATTATTAATATATACTATATAATGTTCTATTTTCACTGAGGCAAATAATAAATTATTATAATAACTTATATTTAATTATTTAGATATTTTTATCAATTTTAAATGAGTTTGGATAATTAACTTTTATTATTATATAAGTCTCAGACGAGAACATGTAGTAAATTCTATTATTCAAAATTGAGTTTCGGATATGTATGATTATATAAATGCTAAACATGTATGAACACTAATCAATATGCCTACATAAAATTTTCTCTAACTTTTTAATCTTATATTATTTATTCTTTTTTATTATTAATGAGTACTTTGTAATGTTCGAGTTGTTACTATGGCGGATACCCAATTATCATAATAAGTTCAAACAAATTATGGTAATTAGCAAATATTATTATAAATTACAACGTAAAATAATTTTTCCGTCGAAATTTGACGAGTTATACACTAGTAAGAAAATAATTGAAATCCATAAAACGTGAGACTATTCCAAACGCATTTCACTTTTCTTTTCTCTGAATTACTTTATAATATTATTTTTTAATGGCGATGGATCTATTTTTTATTTATGATGAGTCGATCAGATATCCATCAATGTGGTGTTTTCAACCTTAATCCTATTATATATTGATTTTATCCTGAAAGTAATTGCGACATCGAAAAATACAATTGATAGCTAAAAATGACATGCACGCGGCTAACAATGTGAATTAAATGATGCAGTTTCGCATTCTAGGTTAATATACAATTTTAGGCTTTTGGCATGATAAATAGGTTTGCAATTAGCGATAGTTCACTTCCACTCAAATTAAAACATGTTCGATTAATTGAACTGGAATAATTTGTTGAGCAAAAATTATCACATAGTCATATTACCATTGTAAACCAATACAACTTTCCTACCTTTTATTTCGTAAATTAGCATCAATGTTTATAGTGCCCATAGGCCCAACCCTTGGGCTTTGGGAAAGAAGCCCAAAATCTTTGGCCCAATAGCTTAATTTTTTTATAATAGAAACGACCCAATAACGATCGTAAACGCTTCAGAACCGGATCCGAAAACCCTTAGCCGACCCGCACAGAACGGTTTGAAAAGTCTATGATCCTATGTATATATTATCGTGGAAAAAATTACTCCATATTATTAACGTTATTTATTTTGATTTAATAAAAAGCAGAGAAACAGGAAGGCGAAAATGAGAGTCTCATCGCGTAGCTTCATATTCGAAATTCTAAATTTCTAATCCAATCGTAAATTCAGCAGAGGAGAGAGAGAATTGAAACCCTAGTGAGAGAAAGGGGGGGAGAGAGAAAATGGTTTTCTACTTCAAGGCGCGGCCGGAGGCGGGGGATTACACCATATTCATGGGCCTCGACAAGTATGAGAACGAGGAGCTCATCAGATACGGATTTCCTGAAGATATTTGGTATAATTTTTTCATTTCTTTTTTTTAATAATAAATCTTAATTGTTGAAATATTTTGAATTGGTTGGTTTGTTGGAGTTGTTGTTAGCTGCATTTGGGGGGAGGGTTTTCCGATGCGTCTATGCAGAAGGAAAAGGGAAGATAGGTGCTAGTCCTGTTAGTAATAGGATGGTTTTGTTTGTGAATATTCAGTATCTATGTTTTGGTTATGTGAAGTTATATATGGTCTGGTTAGAAGCTTATTTGATGGAACTGCATTTTTATTTCTGGTGGAAATTGAGTTGAGAATGTGTTGACTATGGAATCAGAATGGATGGAGCTTATGAGATGTTTAGATGGGGTTTAATTGCATTTTCCAGAATTTAGGTCAAAGGGCATAGTTTCCTGGGTTTCGGGATATTTTTCTGTAAATCATTATAGTTCGGGTTGGTTTTCACCATAGGGTCAGATGAAATCTTGGACTTGATGTGCTTTAGAGCTTTAGGTCTATATTGCGATTCATCTGATTTAGATAAAGAAATGATTTTGTTTTTTTGGCAATGCCAATTTAGTATTTTAGCCACCAGTAGCTTACTAGTTGAGAACGTTTCTCAAATGAAGGAAGTTTCTACCAACTGGATATGCTAAAATCATAATGATTACACACGGATACACTTTTCTCAATGCATTCTTGTGGATTCGTGGTGGTTGCCTACACAAGCTCTCTTGGACAGCCAAATGTGCTTCTAGAATATGGCCTATTATTCTGTTCAATAATCGTTGCAGCTTACTCGACAGGTATGATTTATTGCAGGTTCCATGTGGACAAAATGTCTTCAGCCCACGTTTATCTGAGATTGCACAAGGGTCAAACTATTGATGATATATCTGAAGGTGTATTGGAAGATTGTGCTCAACTGGTCAAAGCGAATTCTATCCAAGGCAAAATCTGCCAAATGTCCTTTTTTTCAACTTTTATTCATCGTAACATGTTTATCAAGCCAAAAGTGCTTTTCTTTGAACGAAAAGCTTAATTTGTTTGCTGTGTAGTTATATTGTTTAATATCGTAAATATGGCAGGCAATAAAGTAAACAATGTCGATGTTGTGTACACTCCTTGGCAAAATCTTAAGAAGACTGCATCGATGGATGTTGGGCAAGTTGGTTTTTATAATTCAAAAATGGTGAGCTTTATTATGTGTGCCTTTTCTGATGACTGTGTTGGGTTTGCCGTTTGCCATGCTGCTTGAAATCAGATATCGGTGTTCAAAGTAAATGTGTTTCTTGTTTTTACTTAGGTTCGTACCGTGAGAGTCGAAAAGCGAATAAATGAGATAGTCAATCGGTTAAACAGGACAAAAGTGGAACGGACTCCAGATTTAAAAGGTTAGTACTTCGTTCTTATGCAAAACTTCTCATATTGGCGTCATGCTTTTCCATGCATTTTATTTTTTCTTCTTCCGCATGCCTTTCTGAGCTTGAGGCCCCAAACTGAGTATTATGTTTCATAGTTTACTACTGAGCGTTGGGAAGTGTTTTTGTCTGATTAGCTGAACGGGAGGCCGTAAATGCGGCGGAAAGGGCGGAGAGGAAGCAGCAGCTTCGCGAAAAAGTAAGTAATATTACCTCTTGGTATAAGCACAATGGTTATACGTATTAGTTTATTATCCTTTTGAGTTTTTCATGAATATATGAGTGAGTCATTGCTACTTATGGAAATGTATCCACTGAATCTAGTAAAACTCTCTGTCAAGGTACTCAATTTTCCAAGCATAATCTGTGAGGTGCTCTGTTTTCCTTATGCAATCTGTGAGGTGCTGAGTATAAACAACTCTCTGTGTTAAGTGTTAAATGATTTTGTCTCCTCTGCTTGTGGTTGGTATTTTTGTTTAAAATTCGCTTGGCTCAAAATATGATTGGGTAGTTGGAGATTAACAAACAATTGCATCTATTCCTGTAGGTATTTAGTTTTCTAGGATTAAAGTGTTGATTTTACAAGCTATTAGAATGGAGTCCCCAAGCCTAAGCGACTGAGGCATAAAGAAATTTATTTAGCACTTATTCCCCTGAATCCTGATAAATATGATGAAATATTTTTTGCTCTCGAGTTATATCCTCACCTCAGTAGAGCTCCATGGGCTATTATTTAGCTATGGCTTTCTATAAAGGTAGACTGATGGTGATCATGTAGTTAGAATGAGTCAAGTTGATACCAAGTCTGGAATTTCGAACAAGAAACTTCTATAAGGGTTCTTGGTTCTCATTTCAATGATGTTACTATTATCCTTATATTTTGCTCTTTCTTGGTTTCCTCAAGTAAATGTTATGTTAGATTGTGCAGATATTTTAATTGCCACTATCGACTTTTTATTCAGTGTCTCACTGTCTCCAAATACATACTTAAACATATGAAGAGCTCTTTTGCGGCTTAGTTATGTTTATATATGTTTTGCAGAAGCGGCGGGAGGAGTTGGACAGACTTGAGAAAGAGAGGCAGGCTGAATTAAGGAGCTACAAAAATTTGATGGTAGCTGAGAAGATGACGTCTAACAAGGATATAGCGTCTACAAACAAGTCCCTTCAAGAACTCGAGGAAGATTTCATGTGAACATAAAATGCTTCAATGACCCCTCAACATTCAGCCGTTAATCAAGTATATCGGTCTTTTGGCCACAAGGGGCCAAGGACCCGAATGGAGTCAAGAGAGAAGAAGATCCATGCCTCGTCAGATAGGTATTTTTTTTCGATTTGGTCATGTCCTTAAGATGCATTAATATGGTAAGGAGCTTTGTGAAATCTTGAGATATTAAAGCTCCCAAAATTGTAGTAATAATATGTTGGGAGCAAAGATTTATAGAGATGAGACTGGCCCAACTCTGTTGAAGCTCTGATTACGACGAAAAGCTTGTTTTCGGATTGTAATGCGATATCAATTCATGGGATTGTGATATGACATTGTTGCTCATTTTCCTGCTTATAATTGTTGCATGAATTATTAAGTGGCTCAGCTTTTATGTGTAATTCTTGGTTGGATTATATGCCCTTCCCTCAACTTGAATAAACTAAAAATAATTGCCACTAAGTGATTGAATTTCAAAATTTCATTGTAGCTTTTCTTTGGTCAAAAGAATTTCCTAAGTTTACTTCGCGCGAGTAGAATGCTTGTTGAATTACCAGTGCAGTTAACTCCATTGTGTATCAAATTCTAAATAAATTTAAATTGATGCATTCAGTTATGGGATTGAATTAAAGTATTATTATTCTGTCCACTAAAAGTTTATTATTAATTTCTTTCCAATGCATCTAGTAAAAAGTTTATTATTAACTTTTTTCAATGCATCCATCAAAGTTTGTATTTTTTATTTTTGTAAATATTATTTCTATAATTTTTAATTTCAATCTACCAATTTATTTCAAAACAAAAACATTTAACTTCATTCTACTCATTTATTTTCAAAAAAACACACACATGGTTTTATTTTTTGTTCTCATTATCTATTAATATATTCATTTATTATTTTCATGATCGTTTTTTAATTTTACTATCTAATAATTTATTTATTTATTATTTTCATTCATTTTACATTTATTATAGTTTATTAAATATGTACCACCAAAAATAATAAGTTTTTGATGGATAAAACGAGTATAATATAGTAAAATTTGGACAGCTAGCTGAACTACAAATGATTAGAGCAACTCTAACCTAGAAAGAGAAATGATGGTGCATTGTTGGAGCTACAGTTAATTAAATGAAAAGAAAAAATATGGATTGCTTGATGCGCATTCAAGATCCTGATGCTCTAATCCATTTACTTTTTGTTTTTTACCCTTTCTTGATTAGTTAATGTTGGGAGGCTTGGAATCGGATGTTTAAACTTTTCAACTCAATTTCAAGTCTTAGAAACTTATTTTTTCCAAGTTATAATTTTATATGAACGATGAACTTTTTACTTTGTGTTGTTGATCTTACTTTATTTGAGATGTTTCTTGATAAACTAGTTTTCCCAATAAAATAAACAAATCTTATTTCTCGCAAGTTTCACCTTTAATAATCACAATCTCAACCAACCAACAACTTTCAAGTAGATGGATATATTCTGCATTGGGCATTTTAGACTAATTAAATGAATACTCAATTTAAAAAAAAAAAAATGGTCAATCAAGGCGCATCATGACTGGTAATCAAAGGCTCGCTACAGTCTCTTACAATAGCCAAAAATTCAACCTCCCTCTCTCTCTGTGTGTGTGTGTGTCTCTGTCTCATGACATGTATAAAAACACATCCATGCACACATCTCTCAAGATTCATCCATCATGTCTCCTTCTATGGCAAAGCCCTTCAACCACTGGACAAGCTCACGCAGCAAGAGCATGAAATTAGGCCAAAATGACGACCAGTACTCGTCGTTTAATCACAAGTGGCTGACGCTTTGGCGACGGATCAAATGGCCAAGAAAAAAGCTCCGAATCTCCATTTGCAACGCAGAAAATGTATGATCCTCAGAGCTATCTGCAGAACTTCGACGAGGCCGCCACCACCATCGAGCCCGACAACCTCTACCGATCGTTTTCAGCCAGATACGCAAATCCTTCGACATTTGATCAAAGGAATGTATGAATCACAGAATAATGTCAATGTATGAAAATCCTAGTTTTTCTTCTTTTTGGCTTTTTTATTTATTTATAGATTCTGGTGTTCTCTTCTTTCTTATTTTTTTTCCTTTTTGTGGATAAAAAATTGTATCCTAGTTCTCTCTCTCTCTCTCCCTCATGTGACTATTTTATTTTCTTGATACTTTTTTTGTATAATTAAGCCTCCTATTGCATTTTGCGATAGAATGACACTGGATAAGTCATCAAATGTAGGCTGATTAATTTTAAAATGTTGATAAGGGTATTCAATTTTGAAAATTCTGCCTGCATTGATTCAGAAAGGCTTGAAACATGTACCAGAATATTAATATTTATAGTCAAACAATTCATCCACGGCCTGTATGGGTTGACATCATATAAAGTAATGCATCCATAAAAAAATTAAAACATAAAATAATTTTATTTTATTTTTTTCTAAAGTAACACAAATGAGAATAAGCAGCACCATGTGAAAATTATTAAGAAAGGGGAAATGAAAAAAATTCATTTCTTGATTAAATATGAGTAAAAGTTGGATACATGTTCTTCATCATACAATGTTGTTATTCAGTCAGCTATAGGTAAATATCACTAATTTTTGGTTAAAGAGGAATCATGAATGAGCAGATTCTGTGAGGTGCTTATGATGCAGCAGGTTTTCCAGCTGCATGCTTGCACGGGATTCCTTGTTTCGGATTCTTCAGCTCGTCTCCGGCCACAAGGAAGAACGCGGTGTGCCTAGCAGAAAACAAAAAAGATTCGTCAAGTTGGATCACGAGCGTGCAAAAGAAAAAGGATCGTTAACTTGAGTGAGTTGGAAGATGAGTTTTTGTACCTAAAGAAATTCATCATTTTGGTTTTGGAGTCTGAATCAATATCCTTAGTGGTGTCTAATGCCTGCTGCATGTGGTGCAACCACCTCTCTGCAGCTTGATGAGTGACGGGGAATGGGCGGTGGCGAGCAATCAGCGCAGGATGGCCTGTTGAAGGAAAGGCAAAAGGCAACTCCGGTGTCAGAAAACAAAACAATCATATATAACAAGTGGTAAAAAAACAGAAAGCCAATCAGTTAGGATAATTTCATAAGGATTCAAGATATGGAAAAATGAAATAATCCATCATATTATTCAAGTCGGAGGTGCTCCAATTATAAAGGCCATATTCACAGCATGCCATCACTGTCTTGTTACATGGTTAATCGCAGTGTAAGATATTTTTATGGTAAAACGAGAACCTATAGACTATTTTCTAACCTACAAGATACAAAACAAGTTGCCTATGTCCTATTGAACAACAGTTTTACCAATAATCTACAACAATGCCACACCTTTATCGCATTGTTTAACTTCGATTATATGGATCATCGTGTTTCAAAACACTGTTCTCACATAAAAGACCAGAATCTAGACGGTTTATGATTTTCCATCAAGAGAGATACAAGAAACAAGAGAACTCACAGAATGTACTTCATATAGCAGTGTGACAAGCATCAAATCGAGCCAAATTACTGATGCTGGAATGAGGAGACTTTCACATACCAATAGAGATTAATTTAAGGCTCGAGATTTGTTTAACATCACAATCTCACAAATGACTACTACAAGCAAATATGATAATGGAACTCTCAGAAAATAAGTTTTGGAACCATATATACATAAAAGAGAAACAGGAAAACTAACTAATGCAACAATCACAGTAACAAGAAGTGCGTCATAATTAAGTCGAAAATCGGTCACCTCTTCTTTGGCTGAATAATGGAGGCCCTCCCATTCTTTGTGTGAAGAACTCATACTGATTTTGAATGGCATCTTCCTTCTTAGAATTTGCAAAAATTGATCGGAACCACTCTTCCTCATCATCATAAACTCTATTATCCAAAAATTTCAAGTTAATAACATCATTATGATAAACTCTATCATCCAAGATTTCATATATAACAACAAATGCTTTAAGCAGCAACAAATTGAGAATCTAGTTAAGCAAGTTTTCATGTAAGTTATGTCACAACTACAACTACTATGAAGCCTTTATGTGCGCTGCTCTAATTTTCAACTATATATGCTTCATATCTCGTGATTATTCCAAAAATAGAGTTTTTTTTAATAAGAATACACAAAATTCCCCAAAAAAATCGGCTTCATTCTGTTTCCACTTCTCCTATACCGTTAAATCAATAAACCCATAAAACCCAACTATTTTCTAACGCTTTGGCAGCTTCTGCTTCATCCAAAGATCGAAACTTTATTCCATTCTCAACAATCCATTTATTGAAATACGACGGAATACCAGTCAAATTCTAATGAAAAATTGGAAAAAGCGGAAGCCCGATCAATTTTACCTGTTATAAAAATTGGTGGAGAGGTTGATGAAAGTCTGGAGGCCGAGCTTCTCGTAGAGATTGGTCTCATCAATGGCGAAAGCGTCGTCCGTAGACACTCCGCTCCACTCCGACGCCTTCTCTTGCAGTGTCTGCATCTCTCCCTCTCACTCTCAGATTTGTGGATATTTGTGAAATGGGGGTTTTGTATATTATATAGGGCACGTGGAGGTCGCGTGGTAGGCACGCTGTGGAGTGTGGAAGTGGGGACAGTGGGCGAATTTATGACAACATATGATATGAATAATATCTAAATGCGGGTTATTACGGGAGATATAGGGTTTCTAAATTACGGGTTCTCAATTATCAAAAAAAATAAAAAATATCTAAATTCTTAAATAATACAAATAAAATGTCAATATTTTGGCCACTAGTTTCAATCAAACAATGGCAACATATATATATATCGTATGGGTTGGATCAATGAGCTACATCTTTTTGAGCTTGAGAATATCGTAAGGCGTTGAAGATGATGCGTAAAGCGGTATAAAAGTTGTGCATAAAACTTTCTAAAATTGTTGAACAACAAAATAATTTTAGAAGTTTTGGTTATCTTAACTTTCTTAGCTTGTGCGTCGTATTCAACGTCTTATCATCAATTCGCAGGTCGCAAAAGATGTGATTCATTGATCCACTCTATATATATATATATATATATTTTCTTTCTTGAAAATCACAAATTTTAAATGAATTTGGAATCAGAATGCAAGGTTTTTTAATTTCGCAGTAGCAAACATAAACATTCTTCCGTTGATATTGATCAGTTCTATTCGATCGAGATCCGTCTCATGTCCCTTCCCACAGCTTATACATATATGTGCTTTACCATTTTTTTGAAAATATATATTTTGGAGTGTAAATATGATTTTTGTTTAATATTATACAAAATATATTTTCTTTTTGGCGAATAACGACGAATTTTGATAACTTAAGTGGCAATTTGTCCAAGTAATTTATGATTTTTGGTGGCCTTGATCATGCATTGGTGGCCTTGATCATGCATGTGATGCAAAGTGTAGCCACGTCGCACTCAAAATTTAGGTTACAGAAAAAATATATGTTGTAATTGGAATAAGTTTATTTTTGCAAGTAAACAATCGTGTAGTATAAACAACCACATAGCAATATTTTTAGGTAAATACTCCATTCGTTCCATTATTGTTGGAACGTTTTCTTTTTTGGTTGTCCCATTAAGTTGGCCCGTTTCCAAAAAAAAAAATTACAATAAAAAATATCTCGAATTTCATGTCATCCACTATTTTATACACAAAACATAACTCTCATTAATCTACGTGCAAAAAAAAAGTAGTCATCATTATTGAAACGAATGAAGTATTATATAACACTCTTATGTTTTAGACTTTTTATATTTGTATCTCGACATAAACATTATAACAAATCATACCATAATTATTATAATTTTTTAACATATATATCCTGATGATCAAAATCGGACATGTTTTGCCTAGTGGCACCTCTAATTTGGATCTTCTTGCCTACCTAGCACACATAGAATAAAAAAATTAAACAAAAAAAGTAACCAAACGATGTCGTTTGTTTATACGGGATTTCCTTATCATAGTTATGCGGCATCTTGTCCTTGGGATCATTCACCACCACAATGCCCACATGGCTCCCGTAATATGTGACAGCGGTGTTCCTTAACAGCTTCCACGCCTCCTTCAACACCTTATCCGCAAAGGATTCAAGCTCCCGGCCAAAAAGATATATATAGGAGTAGATCAAATGAGAATTTCAATTTTTTTTAAAATTAAGAACTAATATGGTTCATCCATTTTTATAATCTAACGGTCATGATTAATTATTAATCTTTTATTATACTCATATTTTAATAATAACCGTTTGACCCTATAATTAAGGGATTTTATATATTCATTTATGTAATTATTCTCATATGAACAATCATTATGATTACATACATAATAGCGTGAATTTCATGAACATAACAATTAATTGGAATGTAGTAGAATGCACAAGAACTATAATTATATGCACAACAACATGAATTACACGAACAACGAAAAATTGGATATAAAATATTCAAATAGCGATAATTTAGGGATTTAACTATTTTTCATTAAATAATCATAAATCGTCAAATCTTATTCAATCTAACGGCGGTTATTGATTCTTAATTTTTATTTAAGAGGTATTTCCCTTTATAACAAACTCATATATATATATATATATATATATATATATATATATATATATATTATATATATATATATATATATATATATATATAGCGATAATTTAAGGATTTAACTATTTTCATTAAATAATCATAAATCGTCGATTTATTCAATCTAACGACGGTTATTGGTTCTTAATTTTTATTTAAGAGATAGTATGTAGTATCCATCTATATATATATATATATATATATATATATATATATATATATATATATATATAGGGTTGGGTTCCACACATTTTGAACACACATTTGAACATGTGGACGCATCAAAATTTGACACGTGGAAACCCATTTTCGCTCGGGGACAAAATGAAAAGGTGCCGCCGTGGTGCTGTCGCTGGGTAGAGAGTCCATGCGAGCATTGGGTTTGGGGCACTGCATTCTTAAAAATATGACACTGCATTCAAAATAACATGACACTGCATCGCACCCAACCGACGCTGGGTGCGTGATTGCCTGAGTGCGTCTGGGGGTAGGGGGCGTTGGGTGTCTTGTGAAGCCGGTAAGGGCGTTGGAGTGCAGCGTCGGTGCTGGGTTTGAGAAAAGCCACAACAAAACATAAATAATACGTATGAAATAGCATAACACTGCATTTAAAACAACAAAACATTGCATTTAAAACAACATAACACTGCATCGCATCCAACCGGCGCTAGGTGTGTGCGAGCGGACGTTAGGTAGCGCTGGGTGGCGCTGGGTGCGCGCGAGCGAGCGTTGGGAGTGCGTTTCCAGCATGCATTAAAATTGAAACTCATATGCATGTTTGTGTTCAAGTGAATGCATGTTTGTGTTCATTTGAATGCATAGTTAAGTTTAACTATATGCATGGTTTATTTTTGAAATCACATAACAAATCAAATTACTAATCTACCCTTACTACCATAAATTAACGTGTAAAACTTTTAAAATCAGGAGCGAATCTCAGCCACACGATTAATAGGATGGATGAATGAGATTGAGTATTACATACTATCTGGGGCTTGTGTACTATTTGATCCCTCCTATATATATATGGTGGATCATATAGTACCTAAACCTGAGGTAGTATGCAGTATTCAATCTCATTCATTCATCTCATAGATCCCATGGTGGAGATTTTTTTGGATTTTTTAAACTTATTTTCGTTGATTTCGCTACAATAAAGATATATTAGTATTTTGATTTGTTATGTGATTGCGAAAAATAAACCATGCATATAGTTGAACTGACTTATATATGTAAATGAACACAAAAATACATGTATATTGGAATACGCGCTCGTACTCGCGCGTCATCCCGGTGCTCGCTCGTCTTCCCAACGCCCATTGGCCAACATACATTTTTATATTTTGTTAAATGCATGAACATGTTTTATTAAATGCATGAATACGTTTTCTCTGCATATTTGTTTTTTGTGGCCAACATGCAGGTTTATGTTTTGTTATATGCAGGAACATGTTTTGTTAAATGCATGAACGTGTTTTGTTATAAGCATGTTTGTGTTTCGTGTCAGCATGCAGTTTTATATTTTGTTAAATGCATGAATATGTTTTGTTATATGCATGATTATGTTTTTCGATAACATATCTTTCATCAATCATTCTTTGTCAATTCCAAACTCTTTCTCCAATTTTCGATGAATTTCACCGTAAACCACCACCATAGCCACTATCTCTCTCGATTAATCAATCTTCTATCAAATTCATCTTCGCTTTTTTTTTCTTCTCAAAATTCATCAATTTTGTTATCAAATTATTTTTTCTTTCAAAATCTACTGTTTTTTGTTGTTATGTGTCGTTGCTGTTGTCTGTCGTCGTCGCCATCATCCATTGCCACCGTTGTAAAAAAAATCGAAGAAGATAGAAGGAGAAGATAATAAGAAGAATGTTGATTTTTTCTTCCCCATTTTGCCCCTTGCAAAATTTTAAAAAAATAGAAAAGAGGATGCCACATATCAGCTTGTGGTGCGACCATATGTTCAAAATGTATGGCTAGATTGGGTACTACCGTACTACATACTACACGATGATCGGATATTATGAGAACTCAACCATATATATATATATATATATATATATATATATATATATATATATATATGTACAAACGGATCCAGGTGATGAACTCAATCTTTTTGAGAACTTGAGAACCATTCATAAGGCGTTGAAGATAATGCACAAATAAAATTATGCATAAGAAAACTTTCTAAAATTGTTGCACAACAAAATAATTTTAGAAAGTTTTCGTTATCACAACTTCTACGATCATCTTCAACATCTTATCATGGTTTGTAGAGTTCATAAAAGAGATGTGTTCTCATTGATCATCTCTATATATATATATATATATATATATATATATATATATATATGGGATTGATTAACGGTGAAACTCATCTTTTGAAAACTTGAGAACTATGTACAAGCGTATAAAGTTGATGAACAAAATCTATAAAGTTCAATCCAAAGAAAATAGATTTTTCGTCCTCATGCTGAGTAAAAATTCGAAAATTTTCGTGGTTTTAGTTCATTCTAAAAGTGTTGCACAACAAAATAATTTTAGAAAGTTTTCATTGTGCACAACTTTATGTTTTGTTCTATGCATCATCTTTATACATCTTATGCATAATTAGCAGAGTTCTAAAAAAAGATGTGATTCTCATTTGATCATCACTCTCTCTCTCTCTCTATATATATATATATATATATATATATATAGAGGGAGGGTTAACGTGATAACCATTTTTATCGTGAGAATGTGAGAACCATAAAATAATGAATAAGATGTAAAAATTGATGAATCCACAAGGAAAGTTCACGAATCCAAAGAAAATAGATTTTTGCACCTTCAACAACTGAGATTCGAACACACTTTGTTAAATTTCATAATTTTTGGATTTAGTAACTTTTATGGTTCTTGGTTCTCACATTAAAAATATTCTTATTTGAACCTCACTATATATATATATATATATATATATATATATATATGATGGTTCCTGTAAGAATGGAAATAAGTATATGAAATAAGAATAGATATGTAAGTCTAACATTTCTTTCATATTTGTGTAGCACAATCAGAATTATTATGTTGCACATGTTAGTTTAGCACATATTTCATCTCTTTGTAGCACATATGTTAAATATATTAGTTTAGCACATCTTTCATTGCAGCGTAGCATAAGAAGGATTCTAGTGCCGCACAGTAATCCGCGTAGCACACAAAACTCAAAACTGTTGCACAATCGAAATTAAATCTCAACCATTGATCCAGCGAATCAAAGGCCCGATTCATTCTCATTTCCTACCAAATTATCATTTCCTACCTTATCCATCTCCTATATATATATATATATATATATATATATAGGAATGGATCAAATAAGAACCACATCTTTTTAGATATGTAAGCGAACCATGCATAAGGCGTGTAGAAGATGATGCAAATGTTGCAGCGGTATAAAGTTGTGCATATTTCAAACTTTCTAAAATTATTTTGTTTTGCAACAATTTCTAGTTATAAAGTTTTCGTTATGCACAACTTTATACCGCTTTGTGCATTATCTTCAACGTTTATGCATGGTTCTCAAGTTCTAAAAAAAGGTGAGTTCTCACTGGATCAAACCCCTATATATATATCGAGAGAGAGAGAGAGAGAGTGTGATTATTGTAAAAACAATCATTAACCTATAAACTACGAATATCTGAAATCTTCTAATTTCACCATGTAAGTGTCTGAATTCAAAAAAAATTCAAAAACGTTTGAATTCAAAATTCATAGTAAATCCACGAATTATGGGATTCAAACCCCTATATATATATATATATATATATATATATATATATATATATATAGACGTTTGAATCCATCATTGTGAGTGATGAAATCATTATGTGATGAATTCACCGTAAATCTTCACGACTCAATGGATGAAAATGGTTCATATTTTATACTTTAAGATTGGTTTGTATTTAATCTCATTCATATATATATATATGGATGAAGCGCATGTTTTGTTTTCTTGATAAAAATGCAATCTTTGCGCTGCTTCTTCATGTCCATTGTGATGTGAAGTTTCGAGTTGGGGATCAATGTCGTCAATCACCATATCGTACGACGAGAGCGACCCAGTTTTATGCGGCTTGAAATCTGACGGGTCTCATCTCGCCACATGTTATGGCTTGAATCTCTTGATAATTCATACAATGCCATAACATCTCCGTTTTCTCGGCCTTACCGTTGGAATGGGCTTCGTCTGCAGCCTACTAATCGATTCAAATTCACCTTTTTGTTTGGGAAACACGGGCTTCATTCCAATAGGTGTTTCTCTGCAAAAGTCGAGAAACTCAGAGTACATAGAAATCAACACATAAGATCATCATTTGTGTGGATTGAAGAAGCCCTTGATGGGGAAAACGAGGAACATAGCTAGGACTATAACATGACGAAAAGCCATGATTTTGATCTAGACCATTTCTGCTGGCTCAAAGTTCAATTGTGGGCTATTTGCTCAAAATATGAGCGTTTTCTATTAGGGTGATCAGACTAGTAGCAATGTGATAGGTTTGGTTTCGAAAGAGATCGAGGTTTCGAATGATTGTAGTTGGAGGGCTTCATGTTTGTGGGGTTCTGTTTGTTCTTGGGCAATCATTTCTCCAATTTTTATTTCTTGTTTTGTATCTGAATTTCTACTTTTGAATTAGAATAACTGTGGCCGACGGGGGCGATAGGTGGTTGCTGGTGGGGTGGCGACTAGGAAGAACGACAACGGATTAGGACTTCGAGCAAATTATTTGGGGATTTTGGGATCTCCAAGTCCGTGGAGAGAGAGAGAAGAGAAAGGTATATGTGTGTATATGACGAGTATATGTGAGTATCTGATGTGGATTTCCAACGTACCACGTATGCACAATGGGCTCGATTCAGTGTTCATGACATTATTGTGAACTCATTAAGTGTGGTCGAATTTGTTACTATACGCACATTGGAATACAAATATAAAAAGTCAAAACGTTGGAGTGTTATATGATATTTACTCATATTTTTAAAGGTGGATAATCATATATCTTTTGTTTTCCAAGTTATTTGCTAAAATTCATCCCGAGGGCATGATTTCAATTAATATTTCATGAAGGTATATATATTCTATAAAACAATATTATTGGTATAATTTATTTCTATATGAATTATAAAAATAATCGTATTTTACAATATATATAAAACTAAAATTCATACTGTGGATTCCCAATCATGTTTTTTTACTTGTTTTAATATATATTTTTTAATTAATAGGAAACCTAGAGCTGCTACCTTCAATAAACATTAAGTAAATCTCACGTTCATGTGCATAACCTACAAACAATATAGAACGAGTAAATCATAATTTAAAAATCAAATGTAATAGACTTAGATCCATAAGGACATTAGTGAGTCTTAATATTTTTCTTTTATTGCTATTGAGGTGAGCAGATAACGAGGCGATTGTATTGTAATTTGGAATTATTTTCGTCATAAATAAGAAATGCATTGAATTTCGTAGAAATGAACCCATGGAAATTTTCCTTTATTTGTATGGCTTACAAATTATTGGAGTAGAACATATTTCACTCAACAATTTATATATCTATACATAAAAGACAGATGTTACATTCAAAAGAGATCGCGATTATATTAATCGTGTACTAAAATCTTCATTAGCATGATGTAAGTGTAAGAGCCTCTCCAACAATAATTTTGTAATAGAACTTTACTCTATTGTAGAGTATGTTGATCTCCAACAATATACTTTATTTTACTCTACATTAGAGGAAATGAATAGTATCACTCTACATGTAAAGTGAATTATTCATCCTCTAACTTTTTTTAACTCAATAATAGAAGGTATCAAAATAAAATATGTCATTATAGAGTCAAATGTATAGTTAATAGTTGAAGATAAATTCATGATTATTCTAAATTCTACACTACAATAATATAAAGTTCACTTTATTGTAAAAATGAACAATCGAAAATTCTCTAACACCCCAAATAATTATTTAAAAACTTCGGAATTATTGATGGTCGGCAAAAATAGTTGGGCCTAGGAACTTGGTGAATCATATATTAAGTTGGTAAAGTCCAAGTGAAAAATGATCAAATATAATGTTATAAATAAAAAACTTATGATTAATGATTTATCGTTTCACTCTTACAGACATGCATACAGGGTGAGCAAATTCGAATTACATTCGAGAAACTGAACCGAATTGAACATAATTTGACTGTTTGAATTAATTTTTTTTAACGGGATGGTTCGGTTCGATTTGCAATAATAAAATTATTTTGATAAATATCATATAATACTCCAATATTTTCGATTTTTTTACATTCATGTCCCAACGTAAGCATACTAACAAATCATACTATAACCTTTCAAATGAGTTCATAATGATGTCTTGACCACCGGTTGGATCTTTGAGTCCTTCATAATCTGATAACCTTTTGCCCTATGATTCAGACTCACTGAGTCATAACGATCATCAAGTCCTTAATAGACTTCCCGAGTCATTTCGCTATACTTAGCTATTCTGATTTTTTTTTCGAACTGATATCTTTCACTTATCTTCTGATGTTATCTAGATCTTGTATCAAACTTATTGTCTTGCTTCGATTTCGTTGACTTGATTTTGCTTCTTCAAAGCTTGAGATGCGTCTCATGAGTCATCCAGACATCATCTAAGTTATTTCTTTCTTTAGCGTCTTCAACTTTGGTTCATTTTCAGATCAACCCTGTCTAAGCAAACATTCAACTCTCTAACACATAGGCTGATTACAGACAAAACATGACTATTATCTGGTGAATAAGACTTTGAATATATTTTCATTTGATTTTGAGATCTAATAAAAATATTATTTTGACTCCAAATTCCCAACAAATGAGATTTTGGTCGTACTTTCAATTTCAATGACCAATGATCGGGCTAGTTTAAATTGACATTGCAAGAAAAATAAGTTAATATTTTTGCTAGTAGAATAAAATTGTTAACAATAACGATAATTTTTGCATTAATTTATAGTTTCACATATAATAGATTTTAATCATGAAAAAAATAATCAGGATCTAAAATAATATTTTCCTCGTTATGTGTGTATCTTCAAAGTGAGAATTACCTAGGTTTTGGGTCCAAATTCAAATATACAAACAAACCCAATTGGTTCAGTGTGCAATTATGTAAAATTGGCTGAGGAGCTTTGGTTTTCTTTTCCTAATTTTCACTCTTAATAAAAATATTGGATGATATCTATTTCACTCTTATCCTGACAAGAATCAGTTCGCCAACACGAATTCTTCAACTTTTCCTTCAAAAATATTCACATCTTTTCCGGAAGAATTTACTGTTGCAGATATTCGGTCACACTCGTAATAATTTTATTTTGATTGAATATAGATACACACACATACGTCTATATTGGTGTGTCTATGTGATTGTCAGAGCTATCGGTGCCTCAGGAATCAAAGTAATGGCGGAAGTGGATCAAGGGCGGCAAGCGCGGAAACGGCGCCGTTCGACGTGGGACGTCGCTCCGTCGGGGCAGCCGGAGGTTGTTACGAAATTTTAGGAAATTAGGGTTAGGTTTTCATGGAAGATGAAAATTTGCTGATTTTTTATTTTTTGGGCAGGGTGATCAAAGGGATTGTGAGGATGACGAAGCTAGGGCGCCGCCGGAGCTGCGGAGATACGTGTCGCCGCCGAAGAGGGATGATGATCCCAATGGGCATTACGTGTTTAGCCTCGGCGAGAATCTCACCTCTAGATGTAATTTATTATCTTCGTTGTCTGATTTTCTGTAGTATATTCATTGCTTGGAGCATATGGTGCTCTTGATTGATTTTTGTTTAGTTTGTGGAAGCGATGATGCTTTTGGTTATTCGTATGTTGGGATTTTGGATTTGTATAAGAGTGTGTATGCCTTTTTCCGTTTTTAGGTTGCTTACGGTTGTGGAGTAAGTATTAGTTGAAGCGTTTGTTTTAACTGTGCGAACATTATTCTAGCTGCTGTGGCTGTACTTAAAGGCACTTCCTTTTGGTACTAGTATATGTGATTCATCATGTATTAGGCTCCAGTTTTTGGAAAGCATCAATTTAATTGTGAAATTTTTGCAAATACACATGTTTGAAAGTCTTGGTAAGGTTTTTAGTCATTTGATATAGAAGTTTTTCCGTATCATGTAGTGGGAGGTCGGAGAAATAACTGTTTGCCTTGTTTGTTGGATGAGCTTGCTCTTGGCTTGTCAGTTGTCGTATGGTCCAATTATCTCCATACGAGTGTTTGAACATCCTTTCTGCTTGCATTTGCAGATAAGATACTTGGCAAGATGGGTGAAGGTTAGGGGTCACGTGCCTGATAAGAAAACCTTATATTTTCATCATTGTTATTGTTTCAAATCAGCAAGTTGCTAGTGCTGTAGGCACATTTGGTCGAGTATTGGATTGTTGGGATCGTCATACACGAGAATATGTGGCTATCAAAATTGTTAGAAGCATAAGAAAGTACCGTGATGCAGCAATGATCGAGATTGACGTACTTGAGCGCCTTGCTAAATATGATAAAAAAGAGTCACAGTAAGTATTCTGCAGCCTTCTAGTTTTCTGATGGACTGTTTATATTTATCTTATTTTTCTGCTTCTTTTGTGGCAGTTGTGTGAAGATGCTTAGGTGGTTTGACTATCGCAATCATATATGTATAGTAAGTATCCCCATGTGATTCCTTGGCTACCCTTTTATATTCCAGCTCTATGTAAATGCCTGTCTCTTCATTTGATTCATACTATTATTCAGTGGTTCGATTTTCTTCAAAGTAGTTCCTGCATGTTAGGATATGGTATTAATGTCTGATTTGAACCCTCTATTGGATGGAATATGCGGTCCTTACTCAACTTGTAAACAATGCTGACTCTCTAAGGAAGAAAATATAAGTTAAGGATCTAGCTCGATATGTTTAATAGTTGTTTAATTATTTGCATGATATTCGGTGAATGTCTTTGTTTTGTGCACTCATGAATTTCATTTATAATTCTCATAGCTACAGAGAACTACCTTTCAATGGATTTTAATGGTCTT
This sequence comes from Salvia rosmarinus, assembly GCA_036937905.1. Taxonomy (NCBI): domain Eukaryota; kingdom Viridiplantae; phylum Streptophyta; class Magnoliopsida; order Lamiales; family Lamiaceae; genus Salvia; species Salvia rosmarinus. The sequence goes on from CM072816.1 coordinate 100,594,070, forward strand.
ATCAGGTCTTTGAGAAGCTTGGACCAAGTTTATTTGATTTTCTAAAGAGAAATAAATACTCCTCCTTTCCTGTGGATCTTGTTCGAGAGTTTGGGCGCCAGCTTTTGGAATCTGTAGCATGTCTGTGGAATGCTCTTGGCCATGATTTATCTTCATTTTCTTTATTCATTTAGTTTTATAAGCAGTTAGCCTGATATAAATATCCAAGCTATCTGCACTTCTAATGGAATTGGCTTTTGTATTTTAATAACCAACAGATATGCACGATTTACGGTTAATCCACACTGACCTGAAGCCAGAAAATATACTTCTTGTCTCTTCTGAATTTGTTAAGCTTCCTGTCTGCAAGGTATTTGGCTTAGGCCTTATAAAGTTAGAAAACCATTTATGATTGTCATTAGACTCAATCACATCATTGAACTTTTTGTTGATTCAGAAGACGTCAGATGAGACAAATTTCAGGTGCTTACCAAAGTCGAGCGCCATTAAGCTGATTGATTTTGGTAGTACTGCTTATGATAGTCAGCTTCATAGCTCCATTGTCTCAACAAGGCATTACAGGGCACCTGAGATCATTTTAGGTAAAAAGTTACTGTTGTAAGTGAGATTGACATTGGTTCCTGTAAAATATTTATGAGGTTTTAGTCTACAATCTGCTGGCATTCTTTCTAGATTGTGTTTAGACCTGCTAATTTTTAAAATCCTGGTTGGAGAAGGAACAATCCCTGTTGAACTATTGAAATCATTACCACTAGGTTGATTATCCAGCCCCATAAAGGAATACTCGGTATTGGAGTGGAAACACATCAAGTTTTGATGCACTTTTACTGCATATATGTTTGTTAATTTGTTTTTAACTAAATGCCGTTGCACAGGAACTTCGTTGTGTTTTTATTGTTCTTGAACAAAGACTTGGAAAACAACGTTCTCTGACAAAGTTCCTAGGGAACCAGTATTTATTGCTTTCTGTTTGTATCAGGTTTGGGATGGTCCCACCCTTGTGATATTTGGAGTGTTGGTTGCATACTTGTAGAGCTTTGCACGGTTTGTTATGCTTCTCCCCATCCACTTATTCTCATTGTAGCATAGCATTTTTTTTTTGATATGTTGAGATCATCATTCTAGGGTGAAGCACTTTTTCAAACACACGAGAACTTGGAGCATTTAGCTATGATGGAGAAGGTTTTGGGACCACTTCCAGAGCATATGATTCAAAAAGCGACGTAAGTTCTTGTTAGGATGATGATTCTTGTGTTACTTTAGTTTATCTTATGTTCTTGTGTAGCATATTTCGGGTTTCTGATTGTTAGCCTTAGCCTCTGACTCCCATTACTTTCTTGGTCCTGCATTCACGAAGCATACTTCTCTCATAATATATTCATCTCTCAGAAAAAAATTGTAGTTGAGGAGACTCTGCATGAGTCTGCTAAAAGATAGATGGTAATGAAACATGAGAGGGGAAATTGAGATGGTTTCGGTTCCTTGTGGGTTTTGCAGCAAAGGCGCTGAAAAATATTTCAGACGATCAAGACTGAATTGGCCCGAGGGAGCAGTTTCTAGGGATAGCATCCGTGCAGTGAGGAAGCTAGACCTATTGAAGGTCGCAATCTTCTCTGAGATTTTGATTTAAAAACTACCACACTTCATTTTAGATGTAACCTTTGTTTTCTCCAACTTGTTATTTCCTAGTTGTGTTTGTGTTCCTCGATTTTCTTCAACCACCATATCATTGTTGATGCCATTTGCTTTTGACTCTCCGTCTATAACATGTTTAGCTACTATTTTGCAGAATCTCGTCTCAAGGCATGTGGATTCCTCCAGATCCTCCCTTGTGAACTTGTTGCACGGCTTGCTGAAGTTCGAGCCATCCGAACGTCTCACTGCTCGACAGGCGCTGGAGCATCCTTTCTTTAAGGACCCAACTTAGAAATTCCTCCCCTTGCGTGTAAAAACATGCGTTTGATCTGCATCTTGTTCTGTATTGAGTAAACTGTCGTAATATAAACATTATTATCTTAATTTTCTTATGTTTTATTTATTTGAAAGCGTAATAATGTCCTCTGAGTTTTGCTCTATGGCCCTTTTGTTCGGACTGGGTGATAAACAGTCACAGTTATGCTTTTAAGGCCATTGTTGCATTCCTCTCTAAGTTGAGGCGAAATCGACGCCGACGAGTGTTGGATATTTCATCAGGTGTCTCCAAGGTGCCATTGTTCGATCAAAATGTCCAACTGTTCTTTGAGTGAAAAAGCTAGTTGTTAGTTGGATCAACTGAAAGCGTATTGCTAAAGTTCATTTACAATGTTTTATAGGTAACTGAACTTACATTTATTTTTCTAACATGATATACTCCCTTCCTCTTCCATTTATCATTTTAGTTTTTCTTTTCCTCACACTTCTTCCTATTCTATTTATAAAAATTATCCATAAAATACTTCTTACTAGGTATTCTTTATTTATATTTTTTATCACTTATGATTCATTATTATCTCTATTTATTACTTCCAATAATATCATTTATTTATATTTTTTTAATACCAATGGTTCACTATCAATTAATTTAGTGTTATTTATCTGTAAATTATTGAATTTTCATCAAATTTTGGTTTTGCATGCCAACTTAAAAATTTGCATCATAATTATTAAACTTTTGATTTGTTCTGATTCTGCTTACGAGTGTGATTCTAGCCAAAAAATAACGTTGATATGAAATGCTAAAAATCCAAGTAAGTAAAATCGTCCGAGGATTAAAAATATATTGTTTTTATTAACCAAAACGATGTCGTTTACGACTAAAATTTAATATATTTATTTGTGAAATAAATTGAGAATTACTAGTGCTATTCAAATTAGGGCATAGAACAAGGGATTCAATGATTGAAGAGAGAAATCGAGAGGCATTGAAGAGGAGAGAATATTGGTGGGTTCTGCAACGACTATTTCTTTATCCTCTAATTCGTTGAACCCTTCTAATCATTTCAGGTTGTGCATTCATGAAATTTCTGTTATATTGAAGACCTCGCACACCAATTGCAAAACCAACTATATTTTCTCTTCTCCAGCGCCTCTCACTTGTTGCAAAACCCTTCTGATCTCAATCTATTTCATAGATAAAAATACATCAAATTTCAGTCCTAAACGACATTGTATTGATTAACAAAACGATGACGTTTTAATCATCGAACGATTTCGCCAACTCGAATTTTTCAATATTCTATATTAGCGTTAGTATTGACCGGAATCATACTCGTATGCAAAATCAGAACAAATCAAAAATTTGATAATTATCACGTAGATTTTAAAGTTGGTATGTAAAATCAGAATTTGATGAAAGTTCAGTAATTTTCAAGCAAATAACACATTAATTTAATATTATACTAATGTGAGATCCTTATTCTATTCATAATATACTCAACAATTTTTATTAAAATTTATGCCGAATATTCTCATGAAGAAAATCGAAGGATGGAGGGAGTAAATTTTTTTTTGGAAACTAATACTCCTCCATACTTGAAAATTATTCACTTAATTACATTTTGATCCATTCACGAAAAACTTTCATTTCTCTTTTATAAATATGACTCTTACATACATTTCATAATTTTTACTTATAATCAACTGATTTATCTAGAAAAGAACTACTCATAATTACCTTTTACTCACATAATATATTTTACAAAGTTGATAGAAAATTGGATCTAGATGTAATAGTTATTGGCATAGAAAATTGGATATGGATGTATTAATATAATTCTAATTTAAATAGTGCCGAAAATTATCCACAACCACCAATTTCCAAATTTTATCAATGTATCTTTACTGTATACTTTTTGTGTGTATTGAAAGTCATTATATTAACTTATTAATGTGCCGTGAAAAATGTAATCATACATATGAATCTGCGAATTAATAAAACAATAATATATTGTGTGTGTTGATCTAATAATATAGTAGTTAATATCTGATACCAAAAGTCTTGAGTTCCAGTCCATCATGATGAGGCTTTTAAATTTTTATAATAATAATAATAATAATAATAATACCTCACGAATTTTACTTTAAAAACTAAAAAGCACGAAAAGAAAAATAAATTTTGGTAGAGTAATTTGAACAAAAATTGGCTTTATCTTTTGTGGGAAAACAATACACTTTTTTAATCAATTTAAAACTAATATGAACAGAAGAAGCAGCATTGCCGAAATCCAGAACACCATTGTAAAATAAACCCCTAAAATTCCACCGCGAAATAAATAGCCAAACCAGAAAGAAAGAAGGTTTTCGCTGAGCTCACACGCCTAGTCTTGAGTCAAGAGTGAGAGGAAACAACAAATAGCAGCAGCCGCCGCAGCCGAAACAGGGAGCGAGAGAGAGAGTAGAGAATGGGAAAGAAAACGAAGAAACCGGGCAAAGGAAAAGAGAAGACGGAAAAGAAAACTGCAAAGGCGGAGGAGAAAAAGGCGCGACGTGAGTCCAAGAAAATCTCTCCCGAAGATGACATCGACGCTATTTTGGTAATCTTACGTGTATTCATTCTCCATCAAAAATTGGGATTTCAATGCCTCTGTTGTTTAAAACATGATTCCTTGTGTTGATTTTTGTGTTGCGCCTTTTGCATTTCAACTCGTCCTATTGAATTACGGTTTTGTTAATGTGAAATTGGAACTTGTTACTGATGCATGCAGTTGAATTTACAAAAAGAAGAAGCAAAAAAGAAGGAAGTCCATGTCGAAGATAATGTTCCAGCACCATCTCCAAGATCAAACTGTTCGGTACAATCTCTCTAAATTGTAACAAATTTTGGAGCATAATTTCAAGTAGGATTGTAAGATGATGTTTGAATTCTTTGTTCGTGCAGCTAACTGTTAATCCCTTGAAAGAGACCGAACTCGTGCTATATGGTGGTGAATTTTACAATGGAAACAAGGTTTGTTTCTTTCTTGTTATATATGTATGTATATATATCTATATCCGTATAAATTAGAGAATCCCTCCAATTGAGTTTGACATCTAAGTCAAGTCCTGAACTTTATATGTGTTTTTTAACAAAAAAAAAGAAAATAAAAATATTTCCTTCGAATGTTTGACATGAAACAAATATTAAGTGGCATGCGCTAGGATAGAATTTATGAGAGTTGAATAATTAAGGTTCTGTTTCTTCAACTTCTTCATCTATTAGTGGTGGTTTCAATATTGAGAAAGTGAAGTAAATATCATCCCTCTGCTTTTGCAACTAATGAGTTTGAGAACTATTGTTATGCAGACATTCGTTTATGGTGATCTTTACCGGTTGGATGTGGAAAAGCAAGAATGGAAGTTAATCTCGAGCCCCAATAGTCCACCCCCTCGAAGTGCTCATCAGGCAGTTGCCTGGAAGAATTATCTCTATATTTATGGTATAACTAGATTGCAACAGTAATTAGATTATTTACAGGGTCAACGACTATGATTTTTCACTGATTAAATACAATCAGGTGGTGAATTTACATCTCCAAATCAAGAGCGTTTTCATCACTACAAGGTATAGATTGTTGGTAATGAGTCAAGCTTGATCTGAAATGTGGAATTTTAATACGAAATGTGTTTATAGGATTTCTGGGTGCTAGATCTGAAAACAAACCAGTGGGAGCAACTAAATTATAAAGGCTGCCCTAGTCCGCGATCAGGTCACCGAATGGTAAGCCAGAGCTTTCTGATTTGACTTGCATTTTCTTTGGGGAATTTTATTCATGAGAAATTGAAATGCAATGATGAATTTGAGTTCCCATTCTTTTGCAGGTACTATACAAGCACAAAATCATAATTTTTGGAGGATTTTATGACACTCTTAGAGAAGTGAGGTAGTTTTCTGGCTCTTTCCCTGCACCTAAGCCTCCTAGATTAACTTGTTCTGGCAGTATTACTTCAATGTGAATCACTCAGTTTAGGAAGGCATGAAAGTTGCATTAAAGCAAGTATAGGTGTGGATTTGCTTCAAATTCTCCCTAAACTTGTTTCTGCATAATTTCTCTTCTACCTGTAAAATGTTTACCCTAATGCAGGTACTACAATGATCTGCATGTATTTGATCTGGATCAGTATAAGGTATTGTATCAGTTAACTTCGTAATTTGACCTTTTCCGCATATGTACTCTGGCCTTCATAGTTTCAGATTGTTAAGGTAGCCAAATATTACTTTAATTGTAGTGGCAAGAGATAAAACCTAGACCGGGATCCTTGTGGCCTAGTGCTCGAAGTGGATTCCAGTTTGTTGTTTACCAAGATGAGGTGAGTGCTGCTCTCGTTTGATCAGATTTTAGCTTAAGGAAACTCTTTCCTTTGACATCAAATACGATACATTTCAAAATAGTTGGATGTAGAGGATAACAACCTAGTCGTTCTATTTCGATATTGTTTGAACTCGATCATTTGAAATTATAATATTCTCACATTCATATTGGTTAATTTTCATCTCAGATTTATTTATATGGCGGTTATTCAAAAGAGGTTTCATCGTCGGAGAAAAAAGTCTCTGAGAAGGGAAATGTTCATTCAGACATGTGGTGCCTTGATCCCAAAACGTGGGAATGGAATAAGGTATCTATGTTTCCTTCGCTACTTATTCATTTTCTTTGGGCACACTGTTTTACATTAAATCCATGAGGTAATTATTCAGAATAAAAGCACTAGCTATTTGTTTGAGAACTTTTGCCATTATTTCTATATGGTTTTTGAACATGAAATCTTATTGCAGAAGAAGTCTCATTTAGACTTTGTTACTACTTTACTTCCAAGTTCATTCCTGCTTTTCAACTCACAGTATACTTGATTTTCTCTTGTTATTTATTTCACTCCATAAAATTTCTAAGCTGCAGTCAGGTTTAGTGGAAAATTTAGCTATTTTTTGGTGTATTTTCTAAGTCTTACAGAGTTTTGTCTTTATCTACAACCTTTTAATATTTTCTTTTATTTCTTGTGTACAAGGTCAAGAAGACTGGGATGCCTCCTGGACCTCGCGCCGGTTTCTCTATGGCCGTCCATAAGAAGAGGGCATTGCTGTTTGGAGGAGTAGTCGATATGGAAATGGAAGGTCACTATATTATAATCTAATTCTATTTTTGTACCGTCTAACTGATTCTGATCCTTCCCTTTTAGCAGCAAAATAATGATATTTGGAACTGAATTTTTCCCGTGAAGTAGTTATATGCTTTATATTCACAAATTGGATACCAAATTAGGTTCAATCATGTTCTATGGCTGCAGCAAGATTGCAAAGTATAATCTTCAGAACATGTAAGATATCCTCATAGACTAGATGAAATGAACGGTTAGATCACACCCTTGAATGTTTTATGAATGATGGGGACAGCACACAACCATTTATAATTTTTTGCCATGTAGTTTTTATATTTCTATTTCTCTTCGTTACTTCTTCCTCCTTTTCTCTTTCATTCAATTGAGCTCGTGCTTATAAAATCTGGCCCATGTTTATGTGCAGGTGACCTAATGATGAGCTTGTTCTTGAATGAGATTTATGGCTTCCAACTCGACAACCATCGCTGGTATGATCTGCTTGCTAATCAATTTAGTTGGAATTATTTTTTCTTGCGCATTCTACCTTTTACTTTGCTAAGGACTTGTTATGCTGAACCGATGAGAATTCTTATGTCTGAAAAAGGTACCCATTGGAGTTGCGGAAGGAGAAGGCAACGAAACATAAGGTAATGTTGTCAGAATAGTTCAAGTGTGTGGGATCTTCAATTTGATGAGCTGGATGTGCATATATTTGCCTGTTGCTTAAGTCTCTTTCTTCTTTTGGTCGTCGCGAAGTATCTACATGCCTAACTCCTCCCTTCGTCCCGTGGTTCCTGTTTATGCAGTTAAAGAAGGATTCCGATGAGAGGGTCAACGATGTAGATCTTCAGAACAAGACGGAAGTGGCAGAAAGGCAAAATGCATCGTCACTTGGTGAAGATGAAAATTCTGACGATGATGCTGAGATGGACGTTAATGTGAAAAATATATCTGCCGGTTTGCATAGAAACGTAACAGTAGCTGATAATGAAGAAGCGTCTGGATCTAGCAAATCCGCTGTGCAAGAATCTTATTTACCAGAGGTTTCTCACTGCTAGCATCTGTGTTCATGCTCGTGCAGTTCCTTCAACTTCGGTTTGTGTTTGATGGATCCGTCTGTTAAATTTATTTGACTCTCGTTTGCAGATAGTGAAACCTTGTGGTCGGATCAATTCGTGTATGGTCGTTGGGAAAGATACGTTATATTTGTATGGGGGCATGATGGAAATCAAGGATCAAGAGATTACTCTTGACGATCTGTATGCGCTCAACCTTAGTAAATTGGACGAGTGGAAGTGCATCATTCCGGTTCTTATCTATCTTATCCACGCTATCTATTTATGTTTCTTGCTTTAGTGTCGTGGTCAGAGCCATTGTACTTAAATCCTGTATCTGTTTTGCGCAGGCATCTGAATCAGAATGGATTGAAGTATCAGATGACGAAGATGAGGATGAAGATGAAGACAGAGATGATAGTGAAGATGAAGACTCGGGCAGTGAAGACGACAGCGACAAGTCCGATGATGCAGATGGAGATGTTGAGGTGTTTTCTCTCGTCGCTAGAATACCAAAAAATGTGCTATTTTCAATTCTTAGTTTTACAGAGACGAAGAAGAGGTGTTTGTCTTATCGTGTTAAGTTTTAACTGCTACACCACTTCAGATGGGGGATGCCCTCGCTATAATGAAGGGAGAAGGAAAAACTCTCCGAAGGAAGGAGAAACGGGGCAGGATCGAACAAATTAGAGTCACCCTCGGTCTCTCTGATTCACAGAGAACACCAACGGTACTTACTGCAACCTGTTCCATACTAAGTAAATTTCATTATGTTGTCAAATCTTGCTAATTCCTAAGATAACTTTATTTTGTAAAGCCCGGGGAATCTCTGAAGGACTTCTATAAACGTACAAATATGTACTGGCAAATGGCTGCTTATGAGCATACACAGCACACAGGAAAGGTCAGTCTTCTGTTGGAATCTGCAAATAATGCATTTTATCTATTACAATAATGCATCTTTTGATGACAATTGTAGATCATACAAAGATCAATGGTCCAAAGTGAGTTTTAGGGTACGTTTGGTTCAACTAGGGGTAAGGGAAATGAATCAAGAAAGGGAAAGAGAAAGGAATATTCCCAAATTTTCAATTTATTTGGTTCAGCACCACAACGGGTTTAGGGTTTTGGTAGGTAGATAGAAAATTCGCGTTCTCTTTCTTGAAAATGTAAATGCTAATCATTCCAAAGGAACGTGTTCTCGTGAATAGTTGCTGCTTCCTCGGATACTCCCTAAAATACGTTGTCCTTTCCATTCCGTTTGTGGTCTTTGATTATGGTCTTTTGGCGTTGTAGGAACTCCGTAAAGATGGATTTGATCTTGCTAAGTCCAGGTACAAGGAGCTGAAGCCGATACTTGATGAGGTAATGTCGTCTCTTCTGCTTTCACCCGTTGATATCAAGAATCAATGTGTGCTAACATTCACTCTTTGGTTGCTCAGTTGGCAATCTTAGAGGCGGAGCAAAAGGCGGAAGAGGCGGAAGCACCCGAGGCTAGTGGCTCGAGGAAGAAGGGTGCCAAAAAAGGCAAACTTTCGGGCGCCAAGTGATGTGAAATTGGCTTGGTTGAGTATACCACATTTTGAGCAATTCCGAAAACTGTTTTGTTTGTCTGAAACTGAATCCCTTTTTTCCTGGGTTTGCAATTTTGTTTTCATTTTTCTGGTCTAAGAAATATGGGAAATCACAGATTTGAGGAAGTTAGGGTAGGCAAAATTGATTTGTTGATTTCGCCAGGAAATAGTAGGAACAAGTGATGGTGATGAATATCAAGAGTGAAACTGGGAATTTTATTTTTATTGGAAATATGTAATTCGTTTGCATAACCAACTTCAGTCTAACCAGAGACTGATAAAGAATTGAGGCACGTGCGCATTTGCTCTTATTAAATTTTAGTCGTGATAATAATTTTTAATTGTGATTTAATAGATTGAGTTTAATAAGATTAGCTGAGGACTAATAAATTTTAATTAAAATTTATTAATCTTTAATTGTTTCTTATTTTGCTTAGGAAAAACAATGCCATAAAAATCCAAATTCAAGCATAAAAATATATGTGGCTCACCGAATTATGGCACCACCCCTACCCTAGGGCCGGGTCAGGGATGCAGGGACTTACGGCGGTGGGGACCATGGATTTCCTAGGGATGTTTTAATCTTTCATTATTGTATAGGTCATATTATATTTAATAATTATATATTAAAAAAATAATAATTATTTTTTTGATCAATTAAATACAAAAATTTAAAGATCGCGTCACAGAAGATTTGAATTAGAGACATTTAACTTCGAGCATTAACCATTATACTATTAGGTCAATACATGGACACAAATAAATAAAATTGTGTTACTATGTTCAGGGTGAATGCAAATTTCATAACAAAATAAGCTTTGGAAGATAACTTTTAACTTTAGTATCTTTTTTCTTTTTCTTTTGTCATAATTGTTAGAATTTAGAAATTTTAAATACCAAATATATTATTTTTTTGCTATATTTATTTTTCATCCTATGATCGAATTTATATTTAGAATTCATTACGAATTTGCGATGGGTATGTAATACCCCGTATTTCTGAAGCAGAGATTAGCTCGTGATTAAGAGCTTAATAAGAAGGCATTGCATCCTTATGAAAGGATTTGTTAAGTTAGAAGCTTTTGTGTTAAGCTTCAGTTGAGATGATAGAATCGGCGAGAATCGAGATAAGATTCTCAGATCTTATTTAGGATAAGAAGACCTAGATTCCAAGGGTATTAAGATGATAGATACATGCTCAATAAGTTTTGATTTCAGAAAATTGAGAATTTCAAAATCTACGTTTTTGTGACGTCGGCGTTTGCCGATTAAGCTCGGATTAAGAGCAAAATATTTAAAATGGTTTTTAAGGCCAAAAATATTTTTAATTATTATATTTTAATGATATTTGATGATGGAAGAATTTAGAAAGTGATTTTGAAGGATTTAAGAATAAATGGAATATTTAATTCCATTATTTGCATAAAATGGAATTTAATCTCTATTTTTATAAAGTGAGTTCCTATTATATATTTTATAATTTTGGAACTTTATATTGATTAAAATGATGAGTTTAAGGTGTTAAGAAAATAAGATTCAATATTGGAATTTTTGGGAATTAATTATGGAATTTTCTAGCATGTTTTGGAAAATTTCATGAAAATACATTAATATTATTATTATTTTTATTAATTCCGAAAATCATGGATAAAAATATGGAAAGTATTTTGTGGAATTCTCTAGAAAATGGTGTGTTAGCACCATTATGTTTTGGAAAAATAAAAGAAAAATTAATTTATAATGTGAAATTACTATTTTACCCTTACTAAATTATTACATAACATATACTTTCAAAACATGATCTTCCTCATTTCTTCCCCAAAACTCACGCAGCACACACACTCTCACACACACAATTTCGAAATTTATGATCCAAAAATAGGAAGATCCAGCCGTTGAATTTTCGATCCGTCTTCGAAACGAGGTATAATCTCGTCTCTAGAACACATCTACGGATTGAAAATTTTAAAATTCATGAGCATATGTTATTTTATATTTTCGGTTATATGCTGAAAATTTGAAGGATTATGTTTTGTTTGATTATTTGTTAATATTATGATAGATTCGACGTCTACGTATTGTTTAACGTTGAATTTGTAAATCATATGTTTATTGTTTGTAAATTCTTGTAATTTTCGAAAATAAGGGGCTGTTGGATCTTGAATTTATGATGTTGTTATGGTTGAATTATCTTCATATATGTGTTAGTGGATTGATATAAACATGTTTGGAATAAGAAAAACGTTTGAAATCGAAACTATACAAAAATTTACAAAAGGGCCGAAAACCCTAAGTCTTGTATAGTTGGATTTTTGATTTTCTTTGATTATTTTGACTTCGTATTTGGATTCTATGATATAAATAATGCTTAAAATGATTTATTCGGATTTTTCCGCCGACGTATTCAAAAACGGTAAAATTTTAGTTTGGCGGCGAAAATTAGTTTTCAAAGTCAAAGCTTTGATCTTTATGTTTTGTTGATAAAATGATGATCTTTAATGATAATTGAGCATGTATATAGGTTCGTTGGTGTTAGATGACGTCTCACGTGAATTTTGACGTTAGACCTAAAGTGACGTCTTAAGGGCCGTTGAATTTATGGCTAAGATGAGATGTTTGAAGCTTGTTGTTTAGTTTTATATACTCATTGAGACATATGGTGATGGATTGATGGAGTTTGGGCTATGTTTGGATGGTTTGGTATTGATTTGGCGATGCGTTTATAAACGTTACACTGCCGAAATTTCGTTAGAATCCGTATGTTTTTGGATAAGATTAGATGGTTTACACGCATTGATGAGTCTTATATGCGTGTTTGGCTTCATAAAGCTTAGTAAAGATGTTATATGTCTAAGAGGTTAGAGGATGCAATGACCCGAGTTTGATAGACTTTAGAGTCTTAGTTTTGATATCGAGAAGAAATAGTCGTGTCAACGACTAAAGATGAGTAATGTTCTTGTTTGGTTCTTGATAGGCTCTTATGCCGTTTTATGAGGAAATATGGATAAAGAAAGAAATGGAATTGGGAATTAGTTCCTTAGCTCTAAGGAACATCCAGGTGGGTATAAGTATTTTCTATAAAAGTATGCTTATGCTTTTAAATGTTTTCAAAAGATATGATATGATTATGCATGAAAGATGACATGAAATTTATGATATGCATTGATTTGAAAAGTTGATTGACTTGCCAATGTTTGAGCATGAGCATAAGCATGATGCACTACCTATCCACGGGAAAGAAAGAAAGAAAAAGAAAGAAAGAATTTACCGACGTCGGGTATGACCGTAGTTGAGAACCTTCGGGTCCAACTCGGGTATGTGATATTAAAGTGTTTGAGAAGGAGGCCTACTTCTCAACACGTATAAAGAATCCGTGGATATGGGAAGGAGAGAAGAAAGTTGCATGCAAACATGATACATGCATATGCATATGATATTATGATAATACGAAAGCAAGTAAGTATTTATTTATGAAAGTATTTGTTATGGCAAGTCAAGTTTATAGCCCTAAGGGCAAAGTTTGTCTTAATGTTTTTGGCGTATACCCACTGAGTGCATTTTTGTACTCATGCCCTGCATATATTTCTAAATATGCAGGTTGAGCTGGAGAGAATGTGGGAATCGAATGCTGCGCGAAGGAGCTTCTCTAAATGTTGATTCATATTAAGGTTGTTCTATTGTTATTGACATGTTTTATTGCCCAGAGAGTTATGTCTTCATACATAATTCTCAGCCACGTTTCGTTGCCGAGCTTTGACCTTACTTGCTTATATGTTCTGATATGATAAAGTGATCATGTCCAGTGTTCGGTGAACAAGGATTTCTCAAATATTCAGAATGGTTTTCATTGGATTCAATATTATTATTCGGTTAAATCGTCGTTATTCCTTGTTTTAAATTGTTGATAAATCCTTCTTGTTGACAAAACATTCTTGGAAACCTACTTTATATTTTACCTTCTTAAACCGTAAATGTTAGATTCATTCATAAAGAAAGTTGTTGTCATCTTTTCTCTTGACATATGTTTGAACCTGTTGTCGTTAAATTTTCTTCTTAATCCCGAGTCACGGCCTAAATACCTGATTAGGTAGTCGGGTCGTGACAGGGTACAAGAAAATCAAGATTTGTGTTTTGTAAGATAATATCATTTACAATATTGACACTTCTAATTTTTTTTATAGCTATTATTGATTACATGTGTAATTATTTGTAAATCTTATTATTTTATTTTTACAAGATATTAAGACATTTAAGGAAAATAAATTTAGTATGAACAATTACCTTTATTTATACAAAAGTTATTAAGATTATTTTAAGAATTAATTATAAAATATTTATGGTTCTTCATAATTGCTAGCTTGAAGACTTGAATTAGATATTGTTCACTATTTTTTTTCAATTGTCTCTTATATATATATATATATTAAAATACCTAATATTGTAGAGGGTTGCATTTGTTATGAGGTGATTATGTTTTTAGTTGTAACTAATAATTCACCGTGCGATGTACAGGGTATTCGTCCTTAAAATTTTGTCTAATGGTAATAAACTTATAATTTATAAATTTACTATTGTACATGAAAATTTATTGGTATTCATTTAGAATTTATGATGATATTTTATTTGAAAATTGGGTATATGAAGATTTTTTTTATTGTACCACATTTTATTAGCAAAATATGATAGTTGTATATGTAAATAAGTTATAGTTCAATTTACCATAGCTTGTGATATATCAGCTGATAAATAAATAATATAAACGAATCAAAAATAACAAATAAAATTATTATTCCAAATAACATTTAAACTTGAAATGAATACCTGACTCTATAAATTTTGAAACACTTCTTTACACTCAATGTTCGTAGTACATGCACTGTTATTATCATAATCTTTATCACATATCAAGATTTTGAGACTTCAATGGCTTCGTACTCTAAAAACAACAACTTAACTGACTATGAGAAAAATCTGGTTTCTTAAGAAAAAGTCCAACGTATGATAGTGATTGTCCTTGATTTTTTAATCGTTATTTTATATAAAACAATAAGAGAAAATTGTCGTCGTTCGAACTTGAAAGAGAGACATGAATTTTATGAAATTAGTGACATTCTCAGAATCAACACCTTTTGGCTAGAATGATTTCCCGTCAAAATTTAGTCGCAAAACATGGTTTCTAAGTCTTGTGACCACACCAAACGTGTATCGTTGCACAACCTAAGAGAATTATCAATATTTATTAGCTATAAACTGGGTACCCACCTTTAGATTCAGCTCATGGTTCGGTTATTCAAAATATTTCAAACCATTCAGAAACTCAGGTGTGTGGATATCATTTAGAACATTGAACATCACATCCGAACTACATGTTATGATCGAGCTTAAGTATTTCATGCTCTCATATGTATTAATTGAAATCATCTGTTGATTAATGAATCGACTATATCAAGTGTTGGAGGCAATATTGTCTTATCTTGAAGATAAGATAAATCATCTAAAGCGACCGTCGGTGATGGATATGTTCCAATAATTGTTGCAATTGGATACCCTGAGAATTTCAAATGAATGTCATCTGGTACGTCAATATTTGCATATCCAACATTAGCACCACCAAGTAGACCGTCTCATACTACTGCAACCAATCAGAGAATTTTGTAATTAAGTTGCTTCAAGTTTACATTCATGTTGTGCAACCTCATATTTTTCATCAATTTCAGAATTTGCACATCCATCCAAATATAGAAAAATTAATACTTACATTCACTATTTCTTACATGCTTCCTATTGGTATGACAAACAATATCTGTCTGAAATCACCTACCAAAACAATTGTTCTATCTCTAAGCGGTAATTTGGAACCTAAAATATTTTTGAAACACATTATATCTCTCAAGGTTCTATCTAGAGCCCCAAAGCAATATTTATGCATCATCAATGCCTCATCCCATTATGACTTGCATCTAATAAGCAGTTTAGTCAATGGAGTTCCTTGTTTGATGTTACACATTGAATCTTCATTTGAATTGATCAAATAGCAAAACGGTAATGTACAGTCCTCCCACCCGGCAACAACAAAGATGTTATGACGCTTGAGGCTACGTTAAATACAATGTCCCCTCTTTGACTCTATTGTAATAGATAATATTATCCAAACAAAGGTTTTACTAGTCTCGATGTAATCATATACGAAGAAAATACCACTTGAATTAAATTGTGTTCTATCAATTATAGTTGTACATATGACATTCTTTTGACCGATCTCTAATCAATGAAATATATTCTGTTTTCATATCAAATGAATTATAACACAACTCATCGTTTATCAAAGTATTTTTGACTGACATAAATAATATATGTCGGATAAGACATCTCATTGGAATAACAAAGACTTCGACCAATTTTGCGTAAAATCTTTTCTAACTCTATCAATGCATAATTCTTCAAGTGTTCTTCGTTCAAATGGAGATTTGCAAGTAATTCTTGTACTACTTTATATAAATGCATATACATTAGTGAATGTGAGAATACTATTATAATTTGAAATACCTTATTGATGTAAATAGTTGTGTTGTATGTATAGAATATCATTTGACAAATATTTCTATCACTTTTCCTGACAACCTCCGGTTTATTCATAGATTTGATAAATATTAGATTTTCAAACAAATGTCTTATTGAATGTCCTAAACAACACTGACTTGCTTCTACAATGCGATTATTATATTCTGTATCCTTGTCCAACAAACTTAAAGCATAACAGGCGTCAGGAAATAAGTTGTATTGTACACCATTTATGCATTTTATATCTTCATAGCATGTTGGTCCACGTACAATATTCAAAAGCAATCTCATAAAGTATATCTCACCACTTCCAGGATGTATGTAGAAAATTCTTCCAATGAAAAATCTCATTTTTCTAGGGACATATTCACGAATATCACGTTTCCACACAAACTCAGTTGAAAATAAATTCATAATACATCAACTTCCTAGCATGTGGATACTTGTTATTCGCATTTAAGATACAATTAACAATATTATCGATTGCATCGCCTTCAGAAAATACGATAGGTTGCTCATAGGGCAAGTGAAAGCTCAACCTCTCAACAGACAGTTGCATATATTGGATATTATAATTGAATATCCTCCATATACTTCACATGATGAAGTATATCTATAGTCATAATACAAAGAAGACAAATAAACATATAAGCTTCATTAAAAATGTTACAATACTTTTTTATACATAGAATTCGTGAACATATATTACAAATACGGGTGTCTCGATATTCATGTAACGACCCGACTTCCGGATGGACGGCTTACCCCACAGACTAACAAGAGTCTTTTAATGTGTTTTGTCTTCACTCACACACTTCTTGAGAAACTTCACAGGGGGTCACCCATCCCACAATTGCTCCAAGTCAAGCACGCTTAACTTTAGAGTTTTTATGAAATGAATTCTCAGAAAAAAAATACATCTTGTTAGTATGAGTAGCACATATCAAATCGTTTAAGCTCTTCTCAAATATGCAGTCTCATACCTGCATATTCTAGAAATCTCTCTCATTCTGGTGTATTTCGGTTCATTTATGTACCATTAAGCTTTGAAGCTTTAATCGGAGCCGCTCATTATTCATGTCTCCACATCGGCAATCACTCCGTACTTCTGCCTCAGACATTACATGTCTACCAACTTCTACTTGGTTCGTTCCCAAACCATACCGTACTGAGAGATGTTCGACTCTGATACCATCTGTAACGACCTGACTTTTGGATGGATGTCTGATTCCACAGACCAACACGAGTCTTTTCAGTGTGTTTTATCCTCACTCATACAGAAACTTATCATGGGTTCACCCATCCCTCAATTGCTCAAAGCCAAGCACGTTTAATTTTAGAGTTTTTATGAGATTGACTCTTGAAAAAAGATACATCTTGCTGGTATGAGTAGCATATATCAAATCCTCTAAGCTCTCCTCAAATATGCACTTCCATACCTGCATAATCTTGAAATCTCTTTCATTTCGGTGCGTTTATGTTCATTCATGTACCCCTCCGCTTTGAAGCCTTAACCGAAGCCGCTCCTTCTCCATGCCTCCGCACCAGCGGTCACTCTGTACTTTTTCCCTGGGCGTTACAATTCATGTGTTGATCCGAATAGACCGATCAAATAACTGAGTTAATTAGGGCCAAAATTTTTAGCCCTGAACAATAAGTAACTAAATGGTCTGACAATCCGATAAGGTTGGTCCGAAAATAGGCCGAGCCCAATATAATTGACCCAAAAATCAAGTGGGTTGACCCGATTAACCGAAATTTTTCTCCTTATTTAATTTTCTAACTTCATTACTTTTTATCGATCATTTAAAATAAATTGTCACATTTTTATTATGGAGACCAATTTTATTTAATTGATATGTATTATGATCCACGTTATATAGGCAAGGACCAATCATCCTTATATTTATATACATATATATAAATTTAACCAAATTGACCAAATATGCATTTTTCTATTGCACAATTTTAAACAAACTAATCAAAATGCGCAATAGTATTAATTTAATACATAACTAATACAAACACAATTCTTCAACCCCTAAACTAGTAAAAAACTTAATCATTTAAATCAAACTTGATCAATTGATTTCATAAAAATAATTGAATATTATACTACATACTGATCAATTGTTTATATATATAAAAAAAGTTCAATACAAAATTAATGGAATTCGAGCATCAACTAACAGTAAATTAGATCTATCTCTAGTATTTCCCAGTGCTAGGGAATATAACATGCACTTTATAACACAACAAACCATTTTAAATGTAACAAACTTTATATAAAAACAATCAAATGTAGTTATATATGAATAGCTTTTTATATATATATGAAATAATCAAATGTAGTTATTATATGTTCTATGAATATTTTGTGTTTATTTTATTGGATCTAACATGCAAAAATATACATTAATTTATGTTGGGCAAATAACAGATATATTTTTTTTGTTATATATCTTTTTACATTAATTTTGATACTCATACATGGTAGGCATTAGAGGTTTCATACTCGAAATAAGTAAATAGATTAATATATATTTCTTAATTATTAAAAGATATTTAGATATAAAATTATGCCATAGTTAAAAATAATTTGTGAAGACCAATGTTTTAATGTTTGTCAGTTCATGAAATTCCAAACAAACTAAATATATTTAACAATTTAGTGATTAGAAACGTTAAATAACTTTTAAGCTCTTATTGTATTTTATGGTATAATGTACATTCCCTCACTTATTTTTTAAGTGTCCTTTTAGCATATGTTTTTTTTGTTTTTTAGTAAGTGTTCTAGTTTTAAATTTGAGAGTAAAATTATGACATATTTCCTATTTTCTCTTATTTAATACTATTGAAATTTGAAAATTAATTGTATGAATATATTTATCATGATAATTAATGAGGTTATAAAAGTAAATTTTTCTATTTTCTTGGTTGAATAATTTGACGGCAGGAACACTTATAAAATAACAGAGGGAGGACTTATGAATTGTGCATTATGCATATATAAAGTTTGATCACACACAAGTGATCAGTTATAAAATAATACGACATTGTCACATTATTATTTATTTGACAGTAAGTAAATTTACAAAGTTTCAACAATATTATGATTGAAAGTTGCAACTAAAGATGATTCAACATCTAATAGCTTATATTCCGAATGAATAGAGCTAAAAATGGCAAAATTTGTTTCAGCCACAAGCTATGTACATCAACCAATCCACCATGAATTATTGATTCGACAAAGAAGAAGAAAATCCAGTTGATTTTCCGAATGTAATCATATGTGCTTCCTCTCATCTTCTTCGTTAGATTTCACTTTGTGCATAATATTTGTGCTTACACATAATTGAATAATTTGAAGTCAACAATAATATTGAGAAGATTTCAATTACAATAATTTATGCGATTAGCATAAATTAATCATCCATCTATTCTAGTTTTAAAGCAATAATTTATGAAATATACTTTGATTAATTATATATTACAAATATTTAATTATGTGTAAGTGCAGATTATGTTAATCACAATAATTACTTTATCAAGCTATACATGTTGATCATAATTATTACCTTGACCTATATACAAATTATGTAAATATTTTTTAGCAATAATTATCTTTTCGGGCTACAGTTAATAATAAAGATAAAGATTTATATTTGCGAACCCATACTCATAATTATATATTATACATATATTGATATAGAGATAGACACAAAATAACATAAAAATGAGAATGCAATTATATTTTTAATATTAATTTGTTGCCATGAATTATTCTAAAATAACATCCGCTAGTATTGCTTGATTGAAAACCATCAATATACAATTATGATACCTATTTATATAGATTATTTCAAAAACTGCATACCCTAAACCCTAGAAAATAAAATTTACTAATTACGATTATCTGTAATTATTAATATATATTACATAGATGTAAATGAAATATTATATATTCGCAATATGCGTCGGGACCATTTCTACAATAATTTCGCACTATGAAATATTATATACTTCATACCAAGGTAAATTGACAATGTATATATAAAGTTACAATAATATATGCACCATCATTTATCTTCTGAATAAAAACATCATTTACGAAAATTTGCAGCATAGATTTTACTAAAATAAATTTTCAAGTATGATTTAGCAAGTAGGCACGATAATTTTTCAAAATTACATTAGTACTAAAATAAACAAAATGGAAAGAAAGTAATACATTAAATAAACTGAAACTAACTATATCCAGCAATCCATTATGTACTCCCTCCGTCCCGTTATTCATGACTCATTTCTTTTTTACACGTAGATTAAGGAGAGTTGTATTTTGTGTATAAAATAGTGGATGACACGAAATTCTAGGCACTTTTTAGTGTAAAAAATGTTTCATTTTTAAACAATGAAACTTAATGATGACATTTCGAAAAGAAAACGTCTACAAATATTGGAACGGAGGGAGTATTATATAGATATAGATATAGATTGTTTAATATTATCGTGTAATTCAAATATAGTATGCTATTATTATTATTATTATTATTATTATTATTATTATTATTATTATCTTTTAAATTTTAATTAATTGGATCTCCTAAAATTTTCCGACTCCGACGCTGCCAAGGATGTCATAGACTCATATATGTGTGTATTCTCACATCATACAGCGTTAAATTTGACCATTGTGATATTATTAAAAAATTATTAAATATTATGTACGAATTTGTAAAAGTAAAAAATAAGAAAAAAGGCTGACATTGTTTTTATAAAGGTCAAACGTTGTGGTAAAATTTAGTGAAAAAATAACCTTTTTTTACCTTGTCCCTTTTTCTTTTTTTTGGGGACGTATTTCTGTTTTCGAGATCAGCAGCAAACAAGCCATTAATCAATTAACCTTTTTTTATTATCATTCCTCTTAAGTTAATTTGTATAGTTCCTACCTAAAAACCCTAGCCTAAACCCCCAATCTTATTCTCAATTTACATTTCCGGGTTCTGGCGAGAAACCAATCCGTGAGAATGGCGTTTAGGTCAAGAGAGATGATGAAGAAACTCGTGAAGAAAATCGGAGGCGAACAGAATCTAGCGCCGGGAGTGAAAGATCAGTTGAAAAAATGGGTGCCGGATCGCAAAATCGTGATGGGCCGAGCTAACCGCGGGCTTTTCGCTGGCCGCCATATACAGTTCGGCAATCGCGTCAGTGAAGACGGAGGCAACAAGTCTGCATGTTTAATTTATTTTCTCTGTTGTATCTGTAGTTTTACGTGCATATGTGATTATTTGTGCACATATTGGGTTTCGTAGTAACGGATTGAAGGCTGGAATTATTGTTAATCGGAGTGGATTATGCGTGTTTTTCTTGCGATCGTATAACTGTGTATAAGTTGAGCTGCTATATTTGGATAGTTTAGTTTTTGATTTTTTATGAGGTTATGTGAGGATTCATAAACTGGAGAGCTTACTAGTTTCAAATTTGTCGAATTGTAGGTCCCTAGCATCGTTTAATTTGATTCGAAGCTGAGATGTGGTGATACACTAATAATTGTTGGTGAAGAACTGCAGAAACTGTAATTCTTCGTAGTTATAAATCTGATAGCGCCATGAAAGTAGAAGATATCTTAGTAAATTGATGGAACTTTCAGTTAGGTAATGTTGAACAAATGCCTGTTGCTTGGTAATTTCTCTTCAGTAGATCAGTAATGGAGATTCTTCAATTCTTGGTCTGGTTGCTATTAGTGGATACGATTTTATATTGATTGATCGAGTTCTGTCTCTGTAGACTAATGTTGCTTTGGTCTGTAGAATGCATATTTTGTGGATATATATTGCATCTTTCATTCTTCTGAGATTCCAAATTTCAGGAATTCCCATTCTTGAATATCTTGATTTGGCAACTTTTCTAGGACAAGGAGGTGCTGGAAGCCCAATGTGCAGGAGAAGCGGCTCTTCAGCTATATTCTAGATCGTCAAATCCGTGTCAAGGTAACTACTCATGCAATGCGCTGCATAGATAAAGCAGGCGGAATCGATGAGTACTTGCTCAAGACACTTCACCACAAGATGGACACAGAAATGGGTATTTTCTGGAAAACTAAGATTGAGAAGATGTATCAAGACCTCGGAGGGAAGCAGGTTGTTTTCTTTGCTCCCGAGGACGAGGCCAGCTTCGAAGAAAAATTCAACGAACTAAGATTAGAGCAGAAGGCTGGACGTAGGGACGCCAGGAGAAGGATGTATGGTTCGGCCTCCAAGCAAGAGGCGACGAAGGATGAAAAAGACGCGGGGGAAGCTAGTGAATCAGCAACGTCAAGAAAGGATGACGAGAGCTCTCACACCGACTTCCACGAACCACTGGTAGCCAATGCTTAGAGATGCATCGCCTCTGCACGTGGCAGCAGTCTTAGTTCGTCTTTTGGCATTTCCACCGGAGATGCTCATCTGCAGCTGTGATATCAAGTATCAGATTTTGCAATCTTGGCAAGAATTATAGTTTTGTTGGCTTGGCTGGTACCCTATCATAATGACTATATAAATACTCCACTTTTTGGGATATATGTTGAAATTCTGCAGCCAAATCGTTTTTCTTGTATTTTGGTTTGACCAGAAGAAACCTTTATCGGGTAATAGATTTCTGTCTTTTTCACATTGTGATGAGGAAAATAACTTCAAAAATATTAGTACTCTTAAATAGTTTTCTATGGAAAAAAGAATTTTTTATTGGCTTTGTTGTCTCGCATGTCCGAGATCTTGCATTAAGTGATAGCATGCGAAATATCGCGTACCAGCCAAATTGGTCTAGCAAGTTGGATTCTCTACTACAGTGTTGTTCTTAATTTCTTATTGCATCCATGCAAATGACTATTTTGGCACGTGTAACTTGGATCAACTTTTTAGTGGCGATTTGTGTAGCTGACGGTTAGAATCACACGTGACTTTTTGACTCGAATATATTTAATACGTGAAAATAAAGCAAAATATGATAGATTTTTAAAGGACGTATATAGTAACATCACCTAATAAGCATGTGTCTTCAAATTTAACAAAGCTAAATAGCTATTTACAAGAACATATTCAATGAATTGAAATTGTTCTCAAATCTAATTTGGATCAACTTTCCGGTGTTGGATTGTGTAGTTGGCAGCCTGAATCCCGTGTGACTTTTTAACTCGAATATATTTAATGACGTGAAATGAAAAGAAATTTGCATGTATCGAAAATAATGAAGAATTTTCATTGACAAAATAGGATAGGTTTTTGAATGGTGATAATGGCAACGTAACAAGAGATGGTACTTAGAATTAAGCAACAGCATGTAGAGGAAAAGGTCCAAAGAAAAAATCATCCAACTGGAAAAATTGCAGCAAGAGTTGGGATTTCGACAATGAGAGGATTGGAAGATATGTTCATCTCCATATTAAGAAAATGCAACACCATAAAGTTCTTAAAAAGAATACACGCCCAAATGGAGAAGTTCTCGTTGCTACAAAGCAATTTCTTGGTGACAAGAATGCTCGAGATTTGCGATCAAAGTGGCGAAATCGAGTATGCAAATTCACTCTTCACAAGAGTTTCCGAGCCAAATATTTTCTTGCACAATACAATGATCAGAGCATATACGCACAACCACATGTATCTATCAACCATCAATTTGTACGTGGCGATGTTGAGACAGTTCGAAAAATTTCCCGATAGATTCACATACCCATTTGTAATTAGGTCGTGTGGAGGGATTCCGGATGTTAAATTGGGGAAACAGATTCATGGGCACGTCTGTAAATTTGGACTGGTTGCTAACAGTATAGTGAAGAACTCATTCTTGGATATGTATGTTAAGTGCGATGCAATGGCGGACGCACATACGGTGTTCGACGAAATGACTGAGAGAGATGTGATTTCTTGGAACAGCCTTATTTCTGGCCACATGAGGTTAGGCCAAGTTAGAAAGGCTAGAGCCATGTTTGAAGAGATGGAGAGTAGAACTATTGTGTCTTGGACCGTGATGATATCTGGGTACACGAGACACGGATGCTTTGGCGATGCATTGGATGTGTTCCGAAGAATGCAAATGGTTGGGGTTGAGCCGGATTGGGTGAGCTTGGTCGCGATTCTGCCTGCTTGCGCGCATCTGGGAGCCCTAGAGCTCGGGAGATGGATCCATTTCTACGCGGAGAAGAGGGGGCTCTTGAAAAAGACTGGTCTCTGCAATGCATTGATTGAAATGTATATGAAATGTGGAGGTGTGGATGACGCGTTGCAGCTGTTTGGGGAGATGCTGGAACGCGATGTTGTGTCGTGGAGTTGTATGATTGCTGGTTTAGCAAATCATGGGAGAGCTCATGAAGCTATTGAGTTGTTTGAGGAGATGCAGAAGGCTGAGATTATGCCTAATGAGATCACATTTGTAGGTTTACTATCTGCTTGCAGCCATGGAGGCTTGCTTGAAAAGGGATTGAAATATTTCAATTCGATGAAAAATGTTTACAATATAGAGCCTAAGATTGAGCATTATGGTTGTCTCATTGATCTCCTCGGGCGGATAGGGCATGTTGACCGAGCCCTAAAACTCATCGGGGGGATGAAGATGAGGCCGGATTCGGCGATTTGGGGCTCGTTGCTAAGCTCATGCAGGAGCCAGCGTGATCTCGAGACTGCGGTGGTTGCAACAGAGAAATTGTTGGAGCTAGAGCCGGATGACACTGGGAACCTCGTGATGCTTGCGAACATATATGCGGATCTTGGGAAATGGGATGAGGTTTCTAGGACGAGGAGGGCGATGAGGAGGAAGGGGATGATGAAGACGCCCGGGTGCAGCTTTGTTGAGGTCGACGGTGTCATGGAGGAGTTCGTGTCAGGGGACGAGTCGAAGGCGTGCTCCGATGAGGTGTTTCGTGTGCTGCGTGTGCTTGCTCTGCATCAAAGGAAAGACATGTTGGATGGTGTAATTATGTTAGATTAGGAAGGAGTGATTATATGCAAGATTGTATTCTTAGAATCAACATATACTGAAGTTTGTAAGGATTCAAGTTTCTTTAATTTTATTTCACATTTTGGAGATTTTGTGTGCCTAGTTTTGTGATATAAAGCTATTCAAGAAGTTGACAAGACAAAGGCATAAACCAAAGAGGAAATTACGCATTTCATTTGAAGTGGAAAAAGAATGTTTTGGAGAGAAGGGTAAATGGCAAAAATAAATAAAGAGGAAATTATGCAATTCATTTTAAGTAGAAAAAAAATGTTGTGGAGAGAAAATGATAAAAGTGAAAAGTTTTTTGGAGAGAAAACGGTGAGACAATTTTGTCAGAAGTGGGATTTGAACCCACGCCCTCGTAAGAGGACCAGAACTTGAGTCTGGCGCCTTAGACCACTCGGCCATCCTGACAATTGTGAGCGATGATATAATTTTAAATTTTTTCATGTGAAAAATATTACGATTTGATTCGGCCCACGATGACAAAATTTAAAGCTTAAAGTACATATCTTATTAAAATGGGTTATTGTCGTTTAAATACACCAACTTTGGGTCAATTTTATTTTTCCACCAATTTTAAATATTATCACAAAATACACAAACTTAGTGAATTTAGTTATTTTACCACGATTTCAAATTTAAACTAACTTAAATCTAACTTGACATATAAAAAATTTACCATATATAAAATTATCAGTGATATAAACGACATCGTAGAGAGAGGATATCGATTATTTTGATCTCAACTAGAATTAGACGATGAAACGAACGAGAATACTTGATTTTTGTAATTAGGGTTGACTCGATAAATCTTGGAAATCAAAAAATTTGATTTATTTTGATGCAACGAAGATATTTTATGTCCTCTCTCTATGATGTCGTTTATATCACTAACCGTTTAGTCTATAGTAAATTTTCGAGACGCCAAGTCAAATATAATTTGACCTAAATTTGAAATCGTGGTAAAACACTAAAGTCATTAAGTTTGTATATTTTATAATAATTTTTAAAGTACGTTGAAAAAATCAAAATTGACATAAAGTTGATATGTTATACATTAATAGCCCTATGAAAATTGAATATTAAGTGGGATAAATCTCAAATGATTAGTGGCTTCAAAACCTACAAATTTCAAAAGCGGTATAGGAAACAAACAAACAAGTTCGACTTTTAAATAGTTTTCTAATCTAAACCTTGCACAAACTACAGTAAAATAAATTAAAAACATTACTTCACAATTAGTGGTATAAATTAATATGAAAAAGGAAATAATAATTAACGCATATCCTACTGTATGGTAGATTAAACAAAATGGGCTGGAAATTGATTTGGTAAATGATTCTCCCATTTATATATATAAATTCATATTTTGATGGGATAAGTACAGTTTGTGTCCTTAAGTTTTGCGATATTTGAAAAATAACCTTAATTTACGTTTATATTTTTAAAAACTCTAAACTTTCACGAATTTTTTGAAAAATATTCCGAAATCGAGAATCGGACATCAAACTGATGAGTCACCTCGTCGGATGGCTTTACGTGGATTTTTTCCTCCATTGAAGCATCGAAACGAGTGTGTTTTCTATCCCAAACTTTGTTTTTTTTAGAAAATATAATCAACCTATGTTTATTTTTTTTTAAAATTAAAAATTTATAAATTGTAGCTAGAAATTTAAGATGGTAAAAAATCCACATAAAATCATTGTAAGAATTTGGCGAGATGATTCATCTTTCCATCCATCGTCGATTCTCAACCTCGGACCATGACTACATTTTTTTTTTCAAGTTATAGATTTTCTTAAAAAATAACAATAATTGAAGATATTTTTTCAAAAAACAGCAAAGTTTGGGACATAAACTATATTCACTTTTATGCTTAGGTGGGAATAACATTATCCACGTAAAATCCACATGGACATCGAACAAATAGATTCATCATTCCGTCGTTAGATTCTCGATTTAAAGATATTTTTTAAAATATCCCGAAAGTTAAGGGTTTTTTTTTAAATATACATAAGTACGAGATATTTTTTAAAATATCGCAAAAACTGAGGACACAAACTGGATTTATCATATTTTAATTGTAATAAAGAAAGAAAAAGGTATAACAACCTTTGCTGAATCTCAAAAAATGATATGAGAGGTCATTTTCAACAACGAAATGGTGCCTTCCACGTCAGCATCTTGAATCTTTGGTTGTTTTTTCGCAATTGTTTATACTGTTTTGTTCGTCTTGTTAGTGGTTTCAGAAGTACAAATTCGATTTTAAAATCGAACCATGTCTAGCCATTAATTTGGTGTCCGAGATATAAAAACATTGCATTTCTATACCGAAAAATCCTCGTTGGTAATTTCGTAAGTACAGATTCAATTTTAAATCAAACTATGAGGGTGTTTGACTAAACTTATAAGTTCTTCAAAACAATTTATAAGTTCATGCAAAGTATTTGACAAAATAAGCTCATAAACAAATTATAAACTGTGAAAAAAAGCTCCAACAACTTATAAGTTCCCATAAAAATAAGTATACAACCTCAACTTATTTTTCATAAGTTTATAAGTAACAATGAATTTACCAAAATAATCTTACTATGATTCGTTATTTATATATATATATATATATTATTGACTTTACATCTCGTTATTTTTCTCTCTCTAACTATGATTTTTTTTCTCTAACTCATGATTCTTTCTCTAATTTATAAGCTCAATTATCTAAATACTTTGACAACTTATAAACTCTTCAAATATTATGTATTATACGCTCTTTAAATGAAGCTTGGCTCTAGCCATTTAATTTGGTGATCAAAACCTAAAGATTATATCATTCTCGTAGCGAAAAATCGCTCACATGGCATTTTTTGAGATTCAGTGAATGTCGATTTTTTTCTTCCATCTTTAATGATCATAACTTGACCGGGGAAGGGGCAAATGTCTAATCGTAAAGGGTAAATATCAATTTAAATCCTAAACTATACATGTTTTATCAAAAATATCATGTACTTTCAAAAATATCAATTTAAACCCCAAACTATCATATTTGTATCAATTTAAACCCCAAACTATCCTGAATACATGGACATTTTTGATACAAATATGATAGTTTGGGGTTTAAATTGATATTTTTAAAAGTTCAGGATATTTTTCATAAAACATGTATAATTTAGGATTTAAATTGATATTTACCCAACCGTAAAATATAATTAGCCTTCATAGTTCTCATTATACTAAAACTGATCATGTCAGATTGGTTAATGCCTATCGGATGTCATGTCAGAGCAAAGGTATAAATATGACGTCGACGTGTTTTATATATTTAGAGACGTTTATGAAATCAAATGTCGTACTTTAAATTAAGTGATAATATATGAAAGTAGCAAAAAAAAAAAATAGGAATAGGAGTTTTATATCCACACTCATAAAAACATGAGTTTTATAGTCATTTTGGCTTAAAAAGACCAAAATATCATTGGAAAAAATTAAAAAAAAAAGCTTCCCAGCCCACTCACTCTCTAACTCTCTCGCTCACTCTCTCTCTCTCTCTCTCTCTCTCTCTCTCTCTCTCTCTCTCTCTCTCTCTCTCACGACTCACTCTCTCTCTCATGACTCACTCGACTCACTCTCTATCTCTCACGACTCACTCACTGTAAAAACAGAAACCCACAACCCATGGTGCTCCTCCACACCCCTAAAACCCACGACCCACGACTCACGACACACTCTCACGACTCACGTAAACCACAACATGAGTGATACGGATACGGATCCACCAGTTCTCCCGGATGCGGCCGAGCAAGCGGCGGGCGAGAGAGCTCTCCACAAGGAAGAAGCTTCACGGAGCGATCGCCACAAGACGCAGCACGCCGTCGACCTTCCGCCTGGTCGACGAACTTCCGCACCGATTTAGAGCACCACACCTCCGGTGAGTAATCGTGCATTTAAAATAGAATTTTATTATGTACAAGATAGTTTTCATGTGTGACACGATAATTTTCATGTATGACACGATAGTGATGAAATTTCGATAGTTTGTGTGTTTAGAAACTTATAAATTAAAATCAGATTGCTATGTTGTTGAAATTATGTTAAAATTAGAGTGATTCGTCAAGACACGGTGCTACCGTGTACTGAAGATATGTACACGGTTAGCACCGTGTACTGAAGAACCGTGCACGGTAGCACCGTGTACACGGTTTGAATCGTGTACACTGAAGATCTAAATACGTCAATACATTACGCATCAACCAATACATCCGAATTGATGTATTAGCCGAGGTGAGGACATGTCTACAGCAGCGCGGATGTATTGACGTATTTAGACAGAGCTGCTTTGGGCATCTTCTTCATCTCAGGAGAGGGGAAAGCACAAATAATGCGCTGCACAATCTGATGGCCCGACAGGTTGTGGATCGTAGTTTTCCGGAGTTCGAGATTTGGTTTCACGTTTGTGGAACCGATATATGATTTGGGATGGTTGAGTTTGCCCTGGTCTCCGGATTGCGCTTTGGGCCGTCTTCCTTTGATCCGAACTTGAGGCACGAGATTCCCCAAACCAGCATGTTCCATAAGTTGTTTCGGGGTCGGAGGACTACTATTTCAAAGCTCCGCAACCGATTCATCAAACAACGGCTGGGTGATGATGCCGCAGACTACTTGAAGGCGGCTTTTATATTAGTAGCTTACCTCATCGTCCTTTGCCACGATAGGGAAGCCATTGAGCCATGAGTTTGGGCGTTGGCCGAGGATTTGGATACGTGGCGTAGTTTTCCTTGTGGCTCCTATTCGCTCGGTGCTGTTACGGGATTGATGTGCTCAAGAGGCACCCGGCGAGGTGGCGACTTCGGGAAGACGCACCATTTCTATGGTCCCGTCGGGCCTTACAGATTTGGTCGTATGAGGCCATCCCGACTTAGGACATATGTGTGAGTCCGAGACAATGAGATACATTTGCCGAGATGCTTGATGTGGACTACCAGAAGTCCCCACCCAAAGACATTGGATTTTTTGACGAGCGTAATTTTAATTTTAATCTCATGTTTAGTATTTGTTATATATTTATTAAATACATTATAATTAATAATGTATATGTGTTTTGTTTTTGTAGCGTTTATGTCATCCTGTGCTGGAGCTGCTCGAGGCCGAGTTGACAGAGGCATACTACTTGAGCTTATTCGAGGATGATCCTTTGGCTATTCGGTTTGTGCCTGCGGGGCGGCATGCCAGAGGAGCTGATAAACGCGCTTTTACACGCTTATTGTTGATATTTAAAGATGATTTTAGATCAATAAAGTGCGTTTATGTCTTGGATCTCAATGCTTTTATATATTTTGGAAGATCTCGCTCTTGGGTTCCGTTTGGTGTTTTGTAGGCTTATAAGTTGAAAACCAAGCATGGAACGAACGAGCGAGACGAGGCAAAAACTGGCCTAGCGACCGCCCGTGCCGCCGGGCCAAGGCGCGAGCGATCGCGCAGACAAGACGATGGCGGCTCGCGACCGCCTAGCGACCGCTAGGTCACCGCGAGAAACACCAAAGACACGCCAGAGCACGTGAGCACTCCTGGCGGGCGCGAGTGCCCGCGGTGATTTTTCATGCGACGCGACCACACCTAGCGACCGCGAGGTGTGGCCGCGAGGCCAACGAGCGCGCGTGCCCTGCCGAGAGTCTGAAGGATGGTCGAGACGAAGTGTTCCCTCGCGACCGAGCTCGCGAACGCGAGCCCGGCCGCGAGGCATGGCGGTAGACTACAAAATTAGGGTTTTCACCCTAAATCTATAAATAGGGCTTCGCCCCCTCGCGCCCCCAACCTTTCCCAGACCTGTTTTTACACGTTTTTGTCCAATTTTTCTTGATTTTTCCTTCTTTTACGCTCTAGCTTTGATTTAGATTCATTCTAGCATTAGTTCCACGCATTGTTAACGCTTTGGAACGCTTTTGTCCGAACAAATTCCATCGTTTTCTCGTTTTCCGTTGGGTTTGGATACGAACCCAACCATTGTTCTCAGACGTTTTCCTACGGGTTTGATCTATTTAATTCGTATTTTTATGATTATTTCATATTTAATTTCGCTATTTATGTCTAGCTAATTTACATTTCTAATCCTAGGGTTTGCATGATTCTATCCTATATGTTGTGATTCCTCGCTATTGTTATTTACCTTCAGGCATTGATTCATGATTCTTGGTGCTTAATTATATGTGTTGATTTCGATCAATCTTGATGCATATCATAGTTGCCGATTAATTACGTAACGCTTTAATTATCAATCGATCTCGAATGCACGATACGGATAAGCTTTGAGTCGAATCGAGATAGGAACATTCGTAGGAAGCATATTCTTTGTGATCCTTTTGAGTTGCTTATTTTCCTCTAGAGACGTAACAAGTAATAGGAAAATTAGTAATCAACTGTCACAATTGTCGAATCGAAGTTGTTGGCTACATATGTGATCTTCCATCTTGTCGGATTAAACGGTTAATAATAAGCGGGATAAACATCGTTGTGGATAGGATTAGTGCATCCTGTGGTTAGTCTTTATCTCGTATATTCATCTTTGAGTATTTATTGCCTTTGTTTATTTTCGTTATTACCTTTGCTTTGGATTTAATTATCTCAAGCCATAAACCTTTCAAACCATATTCATTGCTTGGATAATGACGAAGGATTGTAGAGTTAGCTTCGTGTTTAGCATTACAATCCCTCGCCGATACGATACTTTGCTTACCTTATACTTGCGTAATTTTGTGTTAGAAAAGTGAGCGATCAAATTTTACGCCGTTCGAGATTATTAAGATCACATAGGAATAATTTGACGATTTGGATTTATTAATTCAAGTTATATATTTTATATTATTTATTTATTTTTGTCAAAGTTAAGCTCTCTTTTTCTCCGTGTAGTTTATGATCACAAGGTCCGGGGACCTCCCGAGCAAAATCTTGACCCGAGATCGAAAATTCCCAAAGGAGAAGAGAGAGAGAGAAGGGCTGCAATGGCGCTAATCCACGAATCCGGCATTCCTCCCGAGCAAGCCGCACGCATGCTAGCCGATTTCAGAGATGCATCGCCGGATGGCGAATATGGGACTCCTTGTCCCTACCCAGAGACGAGACCTCGAACTACATGCACCGACCTCCCACCGAACAATTCCAAGGAGGAGGATGGGGCCCGTGACGTGACGCCAACAATTTCGAATTAAAGCCGCCCCGATCGGTATGGTGCAAGGAGAGCGGTTCGGAGGAGGAGTGATCGAGGACCCGAATGCTCATCTAGAGACATTCCTCGATATATGTGACACCATCAAGCAGAATGGGGTGCCACAAGACACAATCCGGATGCGCATGTTCGGATTCTCTCTGCGCAGCCAGGCCAAAGATTGGTTCAAGAGCTTGGACCGAACCGGGATAGACAGTTGGGGGAAACTTTGCGAGAAGTTCCTTTCAAAATACTTTCCGCCACCAAAGCACAAAAGATCATATCCGAGATTTCCACTTTGCCAACAAGGAGGCGAGTCACTATTTGAGGCATGGGAGATTCAGAGGCTATCGAGAAGATGCCCACAACATGGATTCTCCAAAGAGCAACAGATCACGCAGCTTCTATAGTGGGTCGATCGCATACGAGTAGCATAGTGGATGCGTCGGCGGGGGATGCCTGTTGAACCGCCGAGTAGAGAGGCCACCGCGTCATAGAAGAGATGGCGGCCAATAGTTATCAATGGCCAATGGAGAGAACGCCTGTGGCAAAGCAAATGGCAGAGAGGACTCAAATATGACGATCTTATGAAGAAGTTCACTCTTTTGAAGAGCCAGATCAAGACAGAAGAGGTTAATCATATCAATCAGAGGAACCATGAGGGAAATCCGGCATACCATCCGAACAACAGGAATCATCCAAATCGTGATATGCAACCCCAATAACTTCCAACAACCTCCAAGAAGCCGCCGTTCGTAATGGAGTGATTCAAGAGGCGAAGAAGCCAAGTCTAGAGGGTATGATGCAGGAGTTGGTTGTGAGCAACCAACAACCGCGAATCAATGTAATTCATTCATCGCATTTCTCTTGGCCGAGGATAACACGCTTGAATCGACCGTGGCAGCCATGGGCAAACACATGAAGATGATGGAGAATCAAATCGGACAGATAGCTGCTCAGCAGAATGCACAGCAAAAGATGGGCCAATTTTCGAGTAATACGGAAGTGAACCCAAAGAATCAGTGTTTCGCCATCCAGACGAGGAGTGGAAAAGCGTATCAGAACCACCCGCACGAAGAAGGAGGTGAGAATGAGCACCTCACGATCGAGCTCGCGCCCGCGAGCCCGGCCGCGAGTCATCACGCAGCGAGTCATTCCGAGGAGCTTGCGAACCCGCCGCGGCCGCGAAAGAAAAGCACCTCGCGACCGAGATCGCGAACGCGAGCCAGGCCGCGAAGGACCAGGCCAAGAGCCAGGGGGACGAGCCCGCGCCCGCGATCCCATTCACAAAGAAGAGCCGACGAATGCGGGTCCCTAGCGACCATCCTCGCGATCGCGAGGTGGCCGCGAGGGACGCCAGAGCCGAAATTCGACGCACACCTCCATTCCGTTTCCAAGTCGACTTGCTAAGTCGAATATGACGAGGAGTTCGCCAGATTCAAAGAGATATTCCAAAAGTGAATATCAATCTACCTCTCTTTGAAGCGCTCAAACATGCCGGATATGTGAAGTTTCGAAGATGCATTAGCAAGCAAAAGAAATTGGTAAATTTGAAAAATTAACCTATCTAAAGAATGCGGTGCCATCTTACAACGGAAGTCGCTCTCAGCGTAAAAATCCGGAGCTTCACACTAGAATGCGAGATTGCTGAGCACACATTTCCCGATGTGTTGTGCGATTTGGGAGCGAGCATCAATCTGATGCCGTTAAATGTATTCAACCGCTTGGAGCTAGGGAAGATGAAGTCAACAAAGATATCACTGATGATGGCTGACAGGTCACTCACATATCCTAAGGGAATTGTTGAAGACGTGTTGGTAAGAATTCGGGACTTTGTCTTCCCACGATTTTGTTATATTAGACATACCAATTCAAGCATCAACCACTAATCTTGGGTAGACCTTTTCTAGCAACTGGTCGTGCTTTGATTGATGTGCAGGAAGGTGACCTCACGTTTCATGTCAATGATGAGGAGCTAAAGATTTCAATATATGACGCCATCAAGCAACACGATAGTTCGTGAGCCCGAAAATCGCTATTCGATCACTCACATCGCTAGTCAAGTCTCGCACTTGAAGGGCAACCGACCATTCGATGAAGATGCTAGAAAGAAGAGGTGGACCCGGTATAAAAATCAGAGTGAGTCATTCAAGTTCAGTGGAAACTACTCACACACGCATTGGTGGTCTGCAGTGAATGCTAAGTACAAGGGCAAGAAAAAGTTTGGAAAGACCACAGTTGTCAAATCGCCCGATTGATGAGAGGTAACGTCGAGCTAGCGACGAAAAATCTAGCACTGGTTGGGAGGTAACCCAACGTGTTTTCTTGTTTTATGTTTTTTCGTTATTTTTTCTTCTTTTCTTTGTTTGGTCGTGTCTTGTTTGTTTGTTTTAAGTCCCAAGGTATATCATCAATGGCGAGGATTCTATCCACCACGAGTAGCGACGACATTTGAGGTAAGATCTCTCCCAATCACTTTCTTCGCAAAACATTATTGTCTCCAAAGGCACACCGCCGACAATAAGTTTGGGGAGGAGTGGTCGAGTGTGATGTGGTTGAGAGTCCTTTTTATGTTTTGCGTTGTTTTGTTATGTTTTTATATGTTGGGGCTTTTGTCGTGTCTTTTGTGTTTTGTTGTGTCCGTCGATCAACGAGTTAAGTGAAGTGTGTTAATCCATGTGGCCAATGACGATAGAAATTTTTGTTGATATTTAATGATAGTGCACATGATATGTTAGAAAATGACGCATGGATAACTTGATATTGCTTAGCTTGTTGTTTTAACCATTTGCTAAAACCGTGAGACTTGAGCTTCACTTGTATACACATCTTGTTACGCTTTTATTTGTGTGATATCGTGCATGTAATTATCTTCTAGAACTTGCCGTTTTTCCGTATCGAGGCCGCAATATGTGTTTTGAATATGGAAATGATAAAAGGCCATCTTTGTTAAACCACATATTTACCCAAACACTATTTCAATGATATATACCATTTGTCGCCTTCTTTGAGCCTTTATTAGACCTTATTCTTTTGTTAACCGGATGATAGGAGGTGAGGATGGATATGAGAATCTAATGGGATAAAATTTGTTTGATATGCAAAGTGGGGATAAAAGATAAAGTATGGTACCGTGTGAAAAGAATAGACCTATAAGCTCTATTACAAAGCCAAGAAAAGAAAATTTTGTGAATAGTATGAGCATAAAGGAAGTCAATTATCATAGTATATGGTACCTGAGTGAATAAATATCGAAATAGCATGTTGGAAAGAAAAGGAAACGGACAAAGTCCATATGAAATGATTATAGAGATGGAAGTACTTGGAATATATTTGAGTCACTTAGCCATATATTATCCTACCTTAACCAATGTGCCTACAATACAACCTATGAAAGTCCTTTTGATCCTAATTTGAATGCATTTGACGTGGTGGAGATATTAGAGAAATGGCAAGCCTATGGTGAGATTTTTGCATTGCATTGATTTTTGAGTGCATACACGTCCCTTATTTCTTTATGAGTTGAGTGTACTTTATATATTACGCACATGCCATTGTGAGGGTTGAATTGAATGAGATTTT
This sequence comes from Salvia rosmarinus, assembly GCA_036937905.1. Lineage (NCBI taxonomy): Eukaryota > Viridiplantae > Streptophyta > Magnoliopsida > Lamiales > Lamiaceae > Salvia > Salvia rosmarinus. Next base: position 100,630,060 of record CM072816.1, read on the forward strand.
TGCTTTCAATGGTTGTACATTGTCGATTTGACTAATGTCGTCGTGTGCACTAATGATTTTGAGCTTTGAGATATTTCTGAGGCTTTATTGGTTAATCACATTTCCGACGCCGTTGATCCTGCTTTGTATCTCTCTTTCTTTTGGTCTTGTTTTGTTTGAGGATAAACAATGATTTAAGTTTGGGGTTTGATCAACGCGCTTTTACACGCTTATTGTTGATATTTAAAGATGATTTTAGATCAATAAAGTGCGTTTATGTCTTGGATCTCAATGCTTTTATATATTTTTGGAAGATCTCGCTTGGGTTCCGCTTTTGGTGTTTTGTAGGCTTATAAGTTGAAAACCAAGCATGGAACGAAGAACGAGCGAGCGAGGGCAAAAACTGGCCTAGCGACCGCCCAGCCGCCGCCACCCAGGCGCGAGCTAGCTACTCACATGAATGCCAGAGACGATGGCTCGGCTCGCGACCGCCTGCGACCTCTGGTCGGCCGCGAGGAAACACCAAGCCACGCCGAACACGCGAGCACTCCTAGCGGGCGAGACGGCGTGCCGCACGATTTTTCATGCGACGCGACCACACTAGCGACCGCGAGGTGTGGTCACGAGGCCAACGAGCGCACGCGCCGCCGAGAGTCCGAAGGATGGCCGAGACAAGTGAATCATGACCGAGCTCAAGAACGCGAGCCCGCCGGGCATGGCGGCAGACTACAAAATTAGGGATTTCACCCAAATCTATAAATAGGGCTTCGCCGCCCCCAACCTTCCCGCACTGCTTTTACACGTTTTGTCCGCTTTTCTTGATTTTTCCTTCTTTTACGCTCTAGCTTTGATTTAGATTCATTCTAGCATTAGTTCTACGCATTGTTAACGCTTTTGTCCGAATAAATTCCATCGTTTTCCCGTTTCCCGTTGGGTTTGGATATTAACCCAACCATTGTTCTCAGACGTTTTCCTACGGGTTTGATCTATTTAATTCGTATTTTATGATTATTTCATATTTAATTTCGTTATTTATGTCTAGCTAATTTCGTTCTAATCCTGGGTTTGCATGATTCTATCATATATGTTGTGATTCCTGCTATTGTTATTTACCTTACGTGCATCGATTCATGATTCTTGGTGCTTAATTATATGTGTTGATTTACGATCAATCTTGATGCATATCATAGTTGCCGCTAATTACGAACAATTTTAATTGTCAATCGATCTCGAATGCATAATACGGATAAGCGCTCGAGTCAGAATCGAGATAGAACATTCATAGGAAGCATATTCTTTGTGATCCTTTTGAGTTGCTTATTTTATCTGAGACGAATAAAGATAGGAAAATTAGTAATCAATCGTCACAATTGTCGAATCAAGTTGTTGGCTACATACGTGATCTTCCATCTTGTCTCGGATTAAAACGGTTAATAATAAGCGGGATAAACATCGTTGTGGATATGATTAGTGCATCCCTGTGGTTAGTCTTTATCTCTTATATTCATCTTTGAGTATTTATCGCTTTGTTTATTTTCAAGTTGTTACCTTTGCTTTGATTTAATTATCTCAAGCCATAAACCTTTCAAACCATATTTTGTTGCTTGATAATGACGGGATTAGAGTTAGCTTCAGAGTTTTCGCATTACAATCCCTCGTGGATACGATACTACGCTTACCTTATACTTGCGCGTTTTAGTGTTAGAAAAGTGAGCGATCGAGAGCACATGACGAGCTGCGCTGAGCCACAATTACTGTCGTGGCGAAGCGAAGCCTCGAAGGTGGTAGAGCATGTCCGGTCATGCAACGAGTGGCGGCGGTGGGAAGTCAAGGCCGAGATACATCTCGGGTTGTCGAGCCCACGACCGGGCGCGCCTCGATCGCAATCGAGCGTCGTGATACGGCGGAGGCGCCGTGAGCCGCACCACGTGTGTCGCGAACACGCCAGAGTGTTCGACCAGACGGCCTCCATTGCCGCCGTGGCGAGATCGTCCGTCGTGCCATTGTGGACGCGATTCGGAGAGGACCTCGTGGCTCGAGTGGCTCGACGTGTGTTCGAGCAACAGGCGGATTTCTTGGTAGCAGATCTTTGAGACGAGATCTCGCACCCCCATATCTCGCACGTGAGAGCTACGCCGCTATTCGTAGCATGTCGACCGAGGCGCCGCCTCCCAAAGAGGAGGGGCCCGTGACTAGCCACCGACGATCCGCTACACAAGAAGGTCAATCCGCAGGAGGCCCCACATTAGCCACCGACGATCCGGTCGATCCGCAGGAGGTGCCCATTAGCCACCGACGATCCGCTCACGGCAGCTCGATCAAGAGGAGGGCCCACACTGCCACCGACGATCCGCTTCACCGGATCGATCCGGAGGAGGGCCCAAAGATTAGCCACCGACGATCGGGTCGTCGAGAGTCTAGTCACGCCACCACGGAGATCGGCACCGAGAGCGATCGTGCTCGGGGTGATGGATCTTCTCGATGGTGGGGATCTTGATCGAGACCCCCGACGGAGACCCCACGCAGCCCCGTAGAGTATAGTACCCCAGGGCGCGACCAGGACTTCGAGATCTTTAGCAGCAGCCCGGATGCTTTTAATCGCTAATTTGAATCAAGATGTTATGACTCAATCATCGTCGATCATATCACCGACCGGATTCGAGTTCACTACGAGGTACTTTATTACAACATTTATTCAAATTTTGTTTATATATTTATAATTCAATTAATGGTGTTCTTTTTATGTGTGTTAGGTTATGGAGTTGTACACTTTGTATATACATTGGAAAATAATCAACCCAAGATCCCGGCAATGTATTATTGCCCACCATCAACGAGACTCGATGCGTTGTAGCGATCGATCGATTTTATGTAAGTTTGAAATGTCCTTAAATTATTCCAACATAGATAGCTTTAGCTTTATATGGGTATAAATTATTCGACTAAATTTATTCATTTATGCAAAGAACGCCAGCGTGAGTTCGCCCGCTCATCCGGTGATCCTATGGGCTATAATGTGGTATCAAAGACCACATATCCACGATGGCAAGCACCATGACTGATAGCGATGGTACAAGGGAGATGTTTGCAGAACATACCGCATCGTGGTTGTGCGCCGATACGTAAATTTATTACCTCATTTCTATTATTTTTCTATCCAATCGAATGTAAACTTTAAAATTATCAATGTTGCGTATACTAGCCATCCAGAACGTCGGGGCAATCAACGGGTCACGATTCGCATATCTCTTGTTGCGTGGACTCTTGAGGTGTACGACTACCGGGCGTACAACCCCGACTCGTGAGTTGAGACGTTACCGATGTTGCCCATTATTCGGCTTTTCCTCGATCGATGAGGGTAGGCGGATTTTGGAGCAACAATCCATTGAGGCGCCACATAACGAGTATCCGACATCGGCGGAGGTGCCCGGCGACGAAGCGAGACAGCAAGAGTGACTCGCTTAGTTGCGGTGTCTTTGCATGCCTCTATATGTATCGCCTCATTCTGTATGCCTCGGAGGTTACGTAACAGTCGGCGTTACATACTAGCTCAGCGTGCATCGATAGCTCGTAGGATATGGTTACTGTCTCGTTTTGTTTAGTTTCTCGACTTTTTTGTATTTATGACGGATATTGTAGTATTTTTTATCAGTATTAATGATATTTTTGTTTGTGTTTGTTGGATATGATATTTTTATCAACATAATCCAACATAATTTAACAAAATCCAACAACAATCTAACTGAATCCCCATAATTCAACAAAAACCAACATAATCCAACAAAATCCAACATAATTCAACAAAATCCAACAACAATCCAACTGAATCCCCCTAATTCAACAAAAACCAACATAATCCAACAAAATCCAACAACATTCAACAAAATCCAACATAATTCAACAAAATCCAACATAATTCAACAAAATCTAACATAATTCAACATAATTCAACATAATCCAACATAATTCAACAAAATCCAAAAACAACGAATATCACTTCATATAACAAATATCCTTACTCACGAGGCCGTTGAGGACACAAATTCCTTGTATGCTCTTCACTTCGACAAATACTACATTTTTTCCTACGTCGTGTCCTTTCCACACATGTTTCATCACTAATGGCAATAAATGTTGTGCATGAGCGTTTGTTGTGGCCTCGACCGCAACGCGTGTATTTATTTGACGCCGATCTTGACGAACCCTCAACAACCGATTGCATCCTACTCAATCTAGACGCCCACCGACGTGTGATGATTGGAGGTCGAATAATGTAAGTCGACACGTAGTCCGTACAATCCATGCACCGGGATGTGATATAGATGCAATTCGATAAGAATAAGTCACCGCAAAAACAGACTGTCTATAATACTGAGCCACAAAGTCAGTGACTTGTAAACCAGCACGCCTAAAAAAAGAAATTAATCACAAAATAAATTAACCACAACATATGAGTTGGACTTTACGTTTAGATAAATATTGTACCTAATAGCGGACAAGCGTGACAACAAGGATCTCGTCCAAATCGAACTCACGACATTCACATGTCCCATTCTCGCAAATCAACCACGATGATGTGTTTCCTCTTCAACTTTAAACATGTGTGTAGCGTCGTTGAGCGAACAACCGCGATGCCCCTTTCGACAGAGGCATGTAGCTCGACGCGCTACTTTAGTCAACTCATCGACCTTCGCTGCTGCACTAGCTCGTCAGACGTCAAACCATTTCTCCGTAATAGATCGAAAAGTCTCAAGCAACGAGCAAAGCGGGTGACGCCGAGCCCACAACAACCGACTATCAAACTCTCGCGCGTTCAAGTCATGAAACTATAGCGTCAGACAGACACTTCAACCTAGAACACCTATGCTCCCCAGGTGGAGAGTAGATGATGGTGGCTGCCGGTTTTAGAACATCCACAGCAGAAAAAATCTCGAAATCCTCGATCGATAGGCGTATGCAATGACTTGATAATCTGACAAACATGCGACCCAAATCGCGCCATATTCTTCTCGCAAATGGTAAAAGCACAACACATGCGTGACGCTCGGATACACGACTCCACAACTTTTCGATGCCCTTATGTTGATCGACACAACCTAAGAGATCATCGATTACCAATGCATCTAACGCAATGAGATAAAACCAAGTCCACGACTCTTCATCCTCAATCGGACCTAACCCAATAGCAAGCGGGAAGATTCCTTCATTTCCATCCTTCGTATAAATGACAAAACAAATTCCTTTGTTCTTTCCCTTAAGACGAGTCCCGCCTACAACAACGACCGGCCGAAAGTAATGCTTGAAAGATGCAAACTCTATCCATGAGCAAGAAACAAATATCGAAATTTGCCATCATGAGCCGCCTCAATATCATATAGTGTCCCGGGTTCGATTCTCTCAACATATGCAAATAGGATGGAAGCAATTGATAGACCGTTCAAATCGCCATACGTCATCTCTATAGCGGCGTTTCTTGCTTCGGAGAGCAAAACCGTAATCCATCTCAATGCCAAATTATCGATGCATCTCTCCAATCATCTCTTTCGGCTTCAGTACCACACCTTCATCGACCAATTTTCGTGCAAAATACTTGCCAACAATCTTAGCGAGCACATGTCATGGAGCAAAGGCGATTCAAATCCAAGCGACAAGTATGATCGTTGTTCAACTTAATTACTCTCCATATCGCTTGCCCTCGACGACTCGTAGCTTAGAAGGACAACCGTTGCCATGCTTGCAAACATACCCCAAACGTGTTTCACTTGACCGATCGACCACGTACTCTACATGATTCTCCAAATGGTACAATCCCACGGCTATCGCCAAGTCATCAACGCATAATTGGTCCTGTATGGGCTCCACAAGGTTCGACCCAATCTAATGGCAATGCACCGTCACAATCAAGTAGTGGAATAACCCGCCATGTAACTCATGCGTCAGATCATCCTCTCTCGGTTCGTGCGGTTGTAGACGAGCCTCACCATCATGTCTTTGTTCGGAAGTGAAGTTGCGTTGTCCGATAACCTTATCAAGATGTCACGTTGTCGAATCCAAGCACCAATTCAAGAGCTAATGAATCAAATATATCTCTACGCTCGGTTCGTGTCTTCCTCTTCATCTCAATACACCACTGCCTTCCTCCTCATTCAAGACAACGCTCATCTTCGTGTATAGTCAACCAAGACATCTTGCATTAGACTCGGGCAGACGTAGATCGTTGTGAACCATATAATACGGTGTCTCTGTGTGTACCGTGGCTGCAGCATCGCCCTTGCCCTTTCAATCACATACACAATCGATCATCATTTTGTTCCACAATCAATCGGAACAAATCGTGTCGCCAACGATACTTTTATTCTTCTTCCATCACTAGCACTCGTCGTTTAGAAAAGCATATAATCCGATCCACCATTGTTGCCTACTTGCTCATGAATCTCTTAGCAAATTAGCACGTGAAATGCATTCTACACCCATGTATACGAGAACCTCGCCGCCTATATACTCGCTCTCTGTCCCAACTACCACCATGACGTATAATAAGACGCGTTGTCGAGACATCTGTTACAAAATAAGATATAAAAGATAACATCATATACATAGGATGACGGATGCACGGCCATGCACGGTCGCAGTGCGGATCACGCACGGTCGCAGACTGCACGGCTTATAAACCCGCATCTTGATGAGTTCCGCACGGTTTATCGTTCATAAGTACGGTATAGCCGCAGATCGCTCACTGCTCGATGTTAGCATCTCATATTTTAAATTTAACTTATTAAATTATCCTAAATATTAAATTAATCACTTTATTAACATAAAATCAACACAAATAACATATACGTGACGCATAATACTTCTACCGTGTACAACCGTACTCAAGAACGATTTTTTTTCTTCAAAACAAGAAATTTATCATTTCAAGAATATAAAAGTATTAAAAAAATATATTTAGTCAGAATCATCAACCGGTACAACCGTGTACTCAAGAACACGTAAAAAAATTTATACTGGATTTAATTTATCTTAATCCAACTAGCAATGCTCGATTTCAGTGTTCGATTGAAAAAAATCGCAGTAACAACTTGTTGACATTAATTTTTTTAAGCTCTCTTCCTCACTTTGAAGCTGTAATGTTACAAATGAATTGTTTGTGATTTGAATTCAATGTTCACCGATTTTTCAAATTAAATGTTTACCAACCTCTTTTACAATTAATGTTGAGGAACTTTAATTTAAGTTCATTCAATTTTTGGCAAGTAAAGCATTCATTTATTTTCAGCAGAGAGAGAGAGAGAGGAGGGAGAGAGAGGAGAGTTCTTTCGGCATAGGAGAGAGAGAGAGAGAGAGAGAGAGAGAGACCCAAGAATATTTATGTCTTTTTAAGCCAAAATGGCTATAAAACTCATGTTTTTATGATTGTGGATATAAAACTTATCCCACTATATCTTTTGGTTATATATAAACTTATCCCTTAAATTAATGGTCATTAATATGATGGAATTGAATATAAAAGTCGACTAACAAGTCAACATTGCATGGTATGATATTGCCATTCGTTTTCTTATATTTCATTTCATAACAACAAATGATCTCATAAATGGATGCTTGATATATGGAAAATAGTGATGCACCATCGATCTTATATATGCACACAATGTTGATGTCATTGAATTGGGAGCGCATGTGATACTCTTTATTTCTAATTTCAAATCCACAATCTACATACGAGGTTGTGGAGACAATTCATGAGAGTTAGAGTTTCGATCGACGTGAGTGAACCTTTAAAGTGATGCAAACATATCAAGAAATAATATGAATCTGCTTTCACAGTTAACTTAATTTAAGTATGAAAGACTTCACATTTTCCGTTTCATATGTGGTCGTTTTCTTAAGTTCGGAGCTAGGAGTGCGGAGCACCTAAATTGGCTCTTTGTGGGCTTCCATGGAGTTGTTACTGACTTAGGGCTGATTAAGTACTTACCCTTCAAAAGACTGATGATAATATGTTGTTTTGTGGGACCACTTTAGAGGTGTGCAACAAACTTAAGGAAGTGCTTGCGATTTATGAGAAACCCTCCAGTCAGGCGCGTGGTGAATTATTTGAAGTCAGTTATTTTCCTTAATTAGTCCAAATACTGTCCATGTTGTTATCTCCAACTTGTTGGATGTGAATAAGTCACTTATGATATGATCATAACTAGTGTTACCATTGTTAATTGGAATGGATAAGAAGACCATATTCAGTTGGGTGGCAAGGAAATCAATTATGTGTGGTGGGTTAAGAAGTTCTTATGTTCGTCACGGTGAAGTTTGAGAAGATGCACTCTTTTTGGTGGGCAATATGTATTGGAACAGAAAGATCCAATGGTAATGTGTGAATGATTGCATATTTACATTAATGTTCAAATAGTTTTATTCGTACATTAATGTAAAATATAAAAATTAATTATATTGTTGAAGAATATTTTCATTTAACTACTTAGTTTTTATATGTTATTAAATTTGCGACCATTATTTTACCTTCACAATTCCAAAATGACCATTTATAATTTTGGCTCACAAACATATCTCATTTAGGGCACTTCGAACGGGGAAGAAAAAGAGTGCAAGTATGGAGAAAATAAGAGGAGAGAGAAGAAAAGGGAAAGAAAGATATGAGACGCAAGCGTGCTCGTGTATGCACACAACAGGGCACGTGCAATGCACGAGGAAACAATGCGTGTGAGATTGGCGTCACAAGTTGTAGGTGACGGGTCCCTCCTCAAATTTTATGCTTTTTCGTTCCTCTCATTCTTTTTGTCTTTCTTTCTTATTCTTTTTATCTGTTTTTTTTTCATTCTCTTTTTTTCGATATAATTGTTCCTTTCTTTCATTTTGTTACATATTTTCGGTTCTTTTTTAGTTTTCTTTGTTTTTTCTTTATTCATTTTTTTTAGTTTTTATTGTTGATAGGATACGGCCCAACTACTGTGCCCAAGATCGTGCCCAATACAAGTAACCCCGACATCAAGCTCGACACCGACAAGTTCGGCCCATGAAGACTCCTAAAATCGGTGGGGCAGAAAAGCTCGACCATATCTAAAAGAATCATAATTCGAGAGGGATAGGATCTCGAATCCTAGTTAGAAGACTTGGATTCAAGATCTAGGTCAATACATTGTGTATAAATAGAGGCTAGATTAGACGAAATAGATGATTCACACTCTTTGTAATCGCTTACACATTCAATATCTGAATACTCTCTCTCCCCGTGGACGAGATCTTATTCATAGATCGAACCACGTAAATCCTTGGTGTTCTTGCGCATTTATTTCCTTACGAAATTAAGATCGATCACCGCGCCCGTGGGAAACGAATTTTGTGTTTTCGATCAACCACCGCTTATAGGGAAATAATCATGACCGTGTACACCGAAGCCGCATCCAGACCGCCGCCGCAACAACAACGCCGACGGCGAAGGAACGCCGAGCTCGGGAAGAGCCCAATCGGAGAAAAACCCGAAGGACATGTCCAAAGTCTCGACGAGCACGGACACCCCGCCCGCAGGAGGCGGTTACCATAGCGGCGAAATCGCAGCAATAATCCAGGGAACATCCGGCTCCGCAGTAAACATTGACGACGCGTCAAGGATTTCTCGAGAAAAATAAGGAGAGCTTTCTCCGACTTTAGCGGTTAGCGGGATCGCCACGTCTCAAGAGCGGAACGCCAAGCCTCATCTAGATACGAGGCATCACAACGAGGTGGGGCCCAAACCGACCGCAGCAGCGAACGAGCAACGCGGGAGAGGACGTCGTGATCGCCGCGAAGCCGGCCTCGATCGCCGTAATGAATCCATCCAAATAACTCCGCCCGATCTCCGGGACGAGCAGCAGCAGAAAAGGCATCGGTCCGCCGTGAAGTCGGTCCGAGTCACCTAAACGAGTTCGATCGTCGAACTCCGTCCCAATCTCCGAGGACGGCTTCGATGGATACGGAAGATAGTCACCCGTTATCAAATAGGATACTCAACACTTCTCCCGGATAAATACGGGTACCAAGCATCGCCCCTACGACGGTCGAGGATCCACGAACTTCCTCTCGCAGCTCCAATACAACATGATCAACCAACGCCTCACCGCTCGGTTCATATGTAAACTCTTCCGGAGTTACTCGCCGACAACGCCCGCAGTGGTTCGACGATCACCTACCCACGGAAGCATCGGCCCTATCGCGACTGATGGCGGCCTTCCATCAAGGTTCTTCCAAAAGGAGGTCAAAACATCGCTCGACACCTCCTCACCATAGGCAAAGCCGTGAACGAGTCCATCGGTGACTTCATGACGAGGTTTAACAAGGAGTGTTTGAAGGTCGAAGACGTGAACGACTGTTAGTCATCTCGGCCTTCAAAACGGTATCTTCGCCGGGGCCTTATACCGAGAGATCGCTGGCACGAACCCCAGATCGCGACAGAGTCATGGCGCGCATAGCCAACCGGTTCGCCAAAGCGACGAGGCGACAAGAGAAAGCGCAAGCGAACATGCGCAGACCCCGGAAAAGGAAGAAGAGACGGGCGAAGGAAGATCGGACCAAGGCGTGACGCCTGAAAGATTACATCGCCGATAAGGTCCAGCTCGGTCGCGTGGCGCCTCGGAGCGACCTCAATACACCCCGTTGACAAAGCCGAGGGCGAAATCTCGACTCCATATGAACCTGTTCGAGAAGCCTCGACCGATGATGCGGAGGGAAGAGGTGCCGACCCATGGATAAATCCGCCATTCCATGAGGATTACGCACGACATCGAAGTGCAAAGAGCTCATGGGTGAAATAGACGCTTTGGTTCAGACGGATCCTCGAAGAAATACTGAGGATGAGGTCGCCAAGCCGACCGTAGTCAAAAGAAGAAAGCAGGAAGAGAGGAAATTGCGCCTACAAAAACGGCGCAACACCGACGAGGAAGGAGGCGACGAGCCCCAATATGACGGTGATCTCCACTATTACGGGCTCCCGTGGAGTCACGAAGTCCTCCTCAAGGCCGATGCAGAAGTCCTAAAACCGCGAACCTACCAATAAGAGATTCGAGAAAGGACGAGGCGATCACCTTCTCCGAGGATCGACCCCTGCACCACGACAGATTCCCACCGGATGCGTTGGTGATCCGGCAAAGGGTCAAATAAGTTGGTGAAAGCGTTTACATCGACAATGACGTCGGTGAGCATCCTTTTCGCGAATGCTTTGACAAGCTAGGAGTAGAAGCGCGCCTCCGCGAAGTATCGCCGCCACTCGAAGCTTCGCCCAGAAGAGACGCCGGAGGGATAATCGAGCTACCCGTCACGGTGGGGAAAGCACCAACGACCTCGACCAAGGCGGTGCGGTTCTTCAGTGAAGGCCCACTCGTCGTATAACATCATACTAGGCGAGATTGGTGAACGTTTGTAGGGTGGTATGCTCAATGTACCACCCGACGATAAAGATACTCACCACGGGGGAACAGCCGTGATCCGAGGTGATCGAGAAGCGCGAAATGTATGCAAGTTGCGCTACGAGGTGTCGGGACCTCGGTCCAAGACCCACAGCATAGCAATTAAAGAAACCCGGGAGTTGGAGTCGGGAAGTACATCGCCACTCACGACGGTCGGTGGAAGAGGTCGCATTGTACAAAGATGAGCCATTAAAGGTTGTCAAGGTTGGTTTCACCACGACACCGAAGTGAAGGATCGATCATCCAACTCCTAAGGAATTCGGGACGTGTTTGCTTGGTCTCCCTCGACATGACCGGAGTCTCGCCGAGTATCATCACTCACCGCTCAACATCGACCAACATAAAGCCGCTTCGTGACGAAGCAAATAATTTTTGCAATTAGCGGAACCAAGTCATTCATGACGAGGTGAATCACCGTTAAAAGCACGATATCTTGTTCGAGGTCAAATATCCGACCGGATAGCCAACCGGTGATGGTGAAGAAAGGAGGAGGGATGGCGAATGTGTATTGACTACACCGACCTCAATAAACATTGCCCAAAGGATTGCTATCCTTCCCAACATCGACAAAGAAGTCGTCGCTACTGGTTGGATATGAAGTCTTGATTTCTTGGACTTATACAGCGGTATCACCAAGTCCCGATGGACGACGAAGGCAGCCAAGACGGCCTTCATTACCGACTTGAGTCTTTGCATATAAAAAGATGCCATTCGGCCTTAAAAATGCAGGGGCTACCTATCAAAGGATGGTGGACAAAATATTTCAACCCTACATAGGTCAGAATGTGGAGGTATACGTGAGACGACATCGTTGTCAAAAGCAAGAAGAAGCGCGCATGTTGCCGACCTCGGATCGTCCTCGGCGCTTGAAAATCAACCTAAAGTTTGAATCCCGTAAGTGCACGTTTGCGGTCCGTGCGAAAGTTCTTAGGGTGTTGGGTTTCACAAGAAGGGCTAAAAGCAAACCCGCCTAAGGTCCAAACCATTTTAGAAATGAAGATGCCAAAGACCATCCATGACGTTACACAAGCTAACAGTGCATAGTCGCCGAGCCGCTTTCTTTCAAAAGCCACGGATAAGACTACCCTTCTTCAAGATACTCAAAAGGCCCCAAATTCACATGGGATGAGGTACAGGTCCGCCTTTGAAGACCTCAAGAGCTACCTCGCCAAGCTACCCACTCTATCCGTCCCGAAGAGGAGAGGTCCTTTTCCTCCACCGCCGCCTCAGACGAATCCATAAGTCTTGATCTTGAGTGCGAGAAGAAGGACGTCGACTCGGTGTATTTCATCGATCGAGCACTAAAAAGCCGGAAGCGAGGAACCAGCCCTTGGAGAAGCTTGCCTAGCATTGGTAACGCCGAGGAGACTACGTCCATACTTCCATGCACATCCCATACAAGTCCTCACCGATTATCCACTTGCAAGTATTGACGAAGCCCAAGCTCGTGGAGAATCGCGAAATGGGCAATCGAATGGGCGAGCACGATATATCCTTCGCTTCCGCAGGCTATCAGCGCTGCCTCGGCGGATTTCCTTGTCGAGGCCAACCGTTGACCAAGCCCACCGAGCCCGTGTCGACGATGCCAAAGCCGAACTCATGGTTGCAACACCGGGGTCTTGGCAACTCTATGTTGACGGGCTTCGAAAAAGGTAGCGGAGCGGTATCTTACTCTGCCCTGATGACCAAGAGATCGCTTACTCACTGCTTCACATTCAAAATACGAACAACGAGTGGGTATGAAGCACCGATCGCGGACCGCCTCGCTCAAAGTCTCGAGATACGAGCCGTGCGAGTTCACAACTCTCAAGTCGTCGTGAGCCAAATGTTGGGAAAATACGAGGCAAAAAGCGATGTAACGAAGAAGTATCTTGAAAAGCAAAAGCCCGCAACTCGACTTTCTCACACTTCCGGATAGTTCGCATCCCAGGGAGCAAAATAGCGGTGACATCTTAAGTAAATTGGCTCGCCATCAACGAGCCCGCCTGTGAGGAAGTCCGCGGAAGCGCCAGACGATGTCGATAGCGGGCCGAGGTCAACGTAGTCTCGGATGAAGAACCCAATTGGATGACTCCTATTCGAGAGTACCTAGAGAAGGCGAGTCGCCCACGACAAGTCGGAAGCTAGGAGGATCTGAACAAATCTGCGATATACAATTGAGCGTGGGTCCTATCTGAAAGTCATATCTCCACCTCTCTTAAGGTGCTTGGGTCGAACCGAGCTAATTCGTTCTCGAGAAATACACGAAGGATCGTCTGAAAGCCACATCGGACCCCGAGCCTTGTCGAAAGAAAGTCATGCGATGGGGATACTATTGGCGACAATGTTCCAAGACTCGATGGACCTCGTAAAAAGTGTCCAAGTGTCAAATCCATGGGAGCGTACCAAGGCTACCGCAGACCGACCTCACCTCCATACAAAGCCCTTGGCGTTTATGCAATGGGGATCGACATTGTGGGCCCTTTTGTAAAGCACGAGTGACTCCAATTCTTAATTGTTGCGATCGATTACTTCACAGTGGGTGGAAGCGAGCCCTTGGCGAAAATCACAAGCAAGAACGCCTCAACTTCGCCTAGAAGAACATAGTGTGTCGCCGGCATCCTCATATCCTCCTTTCGGATAACGGAACACAATTCATCGATAAGACATTCAAAGATTGGTGTCAAGAGCTTGGATCGACAAAGTTCACCTCGGTGGCCCATCCTCAAGCAAATGGTCGACCGGTTACCAACAGACCATCGTAAAGGTCTAAAAACTCGTCTCGACCGAGCTAAGGGCCTCGGGTGGAAAATTTACCACGTGTCTTATGGTCGCATCGAAAAACACCGAACCTCGAACGGAGAAACACCCTACGCTTTGGTGTATGGAACCAAGGCGGTGATCCTGCGCAGATCGGAGTACCGAGTCCCCGTACCATTGACTTCTCTCGCCAAACAAATGGGGAAAATCTTGAACTGATCTAGATCTACTCGAAGAAGAAAGAGACCTCGCCACATCAAGGAAGCTCAGTCAAGCAACAAGTAGCTCGGTATTACAACCGGTGTGTTAAACCCGACAATTCCAGTGGGCGACCTCGTACTCAAATAATGAAGTCGAAAGCCGCAGCTCGGCAAGCTGGAAGCCACATGGGAAGGACCTTACCGGGTCGACAAAGTCCTCGGCAAAGGGGCCTATAAGCTCGCCCAATTATCCGGTGAGCAATTACCCAACGCATGGCACATCATTCATCTGAAGAGATATTATGCATAGGTGACAAAGGTCGAGTCGTGTCTTAAAGTCCTGTTTAGAGTCCGAGTCTTATTTGGTGGTTACGTCGTCTTTTATCAATAAAATTTTATTTTGCATGTTTTATTTGTCACCAATGCATAATTGATCCTCACCATTAACATATATCCTCTACGGAGGACCAATTCCCTCGACGGAGGTCAGATTACATTCGTTTCATACGAAGATAAATTTAAGCCAAGATGCTACATACGAGATCAGTTACCTTCGTTTATTTGAAGCGGTTCTTCTATGTAGATGAAGGGACCACCCTCCCGATGACCTCGGCAAAAGCAGAACCAATACCTACGTGCGAGATCGAATACCTTCGTTTATTTGAAGACGGTGACTCTCACGTAGACGAAATAAAGGGACCACCCTCCCGATGACCTCGGCAAAAACAGAACCATTCCTACATACGAGATCAGACACCTTCGTTTATTTCAAGCGGTTCTTTCTATGTAGTCGAGTAAAGGGACCACCCTCCCGATGACCTCGGCAAAATGTGAACCCTACCCGTGCGGGGCGGATTCGCCGTTTATTTGAAGCGAACTCTCACGAGACGAACTACCTTCGCATATTACTCTTGTTCAATACAAAGTCAATACGAAGCAAAGAAATCATTCTTATTAACAAAAGATGACTGGTTACATATTATGAGGACGGAGGCGGATCGGGAAAAGGCGAGCCAATCCCAGAAAAATCGAGATTCAGCAGCTCATCTATACTAATCCTACCTCACCTCGTCCTCGGTCTACACCACGGCCCCGCCAACGACCTCGATCACTTGAAGATGCAGCTGCGAGCTCGACCTCGGTCACTCGATGACGCTTTGGTTTCGACCCTCGAGGATCCACGTCGTTCGAGGCGATAGCACGCCTCTCTTGCGCGCCACTCCGGATCGTCATAATTTGGATCGCTTATTCGGTCGATAGATGAAAAGCCTCTGCATCCCGCCGGGCGATTCTTCAAGCCGTGGTTGTCGAGCAATGACGGTTTTGTATATGTTCCCGAGCCTTTTTAATTCAGCGTACTGCTCCGTGAATTGCCAGGAGGTCCGACCATATTCGCGCCGGTACCTCGCACAACGGGCGGCAGCCTCGACAACCTTGCTTCAACTTCCGGGATCGTCATCCCACCATTTCGGTGGATAACCTCCTCGTACTCGGCATGCTCCTCGCCTATCACCTGGCCTCTCCTCGGCGACCTCGAACGCCCTCCATTCCAAAAGCGAGCACGGGCTCGTCACGGCTCTCTGGCTGCTATGTGACATCGAGACTCACCGCATACGACCAAGCCGCCTTTATATGGAGTGAGTTCGACCTCTTTCAACTCAAGAGCCCGCGACAGTCTTCGATTCGATTCAACCAAGGAAGCATCAAGCATTTCAGCGACAACCGAATAAAAGATAAGTGTTTTCATATAAACTTGTGATTCTATTAATATGCCCTTATGCAGAAAAACAAGTGTACATTTACATTCAAAAAAAAAAAAAAATTACAAGGATCAACTAACCCGCCATCGCCCGAATTGCGTCTCCCGTTACTGACAACCCCGCCTCGCTTCGCCCTCCGCTACCTCGGCCTCCTTCTCGCCTCGATCACGACGCCTAACCATCCTATAAGGTTCATCGGCCGCCACCGCCTCCGGCTCCTTACTCACCGCCAGATAGCTTGGAGAGGGATCTCGATCCACCGAGCAAGCACGGACCGACTCGGCGGTCAGAGTCGGGACGGGTCGGACTCAATAACAGGCGAGCTCTTGACCGCCAAAGAAGGAGACCAACGTAAGACCGCACAGGCGTCGGTCTCCCCACCACCGTATCCATACTTAGTTTTATCTAAGTCGATAGTCATCGGCGACGTCGTCCAACGTGTCGGATACCGCCTCTTATTCACATTCGGCCATCTTGTTCGCCACCGAGAACTTTCGAGACAAAAGTTTCTCGGTGTAGCGAAGCTCCTCAGTAAACCGCCTGCCTCGGCTCCCTCGGCTGATCGCCTCCACTTCGGCTCAATCCGACCTTCGCCGCCTCGGTAGAAGCGATTCGGCCTTCAAAGGTTATCTCGGCGACGCCCGCCTGCGCCTCCCCCACCGGACCTCGCCCACCACGGCCAAAGCTCGCCTCTCTGACGCAACCCGAGCCTTCTCGCCGCTCGATCGCCTCCGCCATGAGCGGTCTTCTCCTCCGCTCGGACATGACGAGCCAAATGCTCAAAATGAGCCACAAGATCATTCGGATGCCCGACAACAAGCTCGGACATCGCCGCTAATCGAACCTTCGTCGCCGGTCCCCGTAATAAAGTAACAATATCAAGCAAAGCCTCAACACAACCGGAAAAATTACGAACATGCATTACACGGGAAAAGGCGGACGTGCGACCTCGTGCGAAGGATCGTGCAATCGTCGCCGTCGTCGGCGGTGAGGATGACGATCCTCTTTTCGGGCGGGAGGTGCGGAGGCGACGGATGCTTCGCTGAGACGACGAAGTCTTCGGCCGAGGCGAGCGCAGCGCTCCGAGGCGAGGTCACGCCTTCTCACCTCTTAAGGGTGACCTCGGGCGAGTCTTCGCCGCTTCTTGATCAGCGGCCTCGGGCTCCCCTTCCTCTTCCTTGAGGACACGAATTCCACTACAGAAATAACAAATGCCAAGTTAATACAGAGCAACACAAAAATATTATGACACTAAAGCTAAGTGCAGGGCCTCACCCCTCGCCGGCTCGTCTGCAGCAGCAGGGTCATAGGGGCTCAGCCCAGCAGCCGCTAGTTCGGCCTCGGAGAAGGCTTCGCAACCGTGCCAACCCGGTCCGGATCATCTCCACATCACCAAGCAATCCCCAACGGCTACATCACCAACCTCTCGCTTCAAGCAAATTCGTAGAACCATCAAACCGCGTAAAAAGTACTTTTCGCGCCATTGATATCTTCGACTTCGTCTTTATTTTAAATTCTACGGGGTGATAAGTAATACCACCCCGCACTATATTTAAAGCGAAAAATCTAAGGATGAGCCCTAGACTCAACGGGCGCTTATGCCTATGTGCATATATACGAGGCCGTCAGTGGCGAAAAGAGTTCGGTGTTATTTGGGCAAAGGATAGCAAAAGTCATTGTAACTCAACAAACACGGAAGGATAAGGAAGACGAAGACCGCGCTTAAGTCGTCTCATTATCTTCGTTACAAAACCATACGGAGGAAGGTTAGCCCTATCCCTGGACGAGGCGATTAACCCAAATGGATTCCTAACAAAAATCTGGAGCAAGCTCTAATATCGAAGGAATTGTCATAATGTAAGAAACGAAGAAACCTTTCCTAAATCATAATAAGGAGGATATTCTAATCTACACAAGGTAGGTTGGGGAACCAAGATGATAACTTCAAAATCCACCGAGAATCCGTGGTGACACTGAACACGATACGGCGTTCGTAGTGAGAAGCGATTTAAGATGAGGAAGCCATAACTTCTCGGTTTTAAATTCGAGGAAGATAGCATCGAAACCCGCGAGGACGATAATGGCGATCAAGAATCTCTCGAACACAAGAGGTTTCGAATTTTTGAATATTGAAATGTGCAGTGATAGGCGAAAAGCGATCGCGGAAGTTATTCTCCCAATATGCGCTTTATCGGGAATCCAACCGCTACATTAAATGCGCATTAAATGCTATAAGGCATCCCGCTGCTCGCCCTCGGCTACGCCCATAAAGACGAAGCGACCCGAAACCTCGGCATAACGCCTCCAGCGGTTATCCAAAGACCTCGGCATAACGCCGCCAAGTGAATTCAACGAAGACCCCGCTTAACGCCCGCCGGGTGAAGCGATCAGAGACCTCGCTTAACGCCCGCCAGTGAAGTCGATCGAAGACTTCGCTTAACGCCTCGTCGGTGAAGCGGTCGAAGACCTCGCTTAACGCGCCAACGGTGAAGCGGTCAAAGACCTCGCCTAACACCGTCAGCGAAGTCAATCAATAACCTCGACTTAACACCTCGCCAGACAAGTCGGCCAGAAACCCCGCTAACGCCTCGACGGTGAAGCGGTCGAAGACCTCGACAACGCCTGTCGGGTGAAGCCGCCGCCCGGTGAAGCCACCGAAGACCTCGATTTAACGCCTACAAAACCTCGCTTAACACCGACAGGTGAAGCGATCGAGAGACCTCGGCATAACGCCGTCGTCGTGAAGCGTGACACCTCGCCGAGATACAAACAACAAACATGACCTCGGCGGATGCCTCTGCGAGCACAAAGATACGATATACGACGTCGGAAGCATCGACACACACAAAGTCGACAATGAAAAGAATGTCAAAGATCGTCCAAACCCCGCTCATCAATAACAACCCCCAATCCAATACGACCTCGTTCTGCGTCTTTTGGGGGTTGTGATAGATACGCCCAACTACTGTGCCCAAGCATCGTGCCCAATACAAGTAACCACGACATCAAGCTCGACTGGACAAGTTCGCCCACGAAGACTCCTAAAATCGGTGGGAGCCTTTCAAACTCGGCCATATCTAAAAGAATCCTAATTCAAGAGGATAGGATCTCGAATCCTAGTTAGAGAAGACTTTGATTCAAGATCTAGTCAATACATTGTATAAATAGAGGCTAGATTAGGCGAAATAGATGATTCACACTCTTTGTAATCGCTTACACATTCAATATACGAATACTCTCTCTCCCGGTGGACGTAGATCTTATTCATAGATCGAACCACGTAAATCCTGGTGTTCTTTTGCGTTTATTTCCTTACGAAATTAAGATCGATCAATTGTCATACTCTTTTTGTTATTTTCTTTTTCTTCTCAATCTTTTTAATAATTTAAAATTGTTTATTCTAGCAATTTTCTTTCAATAAAGTTTGAATTTTTAGTGTTATTTTTAACATATTTATTTGAATAATTTTTAGCTATGGCATATATTTAAAATTATTAATTTATTAACATAGAATTAAATGTTATTCAAGCTTAAATATAAATACACAAATGATATATATATATAAATATAAAATAGTTGATGTTATGAGAATGAGGTCAAATCTGAAAAAGTATAAGGAAATATTATAGTGAAAGAAATTTAAGTGAGATAAAAAATGAGGAAAATGCTGATATGATGTACGGAAAAAAGCAAAATTATGTAACCATGAATGAGCTCCTAAGATTACCCACATCAAATGACATTCTCTTAACACAACTCTCAATTAAAATATTTATTTCTCTCTTTTCACCTATACAACCCAACCTTCATCTTATTTTTACTCTCATCAATGACACTCACATGACCTACAATTTCTTATTTTATTTTATTATAAGGACTACACGTCAGTTGTCACATTGGTTAATTTAGAAGGCCTCCACGGCAATTTGTTAGGTTTTATACCCTTTAGAAATATAAAACTAATGTATTTTCACTTATACGACATCGTGTCGCCCATTTATCGATCGGCAATATAAGCCCCCGACATGTTAACTCTAGGCTCTAGCAATTTCAACTGAACATACTCTCTCCTCTCCTCTCTCTGCGCATAATACATGTAGACGAGCTCGTTTTAGCTGAAGTTCCAATCATGGAAGACAAAGACACCGAGCTTCTCTCCAGAGTTGCCGCCAATCACTTATTCCTCGGCCAATTCGAGCCGTTTCGGGCCACGGTGCGCAGCCTCCGCTCTCGAAATCCAGACCTCGCCCGAACCATTCTACAGACTGTGGTCTCTCGGGGCGGGCGGCTCGGCACGCCCGACCCGGTCACCTGGTCCGATCCCTGCCCCTCGCCCGCAGACATCACCTTCTTCTGCACCGTCGAATTGCTCCAGTTCCCCGACGCCACATCCAATCTATGGTCGTTCGACCCCAATATGTTGAAATTGCGATCCGAGTTTCTTTTGTATGTACATATTGTTAGTTCTAAGATTTTGCGGACAATTGAAGGCGGTGTGGTTAAGAATTTTGATGAGGGGAGTGCGAGGAATGAAGAGCTGCAGGTTTTGGAATTGCTGTCCGAGTTGGGGTTGAGTCGTTTGAGGCCGGATTTGGTTGCCTCTGAGGAGACGGAGGAAGTAGGTTCGAGGGGGTTGGGTGAAGCGGAGTTAATGGTGTTGAGGGAGTCGGTTTTGGAGAATTCTGATATATATCATGTGTTGTGTGCTAACATAGGAGAGCAAGTGGGGTGTGTGGAGGCAGAGGATTCTGGGGTTTTGGCGATTGCTCTGAGAAAGGGCGTGAGACGGGGCGAGGAGAAAGAGGAGGAGTTATTGAGGTTGGTTCAGAAGTGTGTTCAGACAACACATTTGGATGCCATGAGGCAGTGCTTGGAAAATAGCGATGAGGATGGTGCGATTTTGCATGTTAGGTTTCTTCATTTGAATCGAGGGGTTGAAGAGACTGAGTACCGGTATGATTACTTTCGTCGTCGTTTATAATCTTGAGGGTGGTGTTTGCGCCTGCACTTGAGTTGGAGATGTAATGTCTAGTTGATCATCGTGTAAACTAATAAATTCAGTAGTTGTAGAATATGTAGTGAGTCTTTATGTTGTTTTTCTTATTATTTTTTTGAAATAAACAAAACCTTGAAGTTCTTATATTATGCACTATGCATTACTGACTCCATGTAGAAATAGATTGAAGAATCTTGTTAAGTGAAGCATTGATTTCATACGACTGACTTTACACTCTCGTTTTTGATAGCATGGTTTTGCGAGATCTCCTTAAGAGGGTGTTGTCAGGAATACATGATTATGGAGACACCTCATGTGCCATGCGGAATAAAGTGTTTTCCATATATACTGAAGCAATTTCATCTCAATGCACTCAACTTGTTCGGATGCTTCAGGTTTTGTTGATGCTCATATCTTGTATTGCTGGTAAATTATTGTTTGGAGTGGATGACTCTTTACTTCTGACAGACATGAACTTTTGTATGTTTGATGTGAACAAGTAGCATTTGACCTGAATTCATGAATACACGAGACTCTTATCCATATGAAGCGAAGTCCTCTAGGAGCCCCAGTAAGATACTGCTGAGTGCATCCATTTTCAGAGTCTTGTGGAATTCTGATGTGTAACTAATTGTTTTTTGAAATGAAACTAAGTTATTCGATGATAAAAAACAAGTTTTTTGATGGGGAGCAACCTTAGTAAAAGGCCTCTAAAGATCAGTTTGTGTGTGGGTGTGTGTGGTTGTTGTTGTTTGATTTAAAGGTCTCATATCTGTGAGGACAAGGTGGTTGTCGTTTAGTGAGACTGTGTCCCTAGTAGTGGGGTACACATGCGCCAGCTATTTATGTCTTGTGAGCTGTTTTCATAATTTTTATTTTCTTGGTTGTCAATTTCATGGCTTTATATGTACATTATTATTGCATATGTAAGGAATTAAGACTACGGGCAAGCATAACCCTGAACTGTTACTGCAAGGGAACATAACATAACTAATGTATCTGAGCATTTTTTAAATACAAAGTTCGGCTATAGTGCTGGGGAACCAGCTGTGTGGTTGCCACTTGCTTGCTAATGAGAAACATGTGAAATTAGGTGGATCCGTGCATAATGACAGCTGGAGGCAGTACATCTCCGCTCCATCCTTTTCCAATACTCGAAATGAGCTGAGGCTGATGAGGGTCAAGCTTGTTGTTCGAACAATGAAACTGAGATGTCTGCTTATATGGTTTTAATTTTTTAAACACCTCTTCCCCAACTTGGAAGGAGATGTTACCGCAGTGCTTGTTGGCTGAGTTAACCATCCTTTAGTGAGTATTGTTGTGTACTATTCTAAGTAGAATTAGGTGCTTCAACTCGTTGGCCATTGCTTTACTGAAATCTTACCCGGAAATAATTGAGCCAAAAATATTGGACGCACCCTTGGGTGAAGTTGATCCTGTAGCCTTATGGGCGTTAGTATTATAGTAGTAGTCCACCTTGGCACTCTAGGGCCAAGGCTACCCCAAAATAAAATGTTTCAGATAAGTCTCCAAGCATCTGTTAACAATCGGAGTAACCTCCTACTGACTATCGCTTCAGGATGATACGCCTGATCTGATACGCAATTTCATAGCCATGACATGAAAATGTCTAGTGGAGATGGGCCAATTAAACAAGTGGCACAACCTCAACGAACTTCCATCAAATCAAACTTGGTTGCTGGTTTTGGATGATCATCACCAAGGCCACAAGTTCCTTCTCATAGGTTGATTTATCTAGGATTTTGTTTGACAAGGCCTAATTGATGAATGACACTCCTTGTTGAATGAGACTAGTCTCCATGCACCTAGCCTCGAATGCTTCGCACAAAGTGGTAAAGGAGAAGGAAAGTTGGCTCGGGTTGAGTGAGGGCTTGTTTCAACACTTGAAATGTTTCCTACTTACCTACCACTTGTTCAAATTTCGCTGAATGTTTCTTGCATAGTTGATGGTTGGGTCATCTTGATGTAGTCTTTGATGAAACGACGGTGTATTAGCCTCAGAAACCAAACACTCCCTTGAGAGAGGTGGAATTGGCTGTTGTAGAACTGTTGATATCTTTCTTTGGTCCATTTTAAAATGCCCTTTGAGACTACGTGCCCCAGCATCTCCACCGCTCGGTGTCGCCACGAGCACTTTTTTCTGGTGAAGCACAGTTATGATGTGAGATAGACGATCTTCCCATGTTGAATTGAAGATCATAGTATCATAAAAAAGACTTAACACAATTTTTCTCAAATGTGTTGATATTATTTTGGTTAGATAACTTGCTAAGAATGCAAACTGCAAAGTTGTTATCTAAGACTAACTAAAATTCCAGGTCCTATGTTGCATTCTCCTTATGATATGCATATATTTATGATACTATTGGAACATGTTTTCCATCACCTATGGATTTGTTAGATATAAGCTTAGATGACCACTAAAATATCCAGTTGAGGTTTGAGTCATGAAACTAGATTTGGAATTATAACCTTGTTGATGCTTTTGAATTTTTGTTATGTATTTTTAATTGCTGTAGAATACACAAGTAAAGATGCTATAGAGAGTTGAAGGGGAAGTGAGAAGTCTTCTTATAGTCAGTGTGCTCGTTCGACTAGATTCTGAATATATACACGTGCTGTGTCCTAAACTAACTACATTGGCATTTAGGCTATGAATAAAGGTGGGAAAAAACTTTGGAACGAGGGGTTGTTGCTCGTATAAAATGTGAAAAAGCAGTAAATATGTGTTTGGTATATAAATGTTGATTAAGATCTGTTCATACGTGGCTCATATGAGTTTGTTCTGTCTAATTCGTCTGTTAGGTTGTTTAATTTGAGACTTTAGTGTTCTATGAACTATGTTTTATCATGCAATTCGAAAGAATTCTTAAGTTTTGTCGTTGGTCTCACAGTTTATCCAAGATGAATTACTCTCTCAAGAAATCGAGGCCTACAGTGCTTCAGAAGGCGACCAGATTCCTCTCCCCCTTCTGCGCCTTCACAAGTTCATTGCACAATTGACGCCTGACACAGTTTCAGCTGAGCCACCAGTGTCTTTGAAAGTTGCAACTTCTTTTGCATGAGAGATATGTGTCACTATGCTCGTATTAGAGGCTTGCATGTACTTGGATGTGTTATGGATACTGCTTTGTCTTTTGTGCGGAAAGAACAGATCCAAGAAGCTTGCCAGGTTTATTGTCTAGTACTTATGTAGGCAATGCTGTGTAAATTTGTAACTCCTGCCTTATAGCTAATTGCAGTGTCCTGGCAATGCTGTTTAAATTTGTAACTCCTGCCTTCTAGCTTCAATTTCAGTGTCCTGCATTTACCTGTTCACCTTAGTTATTTGTCAACCCCCCCAAAAAAAAAAATAAATAAAAAAATCCCGACCCACCCAACACAGACAAATGGAGCTGTTTTCTCTTGTAGCATTTTATACCAAGTAAACTGTGCACATCTTATATCCCGATGCAGTAGTTGATCTAGCTGATGTCTGTTGCATGTAAAGAATTACAAAAACGAGCATGTGAATATGTTCCCTAAGATTTTCATATCTTCCCTAAAAGTGAAACCTTTTGTTGGTGATTTATCTTCATGTTCTTCCTGCTGAAGGAAAAGGAAACTTTGGACTGCTCTGGACTTTTCCTTTTCCTGGGACATGCTCAGAATACATTCTTCTTTAATGATATGTTCTGGATCTTCTTCTACAAAAATGACTTTTCAATGGAAGCCATTGGTGTTCTTTTGGTCCTGGTTGAAAATTATCATTTGACTTCCGATATGGTTTTACTAATGCCGATGACTTGTATCAACATACACTAGGTTCTTATGTTGTTTCCCCGACTTCAACCCCTGGTAGCTGCTTTGGGATGGGATCTTCTAGCTGGGAAGACAACAATGAGAAGGGAACTGATGCAGTCTTTGTGGGCAAGTAAATCCCAAGCTCTACGGTTGGAAGAGTCTTCTCCATATGATAATAAGTTAGATGAGGTAAAATTATCTCCAACCCTGGTTAAGTTGCTAGCCAATATCTGTTCCTGCCAGTGACCTGTACTTTTGTACGGTGACAAAAATAATCTACTTAGTTCTCGTATATAATATACATGCAAGTGAAATATTTGCTTAACATGTTCATTGTTGTCAGGCGTCCTGTGTAGAGAATCTTTGCGATACATTATGCTACCGGCTTGACATTGCTTCTTTTGTTGCCTGTAACAATTCTGGTCAACCTTGGAGTCTGAAATCCTCAATACTATTATCTGCAAAAGACTTGGATCGTCAGTATGAAAACGCTCAATTTGATCCATTTGTGGAAAACTTCGTACTGGAGAGATTATCAGTCCAGAGCCCCCTTAGGGTAAGGCTCTAAATTTGTTTAATTTGTACACAACCGACTGGCTTTCTTGTCTGATGGCTTGGTGGTGTTGGTCAAATTTGATACTTATTGGTGAATTACCTGACATAAACTTTTGAATTTATAGCTTCTGATGCAGGGCATTCCATCAATTTTTTCTTGTTTTTGTAGGTGATTTTCGATTTAGTTCCTCAGATAAAATTTCAAGATGCAATAGAGCTCCTTAGCATGCAGCCTATTACTTCCACTCCAGATGCTTGGAAAAGGTGCAGTTATAATTTTACCAACTTCTGGGTTTGTTAGTACTTACTCAATGGTTGGCTTTTAAATTTCAATTGTATTTTGAAACTAGAGGACTTATTCCGCTGAGGCTAGTAGAGTTGCTGACTTGGTGAAGAACCTTTCTCTTCTATAACTTTTATCACATTAACTGTTACTCTGCTATTCTTTGAGGTTCTGACTCGTAGAAGATATCTATCAGTTATATTTGTTTGATGCCATCTCAATTATTTAGAATTTGGTTTTATATACTATCTTGTTCTAGAATTCTGATATCTCCTAGCTTTACTCATGATTCTACAATTATTTTGATGTTCACTTTCTTAGCAATCTTGTATGTATAGTCAATGATTCTGCTGGCGATTTAGCTAAAATCATCATAAGAAATTAACAGCCAAAGCCATTATTCTTTTCCCAGGACCTTTATATTTCTGAAATATCTGTAGATTAGTGTGAGCCTTTTTCCCGTACTTGAGGAGAAAGTATTGCTGCCTCCTCACAATGATTTTTAATTTGTCCATTCATAAATTGCTGTTGGAACTGTGGTGGTTTCTGGGTGCAGCCTTTATCTTGTTCTCAAGCATTATGTTATTGATTCAAATTTGAAAACACTTATAAAAAAAGTTGTTAAATTCCCCTTACCCCCCTTGCATGTTTCAGGATGCAAGATGTTGAACTTATGCACATGCGATATGCTCTTGAATCTGCTCTTCTTGCACTTGGAGCTATGGAAAGGAGCACTACTGATGGAATTGGAGATCAGCAAATGGCTTTCTACTGTTTGAAAGAACTGAAGAATCATTTTGATGCAATCACTAGTACTGCCCGCAAGGTTTTGTGAGCTTTATATACTCTTCAAATGCTTAATTTCCAAAATGGTCCCATTGGGTTGGGTGATATCGTTATTGTTTTTCTGCACCAAAATGAAATGATTGAGTGGAATAATTTTCAATCTAGGAGTACCTGGGTATATATTTTTGCATACCCAGGTATAATGTCTATCAAAATATGGCTAGGTGTATCAGTTGTCTGTGCACTGTTAACTTGATGCATCATAGTTATGCATTTTATTTGTGTCTTTCTTTGAAAGGTAACATATGATCTCTTCTTTTTCTATATTATTTTGATTGAGCTACCTCCTTTGTTATATATTATGCACTTATAAATCTGAAGAGAGGAGAGTTACTGTTTTGTTCACCAGTAAATGGTGTTTGTAGTGCTAGGTCATAAAGCATAAAGTATATGGAGAATGTAAGTGAAATAAGGGAAGTGCGGGGGTACAATCTTGAGATTGTACATTGTTGAGTGAAATCCACGCATTGAACCTGTTTGGGAACGAAGCATCGTTGACTATGTTCTTATTCCCCATTTTTAAGGCTGTAGAGACCTTTATATGCCTGATGCACTGAACTTCATTCTAAATTAGCACATAGTACAACAAAAGGTTCAAGGAACACTGAAAAGGGTTTCTTTTGTGCTGCATGAAGAATTTTGATCCTGCCTTTAGTATTGCTGTAGTCACAATTCAGCAATGCAATGAAAAAATAAATGCAGAAGATAAATAAACAATAATATCAGCTTGAGCAAGTTACTATATTTCATGAGGATGTGGCATAACATGTTTGCCCTATTCCAGAAAATTAAGCAGCATGGTTTTGTTTATGACTTATTTGATGCTTTCATGCTTCAAGCTCAAAGTAGAGTAGCGTCATTATGATTTAGGTATAGTTTTCTGCAGTTTCCTCTCTGTTTCTGCTTCTCTGCTATTGACTTTGTCTTTATTGTTTTTTGTTTTATGGTTTTTTTTTTGCGTGGACTTGCTTCCTCAAATTTGCAGAAGCATCTTCTACAATATATGAGCTGTGACTTTGAGAATCCGAGAAACAAAATAAAATACCTCCCTGCATTCTTATTAATTAGGACAAATATCTTGAATGATTCACACCGTTAATTTATTAGAAATGATGCTGAAGTTTGCTGATTATGTATGCTCAACTTGTGCTTTCCCCCAATTTTCAACAACTATCCTGCTTCAATCCTTTTATGTCAGTAATTTTAGAAGGAGGAATGATTTTCTGTCAAATGTTTTTAGCTGTTAAGAACCATTATTTGCTATAAAGGAGGAATGCTCTTTTTTTATCATATGTCATATGAAAGCCATCATCCTTTTGCCGAAGATCTGTAAGTGATCTAATAGCCGTGCTATTAGCCTTTACGTTCTGTTGTCCTAAGTTGCTCTTTTTTCATTCTCTATCACTTAGCTATACTAAACATGACACACTGGTGCTAGAGTTCTACTTCCAGCTGACAAGTTTTTCTACTCCCCCCTCCAAAAAAAAAAAAAATTAATAAAAAATTATTGCCAGCAATGTGGTTTTTCTATTCCCTTCACTCTCCGTCATTCATTATGTTATGGCTGGTCATTTTAAAATGCAGATATATATGGTGAACATTGTAATCTCACTTCTATACATGGACAATCTACAAATTGATTTGGCACCTTATGACCTAATGAGAAGACAGTCGAAGTCATTTAATTCTCATGGTGGGCTACAAGTTGATGTAACAAACCGAGAAGGGGGAAATGAGATGGTTGTCTCCTTTACAGGACAAGTACTTAATATTTTGAGGCAGCAACTACCATTATCAATATCTGATCTGGACAATTCCTTGGATGGTCATATATCTGCTGGAAGTAAACAAGCTTTAGAATGGAGAATCTTGACGGCAAAAAGTTTCATTGAAGACTGGGAATGGCGTCTTTCGGTTTTGCAACGCCTCCTTCCATTATCTGAACGCCAGTGGCGGTGGAAGGAGGCTCAGACAGTGCTGCGTGCTGCCCCATCTAAGCTACTTAATCTGTGAGTTGTTCTATAGGTTATGATTTATTGGTTCCTCTTAAGTGAATTTTTCCAATTTCTTTATATTATTCTATTGAATTTGGAAACCCATGCAATTTCTGGTTATGATACAAGAATAAAATTTTGCAGTTTAGACATTGTTTTTTGCATGAATGTATGTTTGTATGCTTGTGGAAACAGCATGTTATTGATTCTCCAATGTCATTGGCTGTTGGTGTTTTCTTGTACTTCAGTTGCATGCAACGGGCAAAGTATGACATTGGAGAGGAAGCTATTTCTCGTTTCTCTTTACCTCCAGAAGACAAAGCGACACTGGAATTGACTGAATGGGTGGATGCTGCATTCAACAAAACTTCTGTATGATCCTAACTGGTTCTGTAAATTTCTGTCTTGATTTAAGTTTTCATGGGTGCTAATTTTATATTCTTGTGAACTTCTCATGTTCTTATTAACATGTAGTAGGTTCCGTCTTGCATTTCTGTTCTCCTGTGAATACTTGTTTTTTGTCGTGAAGGAAACTCTCTTGTGCCTACAGCATCCCTAAGAACATTGCCTTTGATAGTTCGACACTTTAAACTACCACGACTGCAGCTATCCTGTGCTAGTCACACCAAATAAAATTATAACTGAGAAATCACTAATTCTATCATGAAATGTAATGAATAATCTTGCTAACTTTAGTTTTTGCATTTATCTCGTGAATTTTTACATTCTACAACTAAGTTGTGTTAAATGAAGTCTTGATAGGGATTTCAGAGCACTAAAAATCTGATGTTGGGTTTGATTGAGTACTAGGTGGAGGATGTGGTATCACGTGCTGCTGATGGTGCTTCTGCTCAGGAATTAGATCTCTTGTCATTGCGTTCTCAGTTGGGACCTTTGGCAGCTGTAAGTTTTTCACTATCTTCTTAGCCCTTGCAATGGTGAAGTTGCTGAACAGATCGCAAACATTATTGACACCAATGGTGTTGTTTTTCTTTGCAGATTCTTTTATGCATTGATGTAGCTGCAGGTTGTTCGAGGTTGCCGAATGTGTCTTCGAAGCTTCTGAATCAAGTATCATATCCAATCTTTTTTGCACAGTTTTTAAAACTTAAGATTACTTCGGTATTAGAAAATTATCTAAAGTACTTGACATACTTGTTTTCTTAGTGTCTTATGCTGTGCCGGTTGGGGGGGGGATATTTTGGATTTTTTATATAATTGAAAGTTTTGTTTTTGGTAGTGGTAGTGGAGACAATTGTAATGACCATTTGTGATATGAAATGAAATAGATGAATTATAGTTTGATTCAATTTGACTGTGTGATCAATTTTGATGACTAGGCACAAGTTATGCTTTCCGAGATCTATCCTGGTAGTGCTCCAAAGACAGGATCAACTTATTGGGATCAAATTCGTGAAGTGGCAATAATTTCTATTGTGAAGCGTGTCCTTAAGCGCCTGTCTGAGTTATTGGAACAGGTAACTTGAGCTTTCACATTTGACACCAGAATTATTCATAATAGCTATGAGAATTCGACGCATTTGTCTTCAGACCATCTAAACCTTGGCAACTTCTTGGTTTGCTACAGAATATTCATGTCTATATAATGCAAATATAGTAAAAAGTTGCTGCTTCCTCATGTGTTTCTTTGTCTATGTTTGCACTACATGAGTGACTCTGAGCCATCTCATGGAGATCATCTGTCTTGTATACAAAATGCAATAGAAGTGAGGGTGGAAGTCAGCAAGAATTGTATACCTAGGGCCAACAGGGCATCTTTAAGTCAACAATGCAGTAAGGAACTTGATATTTATTTTTCTGGTAGAATCACAATATGATTTGGTTTCTTTGGAAACTAGTGTCAAGCGGATTGAGGGGTAGAATCTTTGGGTTTTCTTCTGTATATCCTTTAAGAGATCATATTTCCTAATGAAAAATCTGACTTTCCTCTTCTTGAATGGATATGGAAAGCATTGGTACTGGCAAACGTCCAAGTTTTTTCAGCTTGTTGCTGCTAGAAAATTGCCTAGGTGTGATGTTCAAAGTCCATACAAGTCTATCTACATTTCTCCTAATTGGTGTTACTTTGCAAGAGAAGGCTATGAGGTCCGGAATCACCTTTTGCATTGCTCTTTCTCTTACCAGGACCTGCTGAAAGTCTGTATATTTTATATATACGTTACAGTTTCAGTGAAAGAGGATTCTATAGAGACTAGAAGAGTTTTTTGAAAATAAAGAGGAATCCTTAGAGGATATATCAGAAAGATTGGAAACTAAGGTACCAATTTGGTTTCCTAATGTAGGAAAGTTGTTAGGTCTTTTCTTTTGTTAGTGATATCACTCGAGAGTCGAAACTGGATTATCATACAGTGAATTAATATTTTACTTTTGCGCTCAACTTTTCCTCTGCATGTACTTTTGACTCTTTTTCAATTATTAATCTGTTTCCATGTCCAAAAAGGTAAAAAAGAAGGAAATATCAGTCTCAGGATTAAGCTACAGGATCTGATTCTCATTGTGGTACTTTGAGTTTAGATTATATATGAGCTAGTAGTAGCACGATAACAAACCAAAATCACTTTTAGTTCTTTACTGTTTTATTGAAGATTGATGAGATACACTTTCACTTTTAAAGTTTCCCTGACCAGTTTGTGTCTATTGAAGTTGCTGCTGAATGTATGAAGTTTAAAGACAACCATGTTTTGTGTTTATTAAATTCCTTATAACAACATTCTCTATTTTTTAGTTTTAGTTTTATTTTTGTTATTCATGTCTTAATTCATTTGAATATAATATGGTTTATCTTCACCTGTTTGTTTAATTCATACCCCCAGGACAAACCTGCAGCTCTCCAGGCTCTTTTATCAGGTGAGGTGATCCTTTCATCATCAATTGAGTTTCACAGACAAGGGAACAGAGATCGGGCCCTTGTTATGCTTCATCAAATGATTGATGATGCTCATCAGGGCAAGCGACAGTTCCTTACTGGTAATCCTTTTGACTGCTATACAGTTTTATTCAGTTAAAGTAGTTGTGGTGATGACGTGATGTACAGATCTATTTACTAGGCTTGTAAACCTTACTATCCATTCAAATGTCAGGTAAACTTCACAATTTAGCTAGAGCTATTGCTGATGAAGAAGCGGAAAGGGATCGTGCTACCGGTGAGGGCTCAAATTCTGATGGGAGAGGGCTTCCAGGTTTTGACAAGAATTGGGTTCTTGGGCTTGGTTTGAGAGCCTTAAAGCCGTTGCCTGTGACTTCAGAGTCTGCAAATTCTGCAAATTATGATGTGAAAAATTCAGAAAAAAGATTCTATGGCCCTTTTGGTTCCAAGAGCACAACATTCCTTTCTCAGTTCATTCTCCACATTGCAACAATCGGTGACATTGTTGATGGGACGGACACCACTCATGACTTCAACTATTTTTCAGTAGTTTATGAGTGGCCCAAAGATGTAAAATTTCTTTCTCCTTTTTTCTTTTATTTCTGTCTTCTTTGTACCTTGGATGCTATGTTATCTCCATTTGTGGATAAAATTGCTCATATTCTATGTGGTCTGCAGTGATTAAAAAATATAAAAGCTTAAATTCTTGAAGAAGTTTTAGTTCATAATTTTGATCTTTGATCTGGAAAGAAAGAGTTATAATAGAAGAGGATATTGACAAAGCCACAGACCTGTACTTTGCCCAGCTGAAGGGCAATGAGTCTCTTGATTCATATATTTGTTTTGAAGGATTCTTGATTTATTTATTGATTTGTTCATTTTTAATATGAAATCTTACTATAGACTTCTCTTCCTCATTATCTTGATTCTTGAGCAGCATATTGTGTCACACTCACCTGTTTCTTTTACTCTTCTCAATTTTTATTTCTTTTAATTTGTTTGCCTTGTACTTATCCATCAAAATTTTATGCTGTTTAAATGTGTAAAAATCAGGAAATTGCTAACCCCTTTTTATATTTCTTCCCTTCTTTTATTTCAACCCCTTTTTCTGTCCGTACTCTTTCTGTCCAAGCTCAAGCTTAAACTATGCAAACTTTTTAGCTTAATTTTTAGATATTATTTTCTGTGGTATTTGGACAGAATAACTGTGATTCACTTCTCTTAGAAGATGGATGAGGATAGATAAATTGCTCCAACAAGTTTGTCTAACCGGTAGTTTCTGGTTATATGCTGTGTACTGTTGATGCAATAAAATTGGAATGTGGTCGCACTAATGTTGCCTTACCTCTCTGTTCTTCAGTAACTTGATTATTTGTCTTGTTTCTGTGCCCTGGGAACTTCTTTCATGAGCATTATGCATATATTTTGATCCTCAATCTGATTGACATTTATTAAATACACTTGACTTGTGCGATAATGTAAAGATGTATTTTCATCTGTATGGCAGAAAGGGAGGGCCTACCTTCTGCAACTAAAATGAGAAGTGGAATGCAAGCGGGTCCAATCTGACTTATCTTATTGTATCATTTTTTTCAGCTTTTAACTCGTTTGGTATTTGAAAGAGGCAGTACCGATGCAGCTGCTAAGGTCGCAGAAATAATGAATTCAGACTTTGTCCATGAAATTATTTCTGCATGTGTACCTCCTGTTTACCCTACAAGATCTGGCAATGGTTGGGCTTGCATTCCAGTGATTCCCACTCTTCCTAGGAGTTATACTGAAAGCAAGGTTCTCTCACCCTCTTCCCGAGAAGCCAAACCGAAGTTCTACACTCGTTCTTCTGCCACTCCTGGAGTCCCTTTATATCCTCTGGAGCTGGATTTAGTGAAGCATCTTGTCAAGCTATCTCCTGTCAGGGCTGTCCTGGCATGTGTGTTTGGAAGTACTATGCTGTACTGTGGCAGTGATCCAGCAATTTCCAGTTCCTTAAATGATGTCTTATTACCGACTCCTGATGTCGATAGGTCCTTCTATGAATTGGCTCTTGATCAGTCAGAGAGGTCTGCTTTGATCAAATAAATGAATAATGTAGTAACATCATGTATGATTTATTGTAAAGTAACCAACATGTTCCTTTCATTTTGATCTTCAGGTTTCCAACCTTGAATCGCTGGATACAAATGCAAACTAACCTTCATCGAGTTTCTGAGTTTGCTGTTATGACTGAACATGGAACAGATGATGTGAAAGACAACACAGAGCTGAAAACTGCTGTGAAGCGGTTTCGTGATAGTGAGAGTGACTCTGAACCTGAAAGTGATGATATGGCTGTTGGTAATAACATTTCGTTTTCACTGTCTGAGGTTAAGGACCAAAGCAATGTGACTTCTGATGCCTGGCATGAATCTCCAAAGTCTAGAACAGCTACAGATGATAACACGGTTTACCTTTCTTTTGATTGGGAGAATGAAGCACCCTATGAAAAAGCTGTAGAGAGGTAATATATTAATCACTATGTCATCTGGTGGAGTGTTGGAAAGTCATTATTTTGTTTAGTTTGGAGCCTGGTTTGTATTTTTTTTTTTTTGGCACCATAAATATATTTTGATGTTTTCCAATTCAATCATTAACCAATGCATCGTTAACAGACCATGCTCTTTTGACTTTTGTGAGGAAGATAAGTTTACCTAAAAGTTCTTTATCATGTTTAGCAGTTTTAGATATTGTGCTGACATACATCTTGTTTGTCTTCTGGGACCTCTTGTTTACCTTCTTATTTTTACTAATATTTCATTTTTGTTTCTTGTGAAATAAGTTAGTGTTTGCTATGGCTTTTGTCCATTTGGTCTGTATGAACATCTAAGGACCTTTTCAATCTGTACAGTTTCTATAAACATCTTGGTTGCACTTTAGGCCTGAGCTTTCTCTCTGTATGGTTGGTGATGCTTTGAATGTTACTCTAATAGATGTTCTTCCGTCTCAATGACCACCTGCTAACTACTTCAAATCAAGATTTCTGATCAACTCAAACAAATTATTGGGTTCTTGAACTTTTAATAAGTTGGCCAAAAGATATGGGATTAAACATTCTGCTTGAAATATTAAACGGCTTAGTCAAGTGTTATATCACTCATTCAACCATTGAGTATTTAAGGTATATGTGTTGACAGACGTCTGTGAAGGAGGAACCACATATTTATGTTTTCGCATTGACTTTTCACACACTTTGAGGTCTTACCTCAGCTTTGTATGGTTTTGGGCTTATTATGTTTTGATGAATTATATATTACTTGATCAGTTCAGGAATTAAAACAAATCTGTTCACACTGGGTTTTGGTTACTTTGCTGTCACAGATTGATTGATGAAGGAAAATTGCTGGATGCTCTTGCTCTGTCGGACCGCTTCTTGCGCAATGGGGCCTCAGACCAGTTGCTTCAGATGCTCATTGTAAATGCAGAGGATGATACATATCCCGGACAAACTCAAAGTAGTTCGTCCCTTCGTATCTGGAGCAACAGTTGGCAATATTGTCTACGACTAAAGGATAAGCAACTAGCAGCTAGACTTGCTCTGAAGTATGACTACTGTTTCAAATCTATGCCCTTTAATGTAGATATATATACATAGGAAGGGGATCAAATAGAAACTCTCCCAATGCTAATAACTAAAAACCCATCTGGTCCATATATCTTGATTGATGAATGATCCAGATTGAATTTCTCCCACATGTGCTTTCTTACACATAAGATAATGCTTTCTTGGTACTATGTTTTTTCACATATAAAACTATGCTTTCTCCATTTTTATGTTTTTTATGCATAAAATAATTCTTTTTGATAATATGATTATGATAGTTTCTAGTTTCTAGCATTAGCTGAGTTTCTAGTAGATTTAACCCCTATATATATATAGGGGTTGGATCCAATGAGAACTCATCTTTTTTGAGAACTATGCACAGACGTATAAAGTTGATGAATAAAACCTATATAGTTGTGCACAATGAAAACATTCTAAAATTGTTCCACAACAAAATAATTTTAGAAAGTTTTCGTTATGCACAACTTTATACCGTTTTGTGCATCATCTTCAACGTCTTATGCATGGTTCGCAGAGTTCACAAAAAAGATGTGGTTCTCATTTGATCCACACTATATATATATGGATGAGATCGGGTAAAAGCCTCTCCATTCTAAAAACTATGAATCAAACATAATTGTAATAATCAAAAACATTATTTTGTGCTTAAAAAAGCATAAGAATAGGGAAAACATTGTTTTATTTGTGAAAAAATATAGTTATAAAAAGTATTATCTTATGCATAAGAAAAAGCACGTCTTATTTCGAAAAATCAATCTTGACCATGACCATTCATCAATTAAGATTTATGGATTAGATGGGTTTCTAGTTTCTAGAACGGGAAGGGTTTCTATTTGATCATTCTCCTATATATACGCATACACATATATATATATAGGGGTTGTTTATAAAGGAACTATTTCTTAGATAAGAACTAAGAACCAATAATCACTATATATATATATATATGGGTTGCTTATAAAGGAACTATTTCTTAGATAAGAACTAAGAACCAATAATCACCGTTAGATTGAATAAGATCGGACGATTCATAATTATTTAATGATAAAAATAGTTAAATTCCTAAATTTCGCTATTTGGATATTTCACATTCTATTCATCCTTGTTTGTGTAATTCATGTTGTTGTTCATGTAATAGTAATTCTTGTGAATGCTATCACATTCCAATTCATTGTAATACATGAATGTTCATACTATCACATTCCAATTCTTTTTTATGTTCATGTAATTCGTGTTGTTATACATGTGATCGTAGTGATTGTGTATATGAGAACAATTACTGAAAATGAATATATAAATCTCTTGATTATATGGCTAAACGGTTACCAATTAAAATTTGAAGATAATAAACCATTTATAATTAATCTTGACCGTTAGATTATAAAAAATGAATGGCCCACTTTAGTGCCTAGTTCTCAAAAAAGTTGGAGTTCTTATATGATCCATTCCATATATATATACACATATCTATAGGGGTTGGATCCAGTGAGAACTATATCTTTTTTTAGAAATATGCACAACACGTATAAAGTTGATGCACAAAATTTATAAAATGTTCACAACGAAAACATTCTAAAATTGTTGCATAATATAACAATTTTATATTGTTTTCGTTGTGCACAACTTTATATGTTCTTTGCATCAAATTTATACGTCTTATGCATATTTCTCATGTTCTCAAAAAAGATGTAGTTCTTATTTGATCCACTCCCTATATATATATGTGTGTGTAAAGTTGCATCTAACCATGTGGTCTTGCTTTTTCTGATCTTTATCTGTGTAAATTCTGCTAGTTGTTGTATTTCTTTGAACCTGATCTTTCTTCTGATAACTTGCTCTCTCTCTTTGTTAAAATTTAATATCTTTCTTAAGGTCTTTGCTTCCATGCAGTCCTTTCTTTTATGCTACAGCTTTTTTATGTGAGTTACAATCTTTATTTTCAGATATCTGCATAGATGGGAGCTGGAAGCATCATTGGATGTTCTTGCTATGTGTAACTGCCATTTGCCTGATGCTGATCCACTTAAATCTGAGGTAGCTGATTGACTTTGATCTGTTCCTGTTAGAAGTGGAACTTATATTATACTTGGGATTTTTTTTCTTGTGGTGGATGCAGTATCAAATTTGACAGTGTTCTTAATATTTTATGAATAGGTTATTCAGAGAAGACAAGCACTCTGTAGATACAAACACATTATATGTGCAGATGATCGATACAATAGCTGGCAAGAGGTTAATTCTATTTGCTTTCATTAGATGCACAAAGTGAATGAAATCTTGAAAATATTTGTTGTTTTCTTTTGGAGATCTGCAAATCTAATTATTGTTCTATGCTATTCAAATTTATTTCTAAATAGGTAGAGCTAGATTGTAAAGAAGATCCTGAGGGTCTTGCACTTAGATTGGCTGAGAAAGGAGCAGTATCTGCTGCTTCAGAAGTAGCCGAAAGTGCAGGACTTTCTATTGAACTTCGTAGAGAACTTCAAGGGCGTCAACTTGTCAAGCTTCTGAATGCGGACCCTGTAAATGGTGGAGGCCCTGCAGAAGCTTCACGATTTCTTTCTTCTCTCCGTGACTCTGATGATGCTTTACCTGTTGCAATGAGTGCGATGCAGCTCTTGCCCAACCTCAGATCAAAGCAGCTTCTTGTATGTTAAGGGAGTTTCTTTCGATTCCTAGTTAATATCTGAAAGTTGTTATTTTTGGCTCAGGTCTGGTTAGTAAACTTTTGTTTGTTTTCAATAAGGTGCACTTCTTCCTAAAGAGGAGGCATGGAAATCTATCTGAAGTTGAAGTTTCCCGGCTAAACGCATGGGCTTTAGGTCTTCGTGTTTTAGCTTCTTTGCCATTGCCATGGCAGCAAAGATGCTCATCGCTACATGAACACCCCCATTTGATTGTAGAAGTTCTGCTGATGCGGAAGCAGCTACAGTCTGCATCTCAGGTATATTACCTTGCACACTAACTACTTTGAGTTACAGTCAAATAACTCTAAACCACTTGGTGTATCAACTTCTCGCAGATTCTTAAAGAGTTTCCTCTGTTGAGAGACAATAATATGATACTTACATATGCTACCAAAGCTATTGCTATTAGCATGAGTTCCCCTGCCAGGGATTCCAGAATATCAGTTTCTGGTACAAGACCAAAGCAGAGATCAAAGGCTACCACACCCACACGGTCATCATTCAGCAGTAGCCTGAGTAATTTGCAAAAAGAGGCCCGCAGAGCATTTTCCTGGACTCCTCGTAATGCAGGAGATAAGGGCGCATTGAAGGATAGCCAAAGGAAGAGAAAGAGCCCTGGAGTGGCACAACCTGAAAAAGTTGCTTTGGAAGCAATGACTGGCATTCAGGAAGACCGTGTTTCAGTATTCACTGCAGATGGGCAAGAAAGGCTTCCTTCTGCTTTAATTGCAACAGAGTGGATGCTTACAGGTTACCCCGAAAAGGATGAAGCTGTTCGTTCTTCTCATCGATATGACAGTGCCCCTGACATTATTCTATTCAAGGTACTGTAGCATGTATTTTGGAACAAGGTGTCAGTAAGTCAAAAAATGTCAGGCGCCAAATGAAATAATCTTTGGTGGAAATCTCTGAAATTCTATGTCATAGCTAGGTATCTTACAAGTATTTATTGTTTCTAGGTGTTATCACCTGCCAGTGATGGTTTTACAGACCTTTACAGACCCCCCAAGAATAGTTGGAGCATGCTTATCTTTGACTAATTTAATGTTTCTGTCTAAGGACCTAAATCACGTTATAGTATATTTTTCTAAGAAGCTAAAAAATGTTATTCTATGTGAATGAGAAAATATTAATATTTCATGAATGCTAAGCCTGCCGGTGAGACGTCTTGCTCATATGACATACTT
Source organism: Salvia rosmarinus (assembly GCA_036937905.1). NCBI lineage: Eukaryota > Viridiplantae > Streptophyta > Magnoliopsida > Lamiales > Lamiaceae > Salvia > Salvia rosmarinus. Next base: position 100,669,034 of record CM072816.1, read on the forward strand.
CTACAGAAATTTTCATTGTAATGTTATTGTTGTAAGAAACATAATTATAGGACAGATCTCATTACAATGTGTAAACTATCTACGGTGGGTATTACATTTACTAATAATACTGCACTGTTGCTCATTGATTAAGGGCAATAGGTATCTGATGTTAAAAACTGTTGGATTGAGTTCAACGGGGTATCTGATGTCCAGTCCTATCCAATTAACATAAATCATTATATCACATATGAGGCCATATGCACACCCATCAATCCCGATGACACTGACCTTAGCAATGTAGGATTAGTGTTATGTTATGAAGCCTCAAGGACTCCTTTGCAGTTTATAGAAGCTATTTGACAATAACTAACAACCTGCTACTTAGTCTATCATGACATCCAAAGTACCCCCTATTTATTTGGTTATCACCCACAAGCAATTGATCTTATGTTACACAAAAGTTTCGTCCGTATCTTTAAATTGAGTTAGAATTCAAATGTTGTGGTTTCTACTTCTTCTTGCATGTAATTTTTGTTATTGCAGTTTCACATTTTACTGTGAATCAAACGTGCTGTTACTGCAATTTGATCAACTGCTAAATTCCGCTGTCTGGCTAATGGTTGTATCTGTTTTCCCAAGGCATTGCTTTCATTATGTTCAGATGAAAGTACATCTAGCAAAGGTGCTTTGGACTTGTGCATAAATCAGATGAAAGTTGTTTTGAGCTCCCAGCAACTGCCTGAAAATGCATCTATGGAAGCCATTGGCCGAGCATATCATGCAACAGAAATATTTGTGCAGGTATCCAGTTGGGATATTCGTTTGAACAAGAGTAAAAGCTTCCATGAAATTTTACATTTTGATACTTGTTTTGCATTATGCAGGCCCTACTTTTTGCTAAATCCCAGCTCAGAAAAGTTTCTGGGGCTACTGATTTGTCTAGTAATTCTGAAAAAAGCAGGGATGCTGACGATGCATCTTCAGATGCTGGCAGCTCTAGTGTGGGTAGTCAATCGACCGATGAACTTTCAGAAGCACTATCACAGGTTGATATATGGCTTGGACGTGCTGAACTGTTGCAAAGTCTTTTGGGATCAGGAATAGCTGCTTCACTTGATGATATTGCTGATAAAGAGTCATCTGCACATCTTAGGGACCGACTGGTCCAAGAGGAACGATATAGTATGGCTGTATATACATGCAAGAAGTGTAAGGTACAAATATTGGGTATCATCTTTACGTTTGATTGCCCTGATAACACCCAACAACTAACATTTTATTCTCACCCGTAAGATTGAGGTATTTCCTGTTTGGAATGCTTGGGGCCATGCCTTGATTCGGATGGAGCACTATGCACAAGCTCGTGTAAAATTCAAGTAAGTCAACAATTTTGAGGAATGCATAAATGACTTTCTGTTATTAGCCATTCTGGTCTATACTTTTATGTCTTGTTTTTTTGTTAGTGGGTAGATGTTTTTGCTCTATCTCAAAGTGTGTAAGTTGTAAAATGTACAGGCAGGCACTTCAGTTATACAAGGGTGATTATACTCAAGTGATCCTAGATATCATTAATACTATTGAAGGAGGCCCTCCAGTCGATGTCGCATCCGTTCGATCCATGTAAGACTGCACACTTGATAATAAATAACTGCAGTCATTTGTCCTTTATGATTGTGTTTTTGGTGCTTATTTATTATACATCAGAAGAAAATATGCAGTTTATGGTCTTCAGATTTTGAAGAAGGAAATAACAGAAAGTTATACCCGCCTCAGTTTCCCCATCACTGTAGTTCATTTGAATTAGAATATTGTGAAGGGAGATTTGGCTTAATCCCGAAAGTATGTGAAAAATGTTACTACCTCCGTCCACGAAGAATTTAGCACTTTGTGGATGGCACAAGTTTTTATAAATGTTTGGTAGATTTTTTTTGAGTGGAGAAAGGATCCCAAATATAAATCATATTACTCCTTCCTTCAATCAAGTGTGGGCCATGGATAGTTTTTGGTAAATAATGAGTGGTTGTGAGGTTGAATTATAAGGATCGAGTGTGGGGTATTATCCCAAAATGGAAAGTGCTACACTCTTTGTGGACGCTGAATAAAGACAAGTGTCCTCCATTCTTCGTGGACGGAGGGATTATGATTTAGTGAACAATCAAAGGAAGATCCAAATTAACACGTCAAACCAATAAAATTATCAGTTTAGATGCCACTCCAAAAAATACATTGTCTGGCATGGATTCCAATAAGAAAAGATACCTTGTCTGCCATGGATTCCAAAAGAACAGATACATTGTCTGACATGGATTCCACCTCCAATGATTTAACATGTATCTCTTGTTTTTTTCTGCTATAACCTGATACTCTACCGTTATTTACTTAATTTTAGGAGCAAATCTCGTGGAATTGTAGGAAATGATTAGATACCGTTGAAATGGCATGGTGAATAAAAATCTAGCAATTCCTAGAAGTGCTCAAAATCTTTTTGTGTATCATCAGGGAAGTCTCCTCCTTGGATATAGAGAAATTTGATTTGTTGTTTAAGGCTTAGTGCATAAGTATGATATGCACCAACATCTGAACACAACTGTCCAGAAGCATCTATGAGAAATGGAGGTCTTCTACCAATAGAATTTAGTTTCTTTGGTGGATGATAATAACTAGTCATTTTCTGGTGTCCATTCACTATGATATAGGTATGAACATTTGGCAAAAAGTGCACCAGCGGTCCTAGATGATCCTCTTTCGGCTGATTCCTATCTCAATGTCTTGTACATGCCTTCTACTTTCCCACGTTCAGAGAGATCTAGGAGGTTCCAAGAAGCTGCAAAGGATAATTCGTCGCATAGTCCAGATCTTGATGATGGACCAAGAAGCAACCTCGACATTGTTAGATACCTTGAATGTGTTAACTATTTCCAAGAGGTATGTGCTCGGAATTCTTCTGACTTGGTATTTTGTTTTTAAATTGTATATGCTATTTAGATTCTGGTTCTAAAATAATTTTAATGCTCATGAGTTAAATTTTTAATATTTTTCGCTTGCTCTCATTATCTTGAGACTTGAATCTTGATCGGTCTTACAAGCTGCAGAACAATACCACTTCACTTGTTGTCCAGGACAGCAATATTTTATCTATACATGGTTTATTTACTATGATTTGTGGGATTCAGCTGATAAATGCTCTTTTTCCGTAACACTCCATCGTTATTTGTTGTGTTTTATGCGTACTAGCAATATCTACACCTATTTGTCTGCTCTGTGTTATGTCATCTCCCATTTAATGACCTATTATATTTTCATAATGCTTAGATATTTTGCTTAGTTCCTTCTCTCTTTGCTGTGCCTATTTGTATAACCTACTAGATCTATCAACTTCATTGTAGTTATCCATCTGGCCTTGCATTAATAATAAATCCCTTACACGTTCTCGCATTACAGTATGCTCGGCAGCATGTGCTAAGCTTTATGTTTAGGCATGGACGATATAAAGAGGGTTGCCTCTTACTTTTTCCTGCAAACTCGGTGCCGAATCCATCGCAGCCGTCATCCATGGGAGCAGTTACTTCAACTTCTTCCCCTCAAAGACCTGATCCTTTAGCAACTGATTATGGGACAATTGATGATTTATGTGATCTTTGTGTTGGTTATGGTGCCATGCCTGTTCTGGAGGAAGTGATATCATCAAGGATTTCAATGACACAGGATGAGTTGGTGAATCAGCATACTGCCGCAGCAGTTTCCCGGATTTGTCTCTACTGTGAAACTCATAAGCATTTCAATTATTTGTACATGTTCCAGGTAAATGCTCATCCTTATTCATTACTTCCCTCATTTTTATTTCTTGTTTGGATATAATTGAAATAAGGTGTTTGGGGCTTGTGTTTGCATCACAGTTTAAGATCCCTGATGAAGTGAATGAACTGGCATTGTCTCCTTGACAATGGGAGTATATTATGTTTGTTACATAATATTGAGTATGATGCCGTAACTTCTGCTTTGCCCTTAACAGTCGATGTGTACCATTGCTTGGAATTCAATCCTGACCGTTGAACTTTTTTATATTTACTGTTCCTTCATTATGGATTCATTGATGAATAATCCATTATTTAGTGTGTGAGACGACCATTTATTGTTCCCTGAATGGGTACTGATTAGAGCTTTTCCTAAGATGAGACCAAATTTATATATATAAAGAAACAAACCTTAATTTGTAGATTGAAAAGGGTAAAGGCTATACAAGTTATTGCTATTTGACTAGCATTCTACAATTTTCATGAATATGTTCAGAATATAGGAAAATAGAGTTAGGGCTAAACTGTGTCATCACAGTGTGAAGCATTTCCTGGTACTATGGTTGAACTATATTGATTAGCATTTTACAATTTTCATTAGTGTTCAGAATATAGGGAGATATAATTAGGGTTAAACTGTGTTATTACAATGTCAAACTTTACCTGATAGTTTGGTTGAACTATATTGTTGAAAATTGGCTTCATATGCATTCGTAGAAGTACGGACATTCAGCAAATACTAATCCACTATAGACTATCATAACCATAGATGCAACTCCAATGTCTAACAACATCTGAAACAGTAAAGCCTTGAATTCTTCGTGATTTGAGGCCCACCAAGCAACTATAGAATGTACTCCATCTACACCTCAAAACAGCTTCAATGTACTATAGCGGTGGAGTGAAACCTCCTCTCTTTTCCTTTTTTGCTTCTTCCTTTTTCTAGGGAAGGGAGGATCTGCTTTGCATACTGTGTTGATATAGTGTAATAGTTAGTGGCATGTGTTCCCCATAGCCTCTTGCCCTAGGGCATGCGTGCTTTTTATAACACACACAAGATATTGTTGATTGTGCATTGTTACTACTTTAAATTGCTGGCTTAGGTGATCAAGAAGGACCATGTAGCTGCTGGCCTATGCTGTATTCAGTTGTTTATGAATTCTGCTTCTCAAGAGGAAGCTATAAAGCACTTAGAAAATTCAAAGGTGAGATCGATAAATGAGCCTTCTTTGTTGTTTACTTGTTAATGCTTATGGAATGTAGCAACTTTTTTAGGATAAAAAGGAGGTAGAAAAGCTAATTTGAACCAGGGGTGGATAGGCCCTTAAGGAGATAACTTTGTTTAATAAATCACAAGTAAATATTAATTTCTCTCTTCTACTACTTCAAAGTTCCTGATGCAAAACTTGAACTCACTACTTAAAATGTGGGGTGAAGTGGGAGATTAAGTCAGACATGTAAGTAGGTCAGGCAAGATGAGCGGTACCTTTATCCATCTCACACAAGTTCCCTGCATAATGTCCAATTTTTTCATGTGGAAATTAATATCTGGAGATCTAACTGTTGGGGAAAATTAACAGCAGAAAAAATCATGAAATGGTTATGGATGAAGAAATGGTAGAGCAACTTTAAAAACCTCAGTTACATGTATTGCAAACTGTGTGCTTTTAAACTGAAAATGTTGTTTGTTCCTTGCATATATTTGATTTCAAAACTTTACCTTTAAACTTGCTCAAACAATTTTACCATGGCATTCGATGTCATTTTCAGTATTAAACTAAATTTAAGCAGACTTATCTCAGTAATTAGCACTCAGATAAGTCTGCTTCAGCGTTAATGGTGCTATCTGATGACTGAAATCGTAATCTCAGTGTATAATTATGTACATTTTATTCTTTTTTTGGTGCAGATGCATTTCGATGAGGGGCTGTCAGCAAGATCTAGACTAGGAGATTCCACAAAACTTGTCACCAAAGGCATTCGGGGTAAAACTGCTTCAGAGAAGCTAACTGAAGAAGGACTAGTCAAATTTTCGGCTCGTGTTGCCATTCAGGTACAATGTTTTATGAGATGGCAGGGGTTTTATACTTGCTTTGTGAAAGGAAGGCTAAATCCTTTTACCCTGTATAATGAGGATAATGACTATTTACAATGTTCTGGCACTGTTGTCACCATGCAGATCTTGAGGAAAGCATATGAGTTATATAAGTTTGCTTGTTTATGAATCTAGAATTTAGAAGCCATTATTATGCCTTCTTGAGTTGTTAAGACCTTAGCCTCTCCTCGGTCCATCTTCCAAATTAATTCTCATTGATAAGTCTCAGTCGTACTAAGCCTTTTGATGTGGTGGCAGCTACTTGGAGTTGCTTCAGATGTTGCCAGGGATTGGTATCGTATCTTTGGCAAGATGTTATCACCTAGTGCAAATCTGTTAATCAACTAAGCAACAAAATTCAATATTTCAAATGCTTTATCAAACTTTGCAAACAATGAATTTAAATATTGTTTGATATGATTTTTTCATTCAAAGCTTCACTTGCATCTCAAAATTTCAACTTTGTTTATATTTGCAAATGCTTGACAACTTGTAGATCAATGTTGTGAGAAGCTTCACTGATGCTGAGGGACCACTATGGAAACACTCTCTTTTTGGCAATCCGAATGATCTGGAGACATTCAGGTTCTACCTCATCTTCACTTCACTTGTCATTCTCTTATTAACTCTGTAAAGTTTGATCTTCCTTTACATAGAATGAAAAATAAGAATAAATGAAAAGATGATCTCCCCTGCGTAGACCAAAATTATTTTAATTTTGATTAGTCTCAAGACATAATCATCCTTCATGTTCTAAATCAAACTCAAAAGGACAGCTTTCTATCTTTTCCTTCATACTTTTTCTATATGATGATATAGCTACATGATGTTGCGAAAAACACACACCACAATCACGACAGAAAATAAAGAACACGATAATTGTTAACCCAGTTCGTCTTGCGACTACGTCTGTGGGCGATGCCAAGTCAGGGATTTCAATATGAATTTCGGATGCTGATTACAATGAAGAGCGGCTATTAAATAGAGGAATAACATAACCCTAACCCTAAGTCCATTAGGGTTCCGCCTGGGCCCAAAAAATACAAGCCCAAAAATTTGGCTCGGGGGCTACCGCCCCCGAACCAGAATCGTGGTAGAGTGTACAGTCCATTCAGGCTCCATACCCCAACACATGAAAGAGTACATTTCAAATTTCATTAACAGGGAGCTCCATAAAATTTGATCTAGCTCAGACTTGTAGCTTTTGTTCTAGAATTTTTCTCCATACGTGCAGTCTTAAATCATTGAGGTCACTGAGACATTCAGATCATCTTACCCATTTGTGATGTTACCATTGAATGTCATGAAACACACATTACAGCGATCATTTCAGTGACTGAAATCTACATCTTTCTCCTCCCCTCACTTGCCACACCTTTCCTTGTGCCCAACGAGAGTCGTATTTGATCGTTATTTCTAACCAAACTGTTAATTTAATGCAGGAGAAGATGTGAAATTGCAGAAACTCTTGTTGAGAAAAATTTCGACTTGGCATTCCAAGTAATTTATGAATTCAATCTTCCAGGTAACTTCATGTCATTTCAAATGTAATAATTTAATGTATTATATATTGTGAAGAGTAACACACCTTTCTGCTGACACCATCCCAGCTGTTGACATATATGCCGGAGTTGCTGCATCACTAGCTGAAAGAAAGAAAGGGGGTCAATTAACTGAGTTTTTCAGAAACATTAAGGGTACCATAGATGATGATGATTGGGATCAGGTAATATGGCTATCTATTTTTCCTACAAAGGTTGCTATCCTCTGTGTAAGAGATGGTTAATGTTGTTAGGTACTTCTGTATTTAAGGAACATAGTGCTAATTGTGTTGGTAATCAAAAGTAGAAGGTGAAATCTCATAAACATGCAATGCTGATACTTTAAATCAAATCTGTAAGTGCGGCTTGTAGTTGTATGAAAGCATAATTTAAATAATATTAATAAACAGCAAACAGGTCAGCTAACTTAGAAGATATGTAAGCCAGTCTTCAAACTTATGATCTTATTGCCAACTACTGGCCTATAACCATAGTTGGTTGGGTAAATGTTTAAGAAGATTGTTTTATATGGAAAGTTGCATCGCCATTTATGGAGTAGGAATGATGGTACTCATATTAATGGCAAATATAGTAGTAGGGAGATGGGACTTTTCTATCATGTATGATTCCCAAAGTTGTGGGTCAGCAAGTGAGGTTTTGTTTCTTAGTTTGCAACAATGATTCATCAAGTTGTTTTAGAAATGTATTTCACCCACACATAACTCTCTTTTTCTCCCACAAGAGAAGTGAACTACTGTCCCTATGTCACATATGGCAATACAGCATACTGCCATTTCAGCTATCCATGCTTGACCGATGGAATATAGCTTCATGATTTTCATGATCATGAAGAAGCTCTAAATCGGCATTCTGCTTTAGTTTCCTTTGTTGGACATGATATCACTTGTGATACGCACTGAAATCATAATGAAATATTGAATCTGGTTTGCAGGTCTTGGGAGCAGCTATTAATGTCTATGCCAACAGACATAAGGAACGCCCTGATCGCCTCATTGACATGTTGACTAGCAGTCACAGGTGCGATTTTAATTGATCTCGCTATTTTAATGAAGCTGTTGAAGATCAAACATATGGAATTAAGCCAATTTAATCAATGTGTTGATTCATGTGTGTAGCTATTATAAAAATTGAACGACTACGTATTTGAGTGTTATTGACTTGAATATTAGTATCACGCAATTAAAAGAAGTCAATAATTCTTGTTATTTATGTTTGAATTATGATTACTCTGTTAAATGAGCTTGAGGTTGTGGACGGTATCACGTCTTCCCTCCTAAGCAGGCAAAATAACTCTTGCGAAAACAGTACTAAATAGGGAAATCCTATAATATCACTTTTTTGTTGATATTATTGAATGTTCAATAATAAGCAGGGACGGAGGGGGGGGGGGGTCTGAAATTTTAAAAAAAGTTGTATATATATAGAAATTTTTAATATTTATTCTTTAAAGAAAAATTAGTTTTGATTCCCTTTTTTTTCTACAACAAAAATTTTCATAATATTTTCTAATGTAACTTTTTTGTTATTACATGTTCTTGTGTATTTTCTTTATGTAATGGGTGAGTCTGAATTTATAATTAGCCATAGTAGACTCATAAAAAGTCAACATTTGAGTGAAAATATTAAATTCTTTACAATCACACTTGCAATTTGTTTTTAAATTGGATTTTTAAAAAAATTACTTAATGGATTGTTTGTTTTAGTTTCTTTCTTGATAATATTTTTCAATTATAACTTGATTCTTGTTAATTTGAATATTTAAGATATTATTATTAATATAATTTGACTAAATCTAGTTCCAGTTAGTTCTTAGTTCAGTCCACTACATGCTAGTGGAGTAGATTTCATTTTCGTTTTTTTTGGTTAGATATATGTTATTTGTGTTAATTTATTATTCAGCATTTACTATTCTTTTGATGTGAAGAGTATTAGCGCGTGTTAGGGAAGAATCAAGTTATTATCAATTATTTAATTAGGACATGCTGATATGTGATTAATCTTAGTACATAACGTTGAAAGAGATCTATTTTGTAACAATCCAATGAAGTTATTATACGACAATTTTAGAATATGAAAAATATACATGCAAGAGAAATGTTATGATATGGGAATGTTTAGCTATTATTGTTTTATATATAAAATAACATTTTGATTTTATTACATATACTGATTTTATTTCTAAATTTATATATTATATTTTAAAATACCATTAAATCGGACCCCTGAATATAAATTCAGGCTCCATCACTGATAATAAGCATGATGGTATTACACAATTTTCGATTTTATCACAACTATGAATAGGGCTGGTGATTATTTTTTGGTGACTTTTTTGGTCTGTCATGCATTTTTTTAATGTCACTGCTTTTATATTTTTATGACAAAGTGGAATATGAATAATAGTCTGATTTTGGTTTTGCAGGAAAGTACTTGCTTGTGTTGTCTGTGGCCGTCTTAAAAGTGCTTTCCAAATAGCATCTAGGAGTGGAAGTGTAGCTGACGTTCAATATGTTGCACATCAGGTTATTCTTCAGTTTCTTTCGATTTCCTATAGTTTTCGTACTCATCTTGCTTGTTTTGTGTCTTGACTTATCCTTCTGAGACTCACTGTAGAAGTCTCTCTTGAACTATAGTTTTAAGCTACATGTAGTAGTTATTTTGGTACGCTCTTTACACATGCTTAATTCTAAAAAATATTTAGTACTTTGTTTGGAAAGGTGTGTTTATTCTGATACGATTAGCTATTGAAAAACTAGATCATTATAGATGACTACATTTGAGAGCGAAATATTAGTCCCACATTTGTCATCTTGTGAAAGGGCATTAACTGATGGCCTTTAGTCAATTCCATATAAGTATAAAAAGAGATATAAGGGAGCCATAAAGGTATCAAATGCTTATACTCTGTGAATGACAATTTAACCACGAAATCAGAGAGTAGGCAAGCAGCAAATGTTGGGTTTTTGCTTAGTCCATTCAGTCAGTTGAAATTAGTTTATTTATGTCTTCTTGAATATTAATTTGTGAAGCCCCATGACCTTATATTTCACAATTTAGGTATCTTTTGTCATAAAGAATGTTTTATCTGTAGTTGAATATGGACTTCTTACTGCAGGCATTACATGCCAATGCACTTCCAGTTCTTGACATGTGCAAACAGTGGTTGGCTCAATACATGTAGCTTGACAAGCTTACTTCACTATGCTGCTGCTTCGTGAAGTACTGGAACTAATGGTATGATCTAATCCGCGTGGTTAACATGGACTCTGGTGTGACATTCTGATTTTTGGTTCCGGACTGGGGAGCAGTTGGTTTCAGACCCACCCAGGCTAGAAATGAACATTCTGGCTACTACCCCTTAGTGAATTGTGATTCTGCTACAGGCATTATTAGAAATCAAATTCTTGGGAAAGAATTGGAAATGCAGGCGATTAACTTTCATCAGAAACAGGTCGCCGGTCCTTTTCGGGTTTTGCTTCCAGAAGCTGTGGCGAAATATGTGACTTGGAAATTTTTTGGTTAAAGACCAAGTTGCCATTCTTGCTGGTTGTTTTGTTTGTATAGAGTTGGAACAGATTTGTTGATACAGGTACTTGTACGATGTAGAGAATCCCAATGAACGAGAGAGGGATGAGGCTTTCTTCTTCGTTCCTTCCATTGGGAGAGAAGGGAGGGGATGTCCAGTTTCTATAGTTTCCCAGTCCCTCTCAAGTCAGTTACACACATATGAAGTTGTGTCTCTCTCTTTTACAGCTTATGTTGTATGAGTATTGGTGATTGCATGATCCTTACACCTACATTCTTTTGTAGTTTTGTAACTTTTTTACAGAATTTTGCTTTCTGGAAATGATTATGACTGTTATTTTCTGTAACCCATTATTTTTTGTGAATATAATGTTGAAATGGTATGCTGTTTCGAGAAACTGGCTACATGTGATCCAAATTTCCATTCGCAAGAGGTACCGGTGAACAACAACTATTTTTTAATAATAAATAATCCCGCTGCATTATTATCCTCACAGATCTGCTGACTAATATTATTTACTCATTTGTTTTCGAGGGTCAACGATATTGCATGCCTTCATTATTGCTATATACTTGCCCTATTGGTTACACTCCTAAGTCGGTGAATGATGTTAGGAAAGAAAGTCAATTGTTCTGTTTTATTGAAGGGTCAAAATAAGCATTTATATCCTGTAACTCATGAGAGGATAATGTGAAATGAGGTTGGCATTGGCATATCATCTATAACGACGAATTGTAGATTTTGCATATATATATATATATAAATTGCTTTGTGGATCTAGTAGAGTGGGAGGTCGATATTAATGGCAACTAAGCTTGGGCGGTTTGCCATGAATCAATTCGTATGCATTTAGCATTACCAGATGCGGTTATGTTACAACACTTAAGTAGAATTCATCCACAAAAAACGACCTATAAGGAAAGGGTGTCCAAGGTGTTATAAACCACATGCTCACCCCATATTTAAACGATGTGAGATGTACTTGCATCATAATAAACCACCATGCTTCCGATCTTCCGCGACGTGGACCAGAGCGTGAAGATTGCTTTCATACCAAATGTTACAACAGCTAGGGTAGAATATATCCCAAAAAACCGACTTATAAGGAGAGGGTGCCTAAGATGTTATAAACCCGGATCACATTCACACATGCTGCTTAATTTTGAATGAATTGTAAAAGTGACATAGTTTTAGGTCTCGATTCTTGCTCTAAAAGGGGAATCTCTCCTTATAGAATACTCATACCTCAATCTCATGAGAATATGAGGATGTAAATTATGATGATTCAAGGGTTAAATAGTTCAGAAAATATTAAACAAAAATAAAGGAAATGAACAAGACAAAATAGAGGTGGGAGCTCATATTCTATGGTTGTATAGTTCGTCTGAATAGATCTGCAATATTTTGTTTCGTAAAACCCTATACTTTTGTACTTGATCGTAATGTCATCTTCTGAAGAATTTACTTGAACCTTATAAATATTATCGTTAAAAATAACTTATCGAAATAATATATAGAAAAAGTATATGATTTTTTTTAGAATAATATAGGAACATATTAAAAAAATGTAACAATATAGGGACATAAAATATCTTTGCCGAATACTAATTATACTTGCATATCAATTATCATACTTGCTTCTAGTGGAGCGTATATTTATTTTCCAAAAATATCGCATAAATCATCTAAAATGTCAAAATTTATTAAACGATGTATTTGGATTTAAACTCATATTTGATGGTATATCTTCAATATTATATGTTTCCATCCAAAGATGAGTATTGACAATATGATTATGATTCAATACTCGTCGTAGAATATATAAAAAAAATTGTCACAAAAAATATTACTAAGTATATGAAGAAGCATAATGCCTAAGTTACTATAAAGGGAAAAGAATATCCGATCTATCCCTTTATAAGTAGATATATACATAATAGATATCCGACTATCCGTAGATGCCTACAAAATTAAAAGATAATACTAAATGTAGGAGGAGCCGACTATAGAATAAAATACTAAGTGTAAACGACTATTTTTCTAGCTAGTTACACTAGTAAAAAGATGACGTTTTAGCTATTTTGCGTTTTATGGAAAAAGAAAATGGTTATTTTATTATTTATACTAGCTACTTATACATTTTTGCCCATAAGAGAATCTGTGTATTGATTTGATGTTTTTATTTTTTAATAGACAATAAATGCAAACTTATGACTTTTTGGGCGTCTCATCCCGAATCCATCTGGATTTATTATGTGATAAGTCAAAATCCCGCATGCATATCATATATATATTTTAGATTATCGCAATAAACTATACTATTATTGACTGACAGTTAGCATATAAACTACATAATAGAGCTCTCATGAGTCCCACTACTTCAGAGAATATATATTTATATAATTTCAGCCAATGCGATGCAAAGGGGAGAGCTTTCTTACTCCAATGAATTAGTTTTAGTTTTCAGTTTTAAGAAGTAAACTACAAGAATAATAAAATGTCGGCATCGGATGGGAGGTCGCCGACGACGGCGGATATGAGATCGCCGGTGCCGCTGCTCTACCGGCGGCATTCCAGCGGCGAGATCAGAAATCTTGCCTCGATTTCCAGCAGTTTGTTGCCTGCTTTTGGTACAGTTGTAGGAGAAGGAACTCTCACTTTGAAAAGATTTGTTATTGCACCTTACGATAGACGATACAGGTAACTCGTCTCTCTCATCACACACGTACATCAAACATGTACGCAACATATGTCTATATATCGAGTATAATCTTTTTGCATATTGCTTTAAGGCTTGGAACTTGACTATTTGCTTAGGATTCTATCTTTTTGTTGTACATACTAGTATCTAATGAAAGGCAATCACTATTCACTCACACGCATCATGGAGTACTTACTGTGTGTGTTTGAGTGAGTTGATGAACCTCTTCCTACCGTTTCTTTCAACAAACCTCTTTTCAGGTTCGTTAAGATCCAAGGTAAAATTATTTGATTTGGTCTGTTCATTTTTACTTTCTAGATTTTCTCATTAAGATTAACGTAAAATAGTTCGGCGGGCTATCACTTCAATGCAATAGCCAACTATGCATGTAGATTGCTTTGGATCGCTGAACCAGTGTGTGTGTGTGTATATATATATGTGTTCGTCGAATTGATTAGGCCGACCTGACCCGAAAAACCAACCCGGCTCGACACCTCTGACAGCTTTATGGTCGTATGTGAATTATATACAGGTAAACGTTAATAGAGAATTAGTCTCATTAAATTAACTTGGTATAATATCAATAAATTCGTCAATATATACACAGTTTTATCAAACAAGCATAGGGACCAGAAGATACATTTTACTGTCCCTAACTAGATTAAAAATTAGATCATGATTAATTCTAATTAAAAAATTGATCATAGGGTAGAATTCTACTCGTCATCTTAGTCGCGCACAAGTCATTGAATTGTGGAAAATTCCGCAACTTCTGACCTGGGCGCTACAACATGCCTGAATTTTAGGAGACGTAAAGAAAGATTATTTGACTTTCTCGCTTGCCTTTGTAACTAGGATAATTTAATCAAGGGCATTGTGGTCCATTAATGCTAATAAATGACTTTATTTTCTTGAATCAGAACATATCTATATTTTTTTAAATTAAGAACATAAATTATGTATAATGATTTTCAACACCTATATAAGGAGTTGTCCGGCTTTGCTAAGTTGGTAAAAAACTAGCATATTTAGAGCATGGAATGATTGCAAATTCACACACATCATTAGTAAGACTTGGGAGCCTATGCAAATATTCCTTCCTAGCTACCAGTAGTTTTATCTCTTTAAAGTTTAAAATTAATAAACAATGCCAGTAACATTGGCCCATCATGTATATTCCTAATTAGTAATTCCTAGTAACGTTGTTGTAACCATGGAGTAGGTAGTAATATTACTAGGATTCTGTTCGGCTGAATTAATTTACCGATAACATTTTGTATGCTAGTATAATTTTGTTGAAATGTTATTTTCATAGTGGAATTGATGAAAGAAATTCTTCAATGAATCTGAATTAATTCAATTTTAAAATGGGCGAAATTTTATTTCTATTGATATCAAATTATATCTTTAAAAAAACGCGCTCCACACTTTCATAAGATGTTTATTTTGAAAGTCTTACTGAAGAAATGAAGAAATCTTGTAAAAATCTAAACATTTTTACACAATGTTATCTTTCGATCTATTCAATTATAACTATAGCCCTATTTTAGGATTTCGTTCGAGACTAAACCCAATGATAGTAAAAACATAGAAATTCATTTTTTATTTCATCTTCATAAATCACAAGGCCCTAGATTTTCTTACGGTGAAATAAACAACTTTCAGTAACTCAACATATGCAATTTCTCGAAAGCTCAAAATATAGCCAAATATAACTTACTTTTCAGAGACAAACAAATTAAGCAGCAAGGCAAGATTTTGAGATAACATGGAAGAAACAAACATGAATTCATCACTCTAGTTCTATTTCATCGAGGAAACAAATGAGAGAGAACGTACCCAAATGTGATGCAGGTGGTGGCAAACCTTTCTTGAATACGCTGAATATAACCCATTATTAAAAAAAATATAAGAAAATTGATGAGGCAGCAAAGCAATATATTGAAATAGCATGAATAATATCTCTCTAGTTCTATTTCTTTGAGGAAGTACATGAGAGAGAGAACGTACAACAATGTGATGCAGGTGGTGGCAAACCTTTCTCGTGGTGCTGGTGGTGTACTCAGCATGGTCGTCCCCATTCGAGCTAGCTTTCAGGAAAATGTCAACGAGTGCGCTCTTGCCGATTGATCTGGTAGTCGATCTCTGCTTTGGAACCGACATCGTTCTCACCTTCTTTGTCGCTTACTTGGACAAATCCACCTATTTGCTGATTGATGAACATCAGAAAATAGCAACCAGGTATCACTTGTAACCAGTAGATTCAACCACAGGTACTGAGATGGTCACAAACCTGAAATGAGATACTGTTTTTTTAGGTACATCTCCCATATGTGGTTCCCAATGGACGTTGCCTCAACTCTGCCATTCCAAGTCATCTACTGGCTCTTCACCGGGAAGATGCACTATGGCGATGTCTTTGGCTTCCTCAACTTGCTCAGGCTATGGCGACTTAGGCGTGTTAGTGAACTGTTTTCTAGGTATGTTTATTGTTTCAACTGCAATGATAAATACACTAATAAAATAGATATATCATTTCTTCATTTTTTATTATATCGGGTAAAAAAGAACCAATTCATTCCTTACATCCGTCAGGTTAGAGAAGGACACCCGCTTCAGCTACTTCTGGACACGATACATTAAACTGATATGTGTATGCATCTCTTCCTCGATCAGCTTGAACTGTGTGAGACATGTATGCCGTCAAATAAGTATTAATACGGGCTAAGTATGCTTAATGACAGGTGACACTATTTGCAGTACACACTGCAGGTTGCTTCTATTACTGGTTGGCTGTACATTACCACGTGTCAAGTGATACTTGGATCGGATCTCAAGTTCCTCATTTCGAACATAGGAGTGTCTGGCTGGGATATACGTACTCCATGTATTGGTCAATTGTCACCCTCACAACGACGGGGTATGGCGACCTGCACGCAGAAAACACGGGAGAGAAGATTTTCTCCATCTTCTATATGCTTTTCAACATTGGTCTTACTGCCTACTTGATTGGAAACATGACCAATCTCATTGTCCACAGTTCTATGCGAACATTCGCCATGGTAATGAATAACTACACTTATTGAATTACCTGCACACATGCATTTCAAGTCAGCAAATTCTCGAGCTTATTTAATTCACAAAACTTAGCATCTATAACGTTGCAGAGGGATGCCATCCACGAGATATTACGCTATGCAAGTAAGAACAGACTGCCAGAAGGGTTGAAAGAGCAAATGCTGGCACACATCACACTAAAATTCAAGACAGCAGAACTTCAGCAAGAAGAAGTACTTGAAGACCTACCTAAGGCCATAAGAACAGGGATCGCGCAGCATCTCTTTCGTGAAACTGTTGAGAACAGCTACCTCTTCAAAGGAGTCCCAGAAGATTTCATTGTCCAGATGGTAATTTTCAGTTACCTTTATTTTTGATCAATCTGGTGATATATATAAAACAGAGTAATCTTTCATGGAAATCATAAACAATCAAGTCTAAGAAGAAACTCATCATATAAAAATAATACCTTAGAGGCCAGATGAATATTATTAGTATTTTGCTGCCTGTGACAGGTTCCTGAGATGAGAGCAGAATACTATCCTCCCAAAGTAGACATAGTCATACAAAACGAGATATCAACAGATTTCTACATCATAGTATCCGGAGCAGTGGTACGACAGATGTCCTAACTCAAATATGTTTTTGCATAGTTCTGCAATGCAATATATTCTAATTTCTTCAACTGCAGGACATAATAACAAACAAGAACGGGATCGAGCAGGTATGCATCTGTTCTTTTAATGATACGAGTCATACGACAAACAGCATTTATTAGTAGAGTAGTATAGCACTTTATTTGCACTTCCACAAGGGAAATAGATGCAAGATTACAAATAAGAAAAAACGGTTTATGAATGTCAGAAAACATGTAGAGGAATCTATAGGAAACAGTCGAAAGAATTCTAACTGGTGACCTTCACATTTTCCCTATACAAGCAGTTTATTAGCTAAACTGCATTCTTTAGTGCAATCTTTAATATGGTATATTTGGAAATGCAAGAGCCCATTAGAAAAATCCTCCACTTCAGGCTTTTATGACATGTCAAAACATCTGAACAGAGATCCTGAAACAGAGTTGCAGATGATATTATTAAAAGCAGTATACATGTACAGAATTACGCAGCTATAAGAAGCAGGACATGATAAAGACAAAATATGTTCCCTGTTAATTAAAACTGAATACTCTTCTAGTGAATCTGCCAAAGGAAGATATATCCATAACAAAAAATATCTATAATAATTTGGAAAGGAACATAATCCTTTTTCTAACACGAACAAAATTCAATTAAATCTTTTAACCAATTTGTAATAGGATAATTTCTTGATTTACAGGGTTATAAAGCTTTTTTAGTTCCACTTGAAATTGATTTTTAACAGAAATTTTTTGTTGATTTACTTCTATAATGGCGTTACACAAACTGACAAGCAACTTCATTTATGATGCTCATAATATCTGACTAGAGATTTTCCAGTTTCTGTCAAGTCGAGGGTCTCCAGAAATGTTTGGTGAAATTGGAGTGGTTCTCAATATTCCCCAGCCTTTCACGGTAAGAACAAAGAGGCTTTCTCAGGTCATCAGAATTAGTCACAATCATTTCAAGCAATTGGTGCAACCAAATAGTGCAGATGGAAAGATAATCGCCTTAAACTTTGTTCAGGTCAGAATCATAGGCTTTTAATTTCCTATATAATGAACGAGACAAGCAGCCAGTTGTGATTATTGTCCACAGCTAGTAAATGACTCCTTATACTATTGATTAGATCATCTTTTGTTTACAAAATTATAAATTCTCAGCTGTGTCTAAATCCACTAATTTATGAAGCAAATGACCCTGCTAATATGCATCTGAACTCAGCATTTGAAGGGCCTAAAGAAGGTGGAGCTAGAGGAGATGCCATTTATAATAGAGCTGCTGGATGAAACAAATGTTGAGGTAATAATGCTCATTCTTTGCACTAACCGAAGTCTAGATCACGACTTGCTGGAGTAAAATCTCATTGGCACACATGAGGAGAAAAAGATAAGGATGTGGAGAAATTTCTTCGTGACCAGGAGAAGGAGCTAAGAACTAACAAGAGATGGTTAATTCATCATTTTTCAGGAAAAGGTACCAACTGAGGAATCTCAAAATCATGACGGGCCAATCCAAGAAACAAACGGTAAGCCTCCGTCTCATCAAAGGATATTCTACACTCTTTAGTCTTAGGTTTATCAACATGTAATTGCGTACCACCAGTGATGGAGACATTTAAGCCCTACTTTTTGTAGAGAAATGAGTATAGCACTATTATTCTTTAGCTAGAGAAATGAACCATAGTAAATAAAGTCATTGAGAATCAGCCTTCCAGAATGCCGGTCCTTGGAGATCTTTCTGTCTGCATTTTCGTTTTATTGACAACCCACTAGCCATGTCTATGGAATAACAACATAGATAGCACCACCATTAGCCAGGTCAACTAGGGTAAAATCTATTGCTTTTTTTGAAGTTGACACTGAAGACACTTGTTTATTAATCCAGTGAACAAGAAAATTTAACAATTTGTATCACAACTTTAATTATGTTTCAGGTAGCCCCATGGTTCACACATCAAACATACTTCCAACAAGGGTGGTCCTTCATGGTCATCATCCAGATAACAAACCAAAAGAAGAAGATGGGGGAAGACTTGCTCATCTTCCTGATTCAATGGAAGACCTTCTGCAATTAGCAGGTGAGCTAATATGACTTCTTAAACTTGAAGGGGTTATTGTTATCCATAAGGCACAACATTTTTCGATAAAGACCAATCTGCACAACCTTAGACCAGAAGAGTAAAACTTGTGTGTTTCATGAATACAGAAAAAAAGCTCGGGAAAAGAGGAACTACAGTTCTCATGGCTGATGGCTCTCAAGTGGAAGACATGAGAGTTTTAAGGGACAATGATCACTTATACATCTGTTGAAGAATACACAAAGTGCAGTTCAAATAATGATGATTAGCAAGTATGAATGCACAATATTGTATCATATTGCAATTGTCAATGCTCTGTCTTAATGTTTGTTATATTACATATAATATATACATATAAGAATGTGAATGTGATCTTTCTAGTCATGGTGAGTACATATGGCAAACCTTAGACCTTCAGCTGGTATATCGACTATTAAGCATGTCGAAAACTGCAAAAGTAGTTTTGTGAAAGTTATCTTTCTTTTCTTTTAATTGAATCTTCCTCTGAAGCGCAGACTCTTTGGACTTCTCTATCTTTTCCATTATGCCCGCAGAGTTTAGATCAATCTCGCTGCAAACTCCAATGTTAAAATATGTAAATTTATATGACATAAGCTATAAAAAGCCATACTTGTTTAAAAACAGTGCATAAGTATAGAACGTCTAATTGTTTCACCAATGAAAACCAAAGCGAAGAGAGTACAATATTGAAATTGTAGAACAACCAAACTGAAGTTATAGTCTCCAAATATCATGTGGCAACAACATTAATGAGGTTAAACATATTGCAAGTAGGCCAGGGCTCACCTTATAATCTTAAGCATGTTATCCATAGAAACTTGTAAGTTCTGAGAGAGATCTGATAATTTCACAAATAATATTGAAAATAAGCATAATCAGTTATTATTCATGAACCTGGTATAGTTTTCAATATGTTATTTTAATAGCCATAAGGAAACATGTAGCAGGAACTTGAAGAGATTAACAAAAATAATATACAACTATTGATAATTGTAAGCATTACAAAGGATGTCTGTTAATGCTCTGGAAGTGTCTTTCTGCCTAACAATAAGGTCAGCCTTATACGGCATAATTTGGTAAGCATATAAGGATTTCATGCGTCCAATACATGATTAAGCATTTTCACAATATCAAAGGTCGAAGTACATAATTCAATAGAAGCTAAACTATGACATTGGCATGACTCCTATAGCTTAACTGATGTAGTAAGGACTTCATAATTTTAAATATAACTAATGCGTGATTAGTCTACTAGTTGACTAATTTCAGCTGGTATCAAGCATCTTCACGATGAGAGCGCTAATCAACTTCAAATAGATGAATCTAATCATATGTAAGATAACAGGCTACTGAACTTATATGAAGTATAATTTGCAAAAAACATCAGAAACTAGGAAGATAATAGAAAATGAATGATTGATCTCTGCACCAATCACTATAACAAATTCAGACCATAAATTGATTATCGATCAGTTATGATGCACCAAATTACCGAAGAAATTAACTCAAGTCAATCGGAAACACATACACGAAACAAAACTGCCTCGTTATTTTGCGTGTAACTCTGGAATCGGAACTAAAGCAAATATATAAATACACTGAGAGAGATAAAGAGAGAGCGAGAGCGAAGCATTACCGTAAATGAGAGAAGAGAGATGAGACTCCTCGGCGGGTGGTGGAACAGCAAGCTCCGTGCCCGTTGGAAGCAGTAAAAACGCCATTGTTTGATGCTTGAAAGACATTAGATTAGACGTCAAAATGTGAAATTGGGCGCGCTAGTTTTTTTGCGCTGAGATTTTTCTTTTTACTTTTTAATTCAGATCCAAATATTTAATAAATGACAAATCAAAATACAATGCAAGAGTACTTGTATATGAAGGAAAAAGTATAAAATACTCCCTGAATATAAATAACAGTTGGGAAAATAAATACTAAAATATGCTCCTTATTGTAAGAAATAGAATACTAGTACATATTTCATATTTGTATAGCACAATCAGAATTACTATGTTGCACATGTTAGTTTAGCACATATTTAATTCATTTGTAGCACATACGTTAAATATATTAGTTTAGCACATCTTTCATTCTGATTAGCACAAAAGGGTTCCAAGATCTTGCGATGTCTCTATGTAAGACACAAAATACAAAACTGAAACATAACCGAAATTAAATCTCAATTATTGATCCAACAAATCAAATATCCAAATTCATTCTCATTTCCTACCAAATTGCTTTTTCCCTACCTGAATCATTATATATATATCGTAAAATACTGGCCCAAATAGCTATATCAAATAGGAATTATCTTTATATGATTTCCAACAAAATCAGAGAAAAGGTGGATTGGAAAGAATCCATGGAAATAATTTAAATGGGGTTCCCCGGAGAATGAACTCTGGGAGGGTGGAGTTGGAGTCAAAATTACTCTGAGAAATGTGCTTAAAGTAGTCAAAATGAATGAGCACGTTCAATAAAAAAATCTTTTTTTCCGGTTCGTTTTTTTTACGACACAAAAATCTGGATTCTAAGATTTGTCAAAAAAACACCAATCCATGTTTGAGTTAGGATTGGAATTCTGATTGAAGTGAACAAAAAACAAGCCTATTTATTTCTTGTTCTAAGACCGGTAGTTCTAGTGGTCGACTCAATTCTTTCAAATTGTTTCTCATTATTGAGAAAAGGTAACAAAGATAAAATACGAGCTTGTTTTATAGCAATAGTAATTAATCGTTGTTGTTTCAAGGTCAATCTATTCACTCGTCTAGATAATATTTTTCCCTGTTCACAAGGGATGGAGCCACCTTATGAGAAGATAGGACAATTGTCTCACCTCAAATTTTTTGCGTGTGTGTACTTTTTATATATTTTTATTTATGTTTTAAATACAAAATAGTCAATTTTTGCCTTATCAAAAATTTAAAAAAATAGGGACAAAGATGAAACAAAATCAAGGTTGAATAATTGAGAGGTTTCCTCATTTAGTTTTACTCTTGTTCTAAAAGTGTACAAGAACGGAAATATAATTCATATCTATTTTTTCTATTTCATATCTTGAGATATTAATTGATATCAACCTTTTTTATTCCATATCTTGAGATATAATTTATTTTCTCTATTTCAATAATTTGATGTCTATATTTCAAATTATTTGCTTTGAAATTGTAATCAATTAAAGAACATAGGATGTAACCATTATTCTAATTAAGAGTTACCATTTCTTAAAAAACTTTAAATCGACTCAATATTTAGTTTGATTTCAATTGGATAGCTTAATCAAATAATATAATAAAAAGTAGTGAGGAATTTATAGAATATTAGATTAAAAATTTTACATGTTAACTACTTGAATTTATTTTATTATTTACTAGTTTTTTAAATTAATTTTGTTATGTTCGATGATATGAATCATATAATTTTGGAATTTGACAAAGTGCTTGGGGCCTTTGGATTTAATTTTTGAATGGATAAATGATAGTTAATTATATTTTAATTTTAATTTATTCATGGTTAAATATTGTTATCAAACATAAGTGGATAAATTTGTCATAAGAAAATCATCAACGTGAAAAAATGCCTTCAAAGTAGAATGAGAGATCATTAAATGAATGATTGTTTGGTTACTTAAATTGAGAATGAATTTTTGATACAATTGATAATGTGTTGATATCGTTTTGGTTTAAGAATATGAATAATCATTGAAAATTATTGTATTATGTAAGTATATTTTTATATGTAGTTTTTATTTGTATTATTTAATTATTTTAAATATTTTATCCCACTAACCTCGAGGGCCAAGCTGCAAGCTCCGCCCCTGCTCAGTACGTTACCAAGAGCACGAAAAAAAAGAGCATGAAAATAATCATTCTTTTCCCTCTCTTTCCATATAAATTATTTTATTTATTATATTGTAATAGAATATTAACTTCAAAACTTAAAAAATGTAATAAAACTATTATATTACGATCAAATTACGTGATAAATACAAGAAGCTAATTGGGATGTAAAATAAAAAAATTAATCAAAATTAAATTATCAAGGGATTAAATGGTTAGCACCATACTTGAACACATCTTATCGGGAAACAAAAGCTTCACAAATAATGTATTCCAAATAACTCCTCAAAATAATAGACTGCTATTTAACGTACTTGAGTAGCACAAAATACTCAAAATAATGACTTGGAAATGATATTCATAATTATAAACCATAAATTAATAATTGACTTCAGAATGTGATCTAGTTCTCAATCCAAATTCGCATAATATATTAAGAAATTCGAATAATTTGCCTGAACACTTCCTCCAGCAAAATAATAATATGCCGTAATTACAAGTTGGTCAAAATTCACGCAATCGCACGTGTGGTGTGAAGGAAAAATAAAACCAAGATAACGTATACACGTCCGATAATACAGAAGACAAAAACAATTTAATTTGTTTATCTCGACTTCTGTTAAAATAAAAATAAAACTTGCATGATGACGAATAATTTATATATTATACTAATTTAAAGGATGGTAGAATATTTCGTTACTTGTGTGAGATATTCTTTTGAGTAAAATAGTGGGAAATTTGAAAAAGGGAATTTAATTTGCGAAGCACTAAATTAGTATTATGTCAGTGTACTGCTTGTCTGTCACATGGAGAACAATTCAGATGTTTGAATATTTTTATATGCTAAAATCCAATCTGCGTTTTGGAAGGGAAATATTTTATGCTCTCTTCGATTTTTATTCTATTATTTGTAATGTTATAAAATTGGCTTTCTTTTAACCTTTTTGTGATTATTTTGTCTGAGCTTAAATTGGTAGTGTGAAATGAATTACATGATATGATATTGGTGGAATGGAAGTTTGGAACGAAGATTCATGAAATAACCTATAACTTTCAATTTGGAATTTTTGCTTTTTCCACTGCTTATGTTCAATGTTTTGTTCGTATTGCTTTTTGCACAAGTTTGTCATCTTCTGTTTGGATTCATATGCTTCAATTTCTTTCATGTTTTTTTTTTCAGGTCGAATTTTGGATGAGAGATTGAAGAGCATGATGAGAATAGTTTACCGGATTTGAGTCTAAGAAAACATTTTACCGATTTAAATTCTCACATGATACAAAAAGGACCGTGAAGAAAATTCGGATCCATATTTTGGATTGATTTTAGGAAATAATACAACATTTATTAAAACAGATGATTTTTCATACAGTAAAATGTTGTAATTATGATATTATAGTTTATTTATTTTAATTATAATATTATCAATTTTTTCAGCAATATAACTAGCAAACTACATTGTTCCATTCGTAAAATGAAGTCGTTTTAGTGTTATGCATGACGAAATTTGATGGAAAAACTTAGGATAATGTAATTGCAAAAATTTCAAGTTGGTGTAGTAAGGGGGTGTTTGGATGAGCTTATAAACTCTTTAAAACAGTTTATAAGTTGTTTAAGAGCTTATAAGCTCAATCAATGTGTTTGACAAATTAAGTTATTAGAGAGCTTATAAGTTTTCAAAATAAGCTTTAAGAGCTTATAAGTTCTATTAAAAAAAAGCTCCAAAACCCAACGTATTTTTTAATGATCTTATAAATTACAATAAAACTATAAAATAACCTTGATAAATTTTCTTATTTTCATGTTTACCCTTGTTATTCAAATATTTTAATATCTTATAAGTTCTTAATACATCATATCTTATAAGTTCTTAAAACAACTTATAAGTTGTTGGAGCTTATAAGCTTTCTAAAATAAGCTTAGCCAAACGCCCTCTAAGTGTAATGCTTTAAAATTTATATAGAAATTAGTTAAGCGCTATATTGTTTAAGACAATTATTCCTAATATGCTTTTGGCCAATATCTAGTTATCTTGATTCTTGAGAATACTTGATAGAGCCTTGGGGAAACTATACTTAGATGATAAAATCTCAATGAATACTTTGGATGTTTTATTTTGATCTATATATATTTGATGATAGCGCATCAGAAGAGCTATTGATATAAAGAAATCAATATTTATTTTATTATTTGACAAAAAGTACTAACTTCTAAATTGGTAAAGAAATACATTGATTATTTGCATTATTGCTGTCAAACTTCGTGATATATACCACATTGTACAATAGTAGTTTACATCACGGTTTGAAGTTCGGGAGTGGGCCTATAATATTGGACCATTTTTAAATAAATATCGACACACCAAATAATGTATATTCAACACATTTATCTTGAGTTATTATTATTATTATTATTATTATTATTATTATTATTATTATTATTATTATTATTATTATTATTATTATTATAGTTTATAGCTTCAATTTTGAGCGTTTTAAAGTTTACGGTCACAACTTTCAATTTTTTTGTAAATGTCCTGAATTTTGAGAATATACTAACTTATGACCCCATTTTTTTTCCTGATACCGAATGCTGAATAGGACGACTGTTTTTTTTATGTGATATTTTTTTCCCACATAAAAATTTGAAACAACATTATTTATGCCACATCATTTTAAAAAAGAAAAAGAAAATGACACCACGCCCGCCTTCAACCCCACCTAGCCCACCTAACCATGACCTCGACGATCCCTTTCGAAGCTCGATTACCAGCCCCACCACCTTCACCACCACCCCCTTCCCCGTGGCGACGCCAACAGCGGCAGCAGCCCCAACAATTCTCCCTCTCCACCACTGATCTCCTTCTTCTACTACTACCCCTTTGCGCCACACGTGATCATCGCCCTCAGCCATGGCCTCTCTGTCCCACTTGACGCCAACCACCACTCCCCAATTTCCGCCACGATTAACCCTGGCTCCACCCCATGTTCCACTCTAACTGCTGCAAGTGCTACCACACCAAATTCACTCAATTACAAAAAGAAAATGCAGAAGCGAGACGAGGACGATATCAAGTTTGCGGTGAAATCGGCGTCGACAATAGCGTCTTCAAAGTTTGGATGCACAACAACAAGAAAACATTCATCAAAAATGATACTCCTCCTCTGCCGTCACGAACAGCAACGACTTGAGCTACTACGGAATAAAGGTGGATGTCTATGACGACGAGGAATTGGAGCAGCCACATCTTCATTTTCTTTTTTTCTAAAGAAGGGTGAAGACGATAAGTAATTGGGGGTTAATGGTTATTGCTTTGTTTTAAGGCGAAATATATCAAACTACACACATTTCTAAAAGTGTATACAATTTCATCCCATTTTACAAAATCAATACACAACATACCCATTTATATTTTTAATATATATTTCTAGTGAGTTTCATGGGTTTGGTCGATGAAATGACATAACACCGACCGAAACATAACAAATCAATAAATGATTGGAAATTATTTTCGATGTATTGGATATTATTATTATTTTAAATTACTTTATATATGAATGATATCATTAAATCATTAAATTATGTATCTCGACCGGAGAGGATTTAATTAAAATCGACCGGAGAGAGGATTTAATTAAACATTCAAAATTTTGAATAGGTCATTGGATGCATCTCGACCGAGAGGAATTTAAAAATCGACCGGAGAGGAATTAATTAAAAATCGACCGGAGAGAGGATTTAATTAAAAATTCAAATTTTGAATAGGTCGACTGGAGACAGGATTTTTAATACAATTTTAATTAATTCAGATCGGAAACATCAAAGAATTAATAATTAGTATTAATTCATGTTGAAATTGGTCGACCGGAGAGATGAATTATGAAATGAAATTAATACTAATTATTAATTCATGTCTCCGGTCGACCGGTAACATCAAAGGGTCGACCGGAATCAACGATTTTTCAATCGGAAACAAGGCTAATTAATTTAAATTGAATGTATGATATTTAAATTAATATTTAAAGGTAATCTATGGAAATTTTGTAAAATATTGAAATGCTGAAATTATAACACAACTTATGAATTTTGAAATATTTAATATTGAAATTATCCTTCATATTTACCGTATTAATTAATAGTGTACAAAATAGTACTACGAAAAGTAAAAGCTACAACTAAAATTGCGAAAAATTGAAGAAGACAAATAAATTACAACTAAAATTGCGTAAAAAATGAAGAAGACAAATAAATGCGAAAAGTAAACCAATAATTGAACCAATTCTTCCTATTTATACAATTCGATAGTAATAAATACAAATCCAACAAATTGCTATCGCTTCGCTTCCTCGAATTTCGTTCTTCATTTCGATCCACAACCCAAGAATGTGTCTCAACAAGTAAGTTATTCAATTTTTATTTATTTTCGACGTGTTTTGAATTTATTGTTGTTTATGATATTAATTTGTGTTTAGATTTATTATTGTTATTTTTGTTTAGATTTATTATTGTTTATTGGTATGGATAAATTATTGCGTTTAGATAATTAAATTAATTGGATAATTCATTTAGTGTTTTGAATTTATTGCATAATTGGATAATTTGTTTAGTGTTTGGATTTTATTGTATTATTAGTATATATAATTCGATATAATTCGTTTAGATAATTATTTATAATTATATAGCATATAATTAGTTTAGATGAAATTAGATGTTTTATACGATTTTATGGCTTTTTATATGAAAAATAAATGAATTAAAGGAATCCTCTCCAATCGATGAATTAAAGGAATTATATGAAAAATAGATAAATAAATGATTTTATGGGTTTTAAAAATCATAATGAATTAAAAATTAAATTACATTAAAATCCTCTCTCCTTGACCAATTCCTTGATTCCTCGTAGGAATCAAGGAATTGGTCGACCGGAGAGAAGGATTTTAATGTAATTTAATTTTTTTATTGATTCTGTAAACATAATTAAATTAATTATTCAAAATCCCTCTCTCCGGTCGATTATCCTCTCTCCTACGACCGGAATCAAGGAATTGGTCGAATCGGAGAGAGGGATTTTAATGTAATTTAATTTTTATTGATTCTCAAAACATAATTAAATTAATTATTCATTCGAAAACATAAAATTGGTCCACGAAAATTATCAAATTAACACTGATTCTCGGTCGACCGGAATCTTCGAATTGTCGACCGGAGAGAGAGCTATTTTCGACCGGAGAGAGCTTATTTTCGAACGGAATCTTCTAATTATCAAATGAATTTAATACTAATTATTAATTGATGTCTCCGCCGATCGAAACAAGGAAATATCGACCGGAGACATAAAACTATTCGAATCGGAGAGAGATTTTTTGTTTTAGAAATTAATTTTAAATTAAATCAATTAGGATAATTTTAGATTTATTAGGATAATCTTCGAATTATTGTTAGGATAATTTTAGATTTATTAGGATAATCTTCGAATTATTATTGTTGTTTTAATTTTAAATGAAATCAATTAATTTTAAATGAAATCAATTAGGATAATCTTCCAATTATTGTTGTTTATGATATTAGATTTATTATTGTTAGTTTTATTTAGATTTATTATTGTTAAATTTTTTTAGATTTATTTTGTTTAGATAATTCGAGCAATTTATAATACTATCTTTAGTTTTATTTAGATTTGTTATTATTATTTTGTTTATTTTCTTTATTATTCCTATCTTTAGATTTATTATTATGTTAGATAATTCGAGCAATTTATAATACTATCTTTAGAATTATTTTGTTAGATAATTCGAACAATTTATTATTTTGTTTAAATTCTAGCAAATATCTTTAGATTTATTATTATTTTGTTTAGATAATTCGATTGTTTCTGCAATTTATAATTATTGGATAATTCGTTTAGATAATTGCTGGCATAATTCGTTTAATTAGACTTAGATTAGAGCGATAATTTTAGTGTAAACATTAAGACATTAGAAAATCATGTTAAGATCGTATATTTACATTAATATAATCTTGTATTTGTTATAGATGTCGGGATGGAAGAGCATTATTGTTCGATATGGAGGCGATGGGATCCTTCTTTATGTTACATCATGGCGGTATCACCAAATACCTTTGTTCGAATGGACAATGTAATTTTGTGGGAGTTCATAGAGATGATTAATGAAATTATGTTGGGAAATTCGTTGAGTACAACCTACCAACCGCATTATCTATCGAGATCTCTGAGTGGTAGAATTATCAAATTACTTTTGAGTAATGATGATCAACTTTTCGATTGGCTCATGATGCCCAAGCAGAGGTCTATGTGACTCACGATGCCGACACATCCCAATCGGAGCAAGAACTATATAGACCTTCGTTTGAGATACCATCCTCGCAACATATGACTACACTTCCCAAAACATATCGTTCGATCGTCGTTGACACAACAATTTACATCATCCGATTGGTTTGATGCCGATACATCTCAATATATGCCGCAACACATGGATCCATCCAGAATTGCTTTCCAACATATGCCGCAACCACAACCGTGGCTGATACACTTGTTGAGGACAATGCGACGACGACTACGTTGAAGAAGAAGAAGATGAAACAGTCGATGAAGAGGAAGAAGATCGCGAGTCGCTTTGGTGAGCTATGGCTCATTTGTAGAGTTTGACGCATGGATCCGCCGAGAGGGTGGATTCGGGAAGCTTCTATCTACGATTATGCGAGTAACACGCAAGAGCACGTGGAGAGCTAGAGCCGTAAGAAGTTGAGAGACGAGCAACCGGCTAGTCCTCGTTATTCCTCATGATGCTTCGCTTAATCTCTTTGCTCGCCCTCCGGACTCGGTTCCTGCACTCGATGAGCCGAGCGAAGGTTCCATCTTCGACAACAAGGGTGAATCAAGATATCCGCGGGGCTATGGCATTTGGAACGCCGAGTAGAATTTATTATTCCTCGATCCGATAATTCGAGGATTACATTCAAATGTCGATATCATAATCGGTGTCCTTTTCTACTACGTCATCGCGAGAGGTGGATTTTGGTTTGTCCGCAAGTTTGATGCTATACATACTTGCACGTAACCTAGTGAATATCGGAGTAAGGAAGGTTAATGCCCGTAATTGCAGATACATATCACGAAAAATACGCGAAGACGGTGAAGTGCTAAAGCCGAGGTCCATTATGGCCGATTTGCGTACGAGAGTACGGTGTACACGTTACATACAAAGTAGCAATGCGAGCCCGTAATAGGGCGATCGAGATGATATACGGTGGACATGAAGAATCATTTCAGCTACTACCGAAGTTATCTCGCATATGTTACGGATGAGCAATCCCGGTTCGATGACCGACTGGATATCGATCGATGGTCGGTTCCGTTACCTCTTTGTCGCCTCGGTTCATGCAGATTGGCGTACACATTGTGCCTCCGACCGTGATTGTAGTCGACGGCACGCACTTGAAGGGCCGCAATAAAGGCGTATTATTCGCTGCCGTGACAAAGGACGCAACGAGCAAGTTTTTCCATTAGCTTATGGAATTGGTCCGATCGAGAATGATGTCTCATGGACTTGGTTTCGTCTCGACTACAAGTCGCTATGGATCAAATCCGAGATGTTGATTGTTTCGATGCCCATATCAAGATAATGAACGCGGTCAAGTGTGTCTACCCGATGCAACACACGGATTATGCTACTACCATCTCGAAAAAAATCACCCGTTTGGGCAACCATCCGCAGTTATTTCGAAGCCGCTTATGCGTACTCAAGATGCACACTTTGAAAAGCGATGGCTATGTTAAAGTCTCGTGAAGGCCGATGGTAGTGGCGCATATACCAAGTTGGTGGAGGTTGGAGTGCAGTGGGCTGATCACGGTGCCCGTTAGGCGCTACGCTTTTATGACATCGAACATTGCCGAATCATTCAATTCTCGAATATTGTGGGCTAGACGATTGCCAATTTGCTCAATGATTGAGGCAATCCGTCACATTACGTAAAAATGGTTCGATGAGAGACATGAAGCGAAGAAAGAGGTGCGCGGTGAATTGACCCACAAGCAACGCGTAGATGATGGTATCAATGGAACTATCACGCAGATACGATGTAGTGCCCTCATCGACTCCACTTTCAAAGTCAAGCACGGAAGCAAAACATTCGTAGTCAATCTCAATACGCAATCGTGTGCGTGTTTGGAGTGGGACATGGATATGATATCGTGTTCTCATGTCACAGCAACTATATGGTACAATTTAAGTTTAATTATGTTAATTTTTTGATCAAATTGATTTCACTTACATATAATTGATTATATAAATTTTTAGTCATAAAGGTCACCATATATCTAACTATGTGGGAGTACTACCATTCTCGCAAAGCTAGCCAAGCATACCAGATCGGATCAATCTGTTCACCACGATCTACTTGGACCTGCTCCTCCGATGTTGCCGGAATTACGCTTATGCCTCCTAATAGAGTCCGTCAGTCGGGCGCCAAAGTGGATCGATATCGTCATCCAACGAAGTGGGATCGAGTAGTAGAAGTCGTGCACTACGGACATGTAGCTTGTGTGGTAATGAATCTCATACGCGTCGGAAGTGTCCTTACTTATCCGAGACGGTGACATTGTAATGAAAGAAAACATTCATGTAAAGATATTATTAACATTATTATTATTTTAACTTAATCAAATTGAATTGAATTGAATTGACACTACAAAAAAACATGCGAACAGCGACGGAAAATTGTTAGATTTCGTTGTTTTTGGATTTTGTTGAATTATGTTGGATTTGGTTAAATATTGTTAGTTTTTGTTGGATTATGTTGGATTTTGTTGAATATTGTTGGTTTTGTTGAATTAGGGATTCAGTTGGATTGTTGTTGGTTTTGTTGGATTATGTTGGTTTTGTTGAATTAGGGATTCATTGGATTGTTGTTGGTTTTAGTTGGATTCATTGGATTGTTGTTGGTTTTGTTGGATTATGTTGGTTTTGTTGAATTAGGGATTCATTGGATTGTTGTTGGTTTTAGTTGGATTATGTTGGTTTTGTTGGATTATGTTGGATTATGTTGGATTCACGAGGTACACGGCGTGCGAGGGTACACGGGAGTGCACGGGTACACGGAGTGCACGATCGCGCACGATACACGGTCGCACGATCGCGCATGGGCGTACCCGCGCACGAGGGTACACGGCGCGCACGGTACACGCGCCGCGCACGATCGCAGCACGCCGTGCGCGACCGCGTACCGCACGATCGGTGCCGCCGCACGATCGCGCACAAGACACGGTCGCACGACGGCGTGCGCACGCAGTACCTGCAGCGATCGCACGCGTCGTGCACGCATCGTGTACCATGCACGATCGACACGCCCCGCAATCCCCTAATCCAACAAATTCGGTTAATTGCAAATTCGGTTAATGAATCCAATTCAATCCCTATTCGGTTAATTGCAAATTCGACAAAACTATTAAACTTACAAACTATACATGTAATATACAACATTCGGTTAATATACATGTAAAAAGCGGGCAAAGATAACCTCTAAAATATGGATAAGTCAACTGCGCACTCAAAGAATAGCCAACAACAAGCAATAGCCAACAACTAGCAATATACAAAGAGGTCACACCTCCATTAACATATACATAGAGGTCACACCTCTAATACAAACAAAAATATCACTAACACGTATAAAAATCAAATATTCGATAAATAATATGAACATCCATTTGCATCCAATATACCAATACATACCAATATACAAATACATACCAATATACTAGTACATGCTAATTTCTACCTATTCCTCTTCCTCTTCCTCTTCCTCTTCCTCCCGGCTCTTATATGGATCACATATCTCATATATATTTCCACCTACTTTATGTCTATATGCTACAACATTAGACATACCCCATTCGATGCTCGGTGAACCGTAAATAAGACGTTCCACGGTCATGCACGCAAATGGACCATCACCGAAATCGCCTTCCGTCAAATACCTCAAGAGGCAGCTCGTGTAATAACCGCATCATTATTCCATGGTGGTATCCGTGGGAGTTAGCCTCGAACCATCTAGTGAAGAGAAGAAACGCCGCAATAATCTAGTCAGCACACGAAGTCCATCATCCTCGCATCCACTGATCCCGGTCCATCCTCCAAATACGCGAGTCAAACAAAGACGCATGACCGAGTGCATATCCACGCGTATTATCACGAAACGCCGATGACGCAAGGGATAATGATCTATAAAAGTTAATATTTAGATAAAATAAACAAGGACACGTAACCATTTAGATAAATTAATATTTATTGTATTAAATAAGGTTACCTGCGTGGCACGTAACCATGATGTATAACCCGCCATGCCGAGGACAACTGCTATCCAATGCTACCGGTGGCTGCCATGTAAAGCAATGCTCTCGGGGTCATGATCAATGGTGCCTCACGCTGGTCTTCAATGTAGGACGCAAGGATTGCGTGTACCTCGGACCATGAATTTTGCAAAACATCTATTCAACATTGAAAATTAATTAATTAGAGATACTACACATATATACTATATATTGATTGTATTAAAGACTTACGAAAAACTAGTATCAAGGATGATTGTGTTTTGATAATCCACCCCATCCAATAAGTCGATCCCGCATCGAGTCTCATCCTCAAATACACCATGAATAGATCGACGACCGCAAAATTATTTTAGGGATACAAATCAATATAAGTAGATGTACTTAAAAAACGAAGCATATTGTATAAAACGCATTCAACATCAAAACGCCTCGATTTTCGATATTCACGAAAATGCAACTGGACTTGTCGATCAAGACTCCGAACAACCACCATCGCTTTATTTGTGTTCAAAAACGCTGGTAATTTACCAATGTATCATCGGATAATGGACGTGGCATCGGGCTATTCACGTATGGTGACCTCATTACATAGAAGGTCTCCGTGCCTGCTCACCTCTCCGGATCCCGAACTACAAACATTTAATTTAGAGAAATGAAAACATAACAAATATAATGAAATATTATAAACCGCCAAATATGAGACTTAATAGTTACTGCTCCTCCAACTGCTGCCGACGGGCTCGAAAGTCCGCCTCACGACGTCCCGAGGCGCCGATCACTAAATAGGTCCAGTCCCATCATGGAATGATGAGATGTAGTTCCGTGGATGGTACCATGGATCCGTGAGAGTAGCGGGAGGGTATCACTGGTCGATGCGGTCCTCACCGGCTCAATATGTCCACCGCCTCGAGGGACATCTGACCGGGCGGTGATGTGGTCTCGATCTTCACCTCTCGCCGCCGCCGCTCGGATGAAGTGGGACATGAGGTGCATGTGGAGCCGATCATCCCTATGTGTGCAACCACATCGACTCTTCTAAGAGGTTTTCAAACCACTTTTTATCTTTGGAATAAATTTGTCTTCGATAGACCTCTCCATGCGTCGCCTTCGCTCGTCCTCCCTCCGGACAGATTCCGGATAGATTCCTCGAATCCAACGACGATCGGCGAACTAAGACGCCTGGTGCCGACCACCATCGCTCGATGAAGCCGCCTCCCCGGTCTGCCTTCCCGTATCCGCCTCTCAACGGATGGCGCCGCAGCTCATCAACAACCGAAACCTCAACGAACCCAACCGACGATGTCCTCGGCCGGGTATCGGGTGAAGGCTCGAGGCTCGCTCGATGGAGACCCCGAAGATCGTGATCCTCAACAAACTGTGGAGCCCTCCTCGAACTCGACGTCTCGTCCGAGGCTCATCCACCGGAGGTGGATGAGACACACCACGACGAGAAGGGAACTGTCCCTCCTCAAAGGATTTGACGGTATAACAAAAGTCACACCGAGTGGAGAGGGTGTGAGACAGACACCCAAGAACGGTGCTAACCTCGAATGAGTCCGCTCGATGGATGTGAGATGATAACCGACCTACAATAAATTGAAAGATGTTATTTAATATTCTAATAAATACAATACCTCATACATGATTTAAAATTATAATAAAATTCAATACCTCTTGCTCAAAAGTGATCAGAAGTCGCGGTGAAATCCTACTCTTGAACTTCCACCTCAACACTCTCTGATCTGTTGTGGATTGATGTACGTCCCACTATACTTCCCAAGCCCGGTATGATCTCGAGTGACCAAGCATATAGTGCCCGGATGGTCCGTAAAGTGGTATTGAGCATTAGGTTGACATCGCGTCGTATAATATCTCAAGATCCGTAACAGTAGCTTCTACGAAATCGGCAAAATGCCTCCGGATCGTCAACCAATGCCCAAACCCAATCACTATTATCTTCCCGTATCGTATCCAAATACGAACCCATAGAGGGTAATAACGTGGGCCACACGTAAATAGTGACGAAGATCTACATCATCACTAAAACCATTACTACAAAATCTATCTACTAGATTACGAATGTAACTGTGTGCCCCGCAAAAGACTATAGACCTCAACGTCGCTCAAGTCGTAGTCTAGTGTGGGATCAAATGATGATGACCCAAATTGCGGCCAGTGACTAGAGCATAATCTTTAATCGAAAAACATATATATCTTCCATTGATGAAAAAATACATCTCCGGATGCGTAGGCTCTATCTGACGGGAGACTAAATGGTGCAAAGAAAAACTAGACTTAGGCCCGGAGTCCAATCAATCGATGACCAAAGCAACCCCTAAACATATCTACCAACTCTTCGTCGCCTTATCTAGCAAGACATTATTAATATATTTAAAATAATCAGTCCTATAATAAGTCTTTACATCCGCCACCACATTTATCGTGGTAGGCCTCAAGAAAACAGGATCGACCTACAATTATATCAATGTCACATATTACACAACGATAACAAACCAACAAACTACTACAATAATTATTTCATTTGTATATAATTCACATCAATAAACATCCTATCATACAAATATAAAAATAATTAGAACTACAAATCACCTATCAAAATCGCCATAACTTAATAATACAATTTAACCATTCTAAACCATAAATGAAATATTATTCAATCATATACCATAAACGCTATTTATTCAATCATATTCCAAAACAGATATCTCGAAACATACAAGCCATAAACAATATTAACATACTCAATAACATAATTCAACGTATTCATATTCAATTATATACAATCATATTATTCAATAACATTTACCAACATTTATCCAATCTCAATAACATAATTCAACTACTCATATTCAATCATATACAATCATATTATTCAATCACATCTACCAACATTTATCCAATCTCAATTACAAAATATATTTAAGGTAAACATAACTAAGGGTTCACACGAAAACATACCGGTAAATGCGACATATTGCCTTCGAAAATAATACCTGCATCATTACAAAATTCAATTAATAATTTCAATTAATAACTAATAATTATTTCAATTAATAACTAATAATTAACAACTAATTATACAAAATTCAATTAATAATTTCAATTAATAACTTCAATTAATAACTAATAATTAATAACTTCAATTATACAAAATTCAATTAATAATTTCAATTAATAACTAATAATTAGAAAATTAAATAATTCAATTAATAACTAAATATTAATAACTAATTAATTTGTTGTCTCCGATCGGAAAGTAGGTGAAATAAAAAATTGAATTAATTTGTTGTACCAATTGAACTTTCCGATCGGTGAAGGCTTCTCTCCGGTCGACCGGAGAAGCCTTCACCGATCGAAAAGTTCATTGTCGATCAATTAATTTGTTGTCTCGATCGACCAATTGAACTTTCCGATCGGTGAAGGCTTCTCCGGTCGAACGGAGAAGCCTTCACCGATCGGAAAGTTCAATTGGTACAACAAATTAATTCAATTTTTATTTCACCTACTTTCCGATCGGAGACAACAAATATATTGAAACAATTCGTTGTTTCGATCGATTCACCTCTTTCCGATCGGTGAAGGCTTCTCCGGCCGACCGGAGAAGCCTTCACCGATCGGAAAGTAGGTGAATTCGATCGAAACAACGAATAACCAACAAAATATTTCCTATATTTCCTAAACATTATTATAATCTTACAAAAATCAAAAATCATCAAAATCATCTTAACATATCAAAACAAAATCGCAAAAATCGCATAACTATATTTATAGCAAATAATATGCCGAAAACATAAAACATACCAAATATTCTCGCTCGATTCGAATAAGCAACCAAATATTCTCACTTTCTTCGATTCGAATAAGCAAAACCCTAATTATTAGAAAATTGAGTTAATACATAATTATTCGACCGGAGAGAAGGCCGGAAACAACGATTAATATGTATATATTGAAACAATTCGTTGTTTTCGTAAGGGAAATTAGAGAATTACCTCCGAAATGATTCAGGTGGTAACACTTCACGCTTCGCTTCACCACCGAACGGGAATGGGTTCTTCACTTCACGGGAACGGGAATGGGTTTTTCAGGCTAAGCCAAACTTCTAAAAATTTTGAAATGGGTTCTTCACTTCACGGAACGGGAATGGGGCTAAGCCAAACTTCTAAAAATTTTGAAATTTTTACGTATGAAAGTGAAATTTTTACGCACAAATTTTTGTTTTATCAAAGAAACCGTGAAAAACTATTAAATGCCAACCAAATGCCAACCAAATTTTCAAGTCAAAAGACTGCACTATTTTGTTTGAATGTGCACAGATTCTAATGAATGAAAAAGACCATCCCTCACATCAACCAACGCCTTTTGTACCTTTTGCGAAAAACTACAATAAATAAATGAAATGGGTATATGTGGTAGAAAATTTTGAAATGGATATTGATGGTACACTTTTATTCATAATTGGGCATTTAAGTTGCGCTCCCTTGTTTTAATTTATTTCAGTGACGTGGGAGCAAGAAACAACGTTTTCTCGTTCATATGAAAAAGAAAAAAAAAATCCCTCAAATATGACGTCGTCCTACTCAAAATTCAGGTATCGAGAAAAAAAAATCGGACGATAAATCAGTATATTTCTCAAAGTTCAAAATATTTACGAAAAATTTGAAATTGATGCCATAAACTAAAAAGCGTTCAAAGTTGAAGCTGTAAATTATAATGAACTCCTTACTCATAAATCTATTAGCTCTTAACCGATTGATCTAAGACTACGAGACAACTATAATAAACTCTTATTATTATAAGCTATGCCATCATTCATTGATAAGAAGGAGGTGGCAGCATCAAGTGCTGCAATTCGCTGAAGCTAGACTGGGAGAGAAACAAAGAAATCGACAACAAAAGATGGATTACACACTATAGAGCAATCTCATTAGTAAAGTAGTTACAAGATTATTAATCCATTGAAAAGAGAAACGCTCGAAAGTCTGTGTCAATTCGCAATGATTGTGACAACTTGGGAATTATGAATTATTTTTGTTATTTTAAATATACTGGTTCTTAACTAATTGAGCTAAGTTTGTTCAGACAATTATAAACTATCTTCTTCTTCTTCTTCAGCATTGAGACAACATTTTGGTTATGAATTCAAAAAACCCCAGCCCGACAGCCCATCCCAATTGCCGAAATCATACAATGTTTGCATGCTAGATCTTCAGCAAGCTCAATCTCCTCACAATCAAAGATGAAAGATTATCCAGTAATTACCGTATTAAATCCACATTATTACACTACTTATGTTTTCCATTTATTAATTTTATAAAGAGTGAGTCAACGGAATAATATCAAAAACTTAAACGAAAAAAATTTAGAGCACACACACTTGTACACATATAGCAACTGTAAATTCTTTCAATCATAAAAACTGAATTTCATCCATGCCATATTAGTTAAAATTAAATAAAACATGTTGGATATGGGGATTCACAATTTATGAAGTATGTATATGATTAGAGATGTCAATTTAACTCAAAATTTATGAATTGATCCGAATAGATTGATAATCCGATAAAGTTAGGGTTCAAAATTTCTAGTCCAAAAAAATTTCAACATGGATGGCCCTAACTAATTGAATAGTTCATACCCAAATGGGTTGGCTCGACATGATTAATTGAAATTTTCCTGGTTACATGATTTTCAAATTTCCTTATTTGCTTTCGAAAGTTTAAAAAGATACTTATGGAATGTGTATTGATTTAATATGCGAATATCATAACTCATCATTTCATTTATTTGTCTTTTTTACTTTAATGCTTTGAATTATTTGTTATAAGTATATGATTATCAAGAATATATATATATATATATATATTTTCTTAAGCTTTTTTTTGGTTAATTTAATACATAAATTTAAAGATCGCGTCACGGTGGACTCGAACCTGAGACCTTTGGCCTCGGGCATTAACACTATAAAAAAATGTCTAGTAGTTACATATTTTTAGTGACACCAAGAGAAGTGTTACAAAATTTATGACATCTTTAGATGTGGTAAAATTTAATTACACCAATACATGCATCAATATATTTTGTTACACATAAAAATGTATGTAAATTTTGTTACACTTAAAAATATAGTAAAATTTGTCACATCTATCCATGTAATTAAACCTTACTACATTTAAACATGTCACAATAATTTTTTTTTTACATATAGGAATATAAATAAATTTTACTATAACTCAAGAGTTTCAAATTTTGCTATATATATTCATTTAGTTGTCCGATTTTGGTGTTCCAAATTGAGACCTTTTTTAGACTTAACATTTCCAAAATAATAGAGATAATTTATTCCAATATAATAGACAATTAATTTGTTAAATATAAAAGACATTAAGGCCAAACAAAAAATATTGAAAGGTAAAGAAAAATGAGAGAGAAAAAGTTCAAATATGAGAAACGATGAACTACAAAAAATAGTTACACATTCATATGTAACAAAAATAGCTACACTTATAAATTTCACTAAATTTTGTGTCATACTTTTTTTGTGACATGCATAATAGTTACCCATCCACAAGATGTCACAATTTTATTTAGTGACATCCATAGGTGTCACAATTCTTCAAAAATCATGTCACTATTGGAACATTTTGTTGTAGTGTAACCACTAGGCAAACACACACATGCTTTTCTTAAGCTTTCTGACAAGATGTATTAGTGCGAAACCCAGAAATTTATGATTAAAGTTGAAAATTTCTAATTCAATGACATCTCTATATATGATGGGTGACATATCACATAATACTTAATACTCCCTCCGTCCTGATATTCATGGTTCATTTCTTTTTGTTCGTAGATTAAGGAGAATTATATTTTTTATATAAAATAGTGTGTGACAAGAAATTTAAGATATTTTTTAATGTAAAATTAGTTTCTTTTTTAGAACTATTCAATAATAATGAGATTATCTAAAAGGAAAATGAACTAATAATAATGGACGGAAAGAATATTTTTTCCCAGAATGTAATACTTAGAAACTCACGCAAAACCCGAAAATCTATTATTAAGATTAAAAAAATTTAATTCAAATAACCTGACAATCTATTTATTGATCCAATTAACATCCTTGGGAAACGGATCACATAGTACTTAATAATTTTATTCACAACGTAATACTTAGAAACTCGTATATAGTATCAAATAACTATCAAAAAGCTATGTGAACGCAACTTTTCTATCTGATATAAATTTTAACTGTGCTATATAAAACAAAACAAAATCGGAACAAAATATTCGTTCAACTGATATTAAAATAAATACAATTAGATTGATAATTATACAAATATCAATGTATGTAATAAAAATGAAATAAGCCCATAAACGTTCTCATCTCAGCTCGAAACAATGGCTGCACGCTTGATCCCAATACTTTAAATAAAAGTTAACACTCGATAATCTAAATTCGGATTACTTACTCATATATTTAATATTTTTTGAAAACATATATTACATCTTTAAAAATGAAAATTATACTCACAAACTTATTAGGCTTAACTCGATTAGTTAAGCCTAATAAATTTAAGGTAAAAAAAGATTAAAAAATAATCGGTGGGCAACTAAATAAAGAAGGAAAACGACATATATATAGAGAGAGAAAACAGTAGTAGCCTCAAAGAGAACAGTACAACTACACAATGATGACGGCCCCTTAACCATGGTTAGGTCAAGCTAACCAAAGCTGACGTGGCATGAGAGGAGCAGACAATGACGGTGAGTAGCTAACGGCGGCAGGTAACGCCGTCAGATGTCGGCGTGAGGGGGAACCTTTTGATTTGAAGGAGGTCGCAGTCAAGATACGAGTGTAATTACCGAATCACGGATTCTTAAAGATCGTTTGTTTTTAGGCATTCAAGATATATTTCATTTGGATTTTTCTCTCTGTTTAGGATCTACTATTTATTTATATAATTCGAGATTAATTTTCTAAATTTTGTTTTTGTATATACAATTATTTGACAAGTGCAGCATTCATTTTCTGCCAAGTCATTTATATAAATGTTAATTACAATTTTGAGTTTTACTTCCGCGCAACTATAATTAATAGAGTTCAACAAATAATCGATATTTCACGGTCAGGAAATAAATAATTGATAGACATCATATTCTAATATCATATGCAATCATAGTTTAGATGGTCAAATTATATTCTTCTAATCTGAAACAACGATTTCCATATTTAAGTGTTTTTTGTAAATTGTTTATTTATGTAATATGAACGAATACTACAAAAATACAGTCGAACAACGACGGATTAACGACGGCCAAAATACGGATCGTGGTTTATAATGCCTTGCATTATGAACCAAATATGAAGGTACCAGCGTTGACAAATAATGACATAAAATTCTACTAGTAGGTAGCTATATGTGATCTCAGTGATTAAGTTATGTGACTTGAGAGGTAAACTGTAAAAAAAATAAGTAGCTAATTTAGATAAATTACCATATTTCAGTAGTAGTTTGGATTAAAAAGAATCCAGATTTGTTCAGTGAAATAAAAATGATTATTTCCCTTAATTAGGCAAGTTTATGATTGTTTGATATTGTACTGAGTTGGTGAGAAAGTATGATTGAAGTGTTCTTTTGCTTTTAGCTTAGAAGGTATATAAGACCCATGAGATTGTTTGATTTTTATGACTTATGATTTTATTATCTAAATCTAAGCAGGAGCAAAAATGTTTAGAATTTCAAAGCATAAGACCTTTTTTTTCTTCTTCTTTATATTCTGGCAGATTTTTATGAACAATTTATTCTTTCGAAAATTATCAGTAATTAAAAAAAGGCTGTCCCTCGTTTTCTCAAGTCAATATTCGGGCACGTATATACAATCATGTACGTGTTGGTTTTAATTTTAATATATACATATAAATGATGATTACAAGTAAATAAAAACATAAGCGACGTAAATAAATAGTACATATAAGCTAATAACTTTAGAATTAATCATTTGGGTAACTATATATTCAATATATTAAATAGTATATGTAACTTATGTGATAATATTATTAGGAAAATTGTATGCATAAACACTTTAGTTAACTTGTTTAATTAAATTCTACAAAACGGATTACTACCTAACAATCCAATATCAAGTTTAGAAATTTAAGTACAAAACAAGATTCCTTTGCAATTCTTATAGAGCAATTTATTTTAAAATGATTCTTTCTTGTTTTAGGACGACAAA
Source organism: Salvia rosmarinus (assembly GCA_036937905.1). NCBI lineage: Eukaryota > Viridiplantae > Streptophyta > Magnoliopsida > Lamiales > Lamiaceae > Salvia > Salvia rosmarinus. The sequence goes on from CM072816.1 coordinate 100,711,933, forward strand.
GAAAACCGATTGCTAATATTTAAAGATGCATTATTAGTAAATATTACGTTCATGCAATAACTCGTAAACTCTTTATAAAATATAAAACTGTTTAGAAAAAGTGTAATAAGTCCAATCACTATATATAAACTTCTAGTGGGATACGAATTTACTATTTTTCGGTTCAAATTCACCTACTTCATTACTAAGTTATTTCAGTGGTTTTATATATATAAAAGTTATTTGTTAAAAAATAATAAGAGAAACTTATTTCATGTTTGAGCAACATGACTTGACAAACGCGCACAAATTTTCCTTCTCGACTACTTTTTTTGCTATTCCATAATTTACCAATTATTTAGATTTTTTTTTCTAAATACCCTTAAAACGAACCACCTCACAAAAACCCAACCACAACAAGTCAAAATGAGAAAGGGAAAATAAAAATCTATTTAAATCTCACTGGTGCCCATTAAATTTAAGATAAAACACATTTATGGAAATAAAGTTAGATACGGTGTACACGTCTTTTCTGGACAAAATTATTATACTCTTAGCTGTCAATTAATTTTTCTTTTAGATATTCCCTACCCCACATTTTACAAAGAAATTAGCATAATGTTGATATAAAAAAGTTGCGTTTATTTTTTATAATAAAGTAAAAGGTCAGAAAAATAAAATTCTTTGAGTAGACGTACTGCTTCTCAGTGTTGAGGTGGACTTTAAGAAAAGAAAAAGAAAAGTTTATAAAAGGGCAAAAGCGGCGAATCAGTTTTCATTGCACATTGAAAACAATATAAAAATGCTGAAAAGTACAGAAAATGGGCCCTTGTTTTTGTCGTTTGTGATGAATCATCACCTCTTAAAGTGAAACACACAAAAAGAAAGAAATAATAATAATAACTCTGATACCCTTTTCAGAAAAATAATAATTTATATATACGTAATTTGTGTATAATAAAGTTGAGAATTGAAAGCATTTATGTACTTTATATATTTCAATTATTTATATAATAATTATTATGACGTACGTGGGTATGGTGTGTGTATTTCGACGCATGTATTTGCACGTGTACACAAGAATTACACTTTGCAAGTATTATGATTTATGAGTTAGTATTTTATTTATTTGGTAATTTTTAATTGATTATAAAGTTGTTTCATGGGCTCTACAACATTTTAGTATATTTTGAATTCTGTTGAGATAATTTTAAATTCGTGTAATTCTACAAGTATTTATCACTGTTATGTGTTTGGTTTAATTTATGATAATTGTTTGGTAGAATAAAGTATACAAATGGCTCGACATATAATAATAAGGGTAACGCGGAAACATTTTTCATTGAAAGTAAGAGACATTAGAGCGAGTTGTTTAGCTTTGCATAGGAGACACATAATCATCATTAAATTGGCTACATCTCAATATAAATATTTAAAAGTGTAATCAGTGCGATTTCACTGTCTCAAATTTTATAAATTTATGATAATTTATGATGAGCCACAAAACTTTCATGTGATTGAAAATTGAGTTTCGAAATATTTTTTTATCAATTTTGTGATAATTCAACTATTTAATTATGATTATAATAATTTTTTTGAATAATTTAGGTATTTTAAATATAATTATGTATAATTTTCAATATTTATGTTGAAATACCAATAGTTTGAAATGCCATACTGTAACTTTTCTATTTATTTATAAATATCATTTTGACAAACCCCATTTTCGATACTACATATTTGTATTGCACCGGTACAATAATTGGAAAACATATAAGTAACTATTAAAATGCAAACCAATCATTTTACTTTCATACCAAATAATGACAAAAATCATGATATTTTCTTCGTTTATTAAAAGTGTCATAATTTTCATATTTAGTGTTTATAAAAAATTTGTTATTTTTATTTCTAGGATGTGATTACACAGGTTAAGTGTTGAATTGCCTATGCAAGTAACCGATGTATAAATTGTTATCATCACAAAGTGTAAAACAACGGACTTAAAATACTTAAAGAACATTGAAAGTACTTTTCACAAATTAAAATTATTATCCCTAGATGTTAATCTATGATGAAATTATTCCCTAATAAGTTGACAGTGAACGTTACAAAATTTACTTATTTATCAAAGATAAAGTCGGACACCCTAAGTTGAAAGTTATCCATAAAAATATAAAAAACTTCCTCACAACACTCGTGTATGAAAACTGAGACACTTCTAAAAAAATAGTTAGAAGTTAAAATACTCGTATCATTAGAAATGTTATTAAAACAGACTCAAAGACAAGCATGATCTTCAGTGATTTCTTCAATAATGCGTGTTTGACTATTGTCGATCTACCTCTCTTATGTATGAGTTGAGAGGCAGTCGACTGAACATCTTGGACCATGTAATGGTCCACAAGGATTGAATTGATCGTGACAATTAACAGCTCCAATTGGTTCCTGAAATATAGAAATCGATCAACTGACTCCTTCATCCTTATCTCTACGATTTGAATCTCGTGCTTCTCGATGCATTTCATAAGCATCCAACTTGACATTCGTATCTTGTACACATTAAAGTAAAAAATGAAAACCATAAAAATAACTAATTTCCTAAGTTCAACAAACTCCTAACATAAACTCATCTTTTATTATTCAACCGCAATCACTTATTATTTATTAAAACCCACATTATCTAATAATCACATTTTATTATTCAACGTCATAATCACTCATTATTTATAAAAATTTACTATTTCTTTATTCAAAAAAACATCTATAATGGAACATTTATCCAATTAAAATACATCTATTAATAATTTATTAAAATATATAATATTTATTATATGATACACTCTTAATGAATAAGGCAGTACTATTGTATTGTCGAAGAAAAAGTGAAACCAAACAAGCCCAACCCGTTTCCTTCGAGATAAAGTAAAAAATGTAAAAATAAAAATGAAATTACTATTTTGCAAAAGTAGAGGTTGGTACATTTTGTGAAACGTGACTATATATAAATATTAGCGCCATGTGTAAAAATCACAGGAGAGAGAAAAAAGAAAGAGAGAAATAGTGTGACAGAAAGAGTATTTGAGAAGCTCATTGCTTCTCTGATTTTGATGTTAGAGAGAGAGAGGAAGGTGTACTGTGCAAGGTTCACAACACACACACACACACACAAGATAAAGACAGGAGAAGGGTCTCATTCTCCTTCACTGCATTTGAGTTTTTCCTTCATCTCACTCAAACCCCATTTCTCTCAAGTTTCGAGAGAGAGAGAGAGAGGCAGAGAGCAATCAAGGTGGAATTTTTCCCCCAATCTAATTTTTATTTTGTTTTATTTTATTTTTTCAATCTGCATATATATATTAAAAACTGATTATTGTTTTGTTGATTGTTCTTTAGCGAGATTTTTCGTTGAGAAATCGATTTATTCATCAAGTAATTATTTCTAGATTGTTTTCCTCTAGCTCATTGCTTTAATCTGGGCAGTTTTTTGTGCTGAACAAATGGAGTTCTGAGTTTGGGTGTGTGCAAATGAACATCTACTGATTCTACACCCGCACTAATTCGAGAAGGGTCTTGATCAGGAGGCTTATTTCCATCTCTCTTTTCTTTTGAATTTTTTTCCTTTTTTTCTGAAGGGTCTTGATCAGGAGGTTTTTACCTGTAGATTAATGTTAGTTATGTTGAGATGAGTGAAAACTCTTTTACATTTTGCTTCATTTTTTCCTTTTTCTACGAACATTTGGATTTCTTTCCTTTCTTTGACGCCTTATCACTATAGTTGAAACTTGAGTATAAAGTTGACTCTTTCACTTTTTCTGTACCATTTCTCATTAATTTCTGACTTATATTTTCTTGGGTGAACTTTTCATTATTTTTAATTCACAGCAATACTGCATTATTCATCTTTGATTCTGGAAAGATCCATTAGCTTAGGTTTTCCTTCGTTTAAATCCCCTAGTTTTTGAAATGATACTTTTATAATAAAAAATTGTGCTGATTGGTAATTTAAACTGAATTAGAGTTTGTTGGGTCAATTCTGCAATGCAGCTCTTGATTATCATTTTTTCCTGCTGCATTTCTTTCTTGGTTTGATCCTGCATTTATTTATTCGAAAATCGACTAATTTTGTGATGGACTCTTGAAATGTGGATACAGGGTATTGATCATTCAGTGGATTTTTGAGGTCTAATTTTTGGGGAAAATGCTGAGGAAGAGGACTAGATCACACCAAAAAGATCAAAACATGAATAGTACAATGCCTGATTCTATGTCGGAGTCGTATTTCCACTCCCACATCTCGAATCAGAAGCATAAAGATAACTCCCTTTTGAAGGTTCCTGGCTTGTTTGTGGGATTCAATGCCAGGAGATCAGATTCTGACTCAGTGAGAAGCCCCACTTCGCCGTTAGATTTTAGGATATTTTCGAGTTTAGGCAATCCCTTTAGGTGTCTCAGATCACAGAATGAGGGGCACCAAAATAGCTGGGATTGTTGCAAAGTAGGCCTAAGCATTATAGATTCTCTTAATCACGAGCTTAATCAAACGGGGAAAAGCATTGCCCAATCATGTGAGAATAAGAATATTCTTTTTGGACGACAGATGAGTGTGAGAAGTCCAACCTTTTGTAGTTCTTTGGAGGCACCTAAGTCACTGCCTAAAGATGTTGCCATTTTTCCTAAACTGGCCAATGCCCGGAAAATTGATTCTGATGTTGTGTTTGAGATTGGGGAGGTCCTGTTCGAGCAGGAGTCTTCTGGAAGCTTCCGTGCTCGTTCAGTGGATTCGAGCAGGTATGGATCACACCTGGCAGATTTTAGGAACCTCAAGTCCAGGCTCGGGTCGGGCAGCTTTGATGTTGAGAAAACAAGGAACCCTGATCGTTGGGGCAGCTCGAGTGGAGAGAAGCTGAGTTCGGTTTCTCCATCAGGAGGAAGTTGTTTTATTAGTTCTATTATTCCCACGAGTGAGATTGAGCTGTCTGAGGATTATACCTGTGTTAGAACTCATGGCCCTAACCCTAAGGTTACTCATATCTTTGGTGACTGTGTTTTAGAATGTCACAACGATGATCTGACTGATTTTTTAAAGAATAGTGAGGGTGACGTTCTTCCTCCTTATCCATCCAAGGATTTCTTGAAATTCTGTTACTTTTGCAAGAAGAGGTTGGATGGTGAGGATATCTACATGTATAGGTTAGCCCGCCTCGACTTTTATTACTATCTTCAAGTTTTTCTGTTGGTATATAGGGTTTAGGGTATTTTGAAGAGACTGATGTTTTCTGCAGAGGCGAGAAGGCGTTTTGCAGCTCAACTTGCCGCTCACAGGAGATGGACATCGATGAGGAGGTGGAGAAAACGAACAACCACTCGTCTGGCCCGTCTGAAACCTGTAGCAGCGACTTGTTCGTGTGAACGCACTGTGGCCATGAATGATGAAACTGCAGCACAGTTAGCCCGTCTGTATCTGATCCTCTTTAACTTAAGAGCTGTTTCTGTATCTGTTTGCGGCTTTGGATGTTCATCGAGCACATATGGCCTTGTGTTCGATCGCGTTTCATCTCTCATGGTGATAGTGTGTGCTAGTAGCTGAGTGTGTGTGGAGGAAGATGGTTTCGACTTAATTTTCTATAACAGGATAGAAGAAAATGCTCTGTTTTGGTGATGTTATAAAGGGTAGTAGCCCTGTCTGTGTGGCTCCCCAATTTTATCACCTGCTTGATGAATTTTGAATCGGTATAAATGGCTAGTTTAAATGCTGTCGTAGATAAGGTTGGTGCGTGAGTAACTCGACATTAATATATGTTATTATTGGTATTCTTGACCAGGAGCTAGTTAGGCTTGAATTCTGGGAATTTACAATTTGCCCCTCCAAAAATAACTGCAGCAATCAGTAATAATTTAATTTAATGTGGGCAGTAGAGATATCATACGAGTTTAAGTTTCCAAGAAAAGTATCATATGTCAATATTACTCTCACTTAATTGTTTTCAACACAACTACTTTACTTTTGATATTCAATGACTAAATGAATCCTCTTTATCCTTAACATTAACTTTTGGACAAAACCCAACGTAATAAATTTATACAAGAAATATAAAGATACTTGAGTTTATAATTAATTGGCAAGACATAAATAGTGAATAAGACAGTTCTAGCAATCATTCATGCAGAGATAATCTAATTCTGATAAAACTTTACTGCTTTTATTAGTGTTACAACAAGTGTTGAAAATTTGATATGAATTATTGCGTAATGTTTGTTTTAGCAAATTTTGGTGCCCTCTCAAGTCATGCAGTGGGAATTCTACCTAATAAGATAAATTCCGTGTAATATAGGGACGTGTGGGTAGGAAATAAATGAGGCAACTACTTTAATTTCAGGGTAGAAGATCAATTGGCTACAGCATATCTGTCTATTTTGACTCACCAACTCATTTTTCATAGAATTTTACTGTTTAAGCGCAAGAGCAGGCGCATATATATATATATATATATATATATATATATATATATATAATTATGGATCCAATGAGAACTCATCTTTTTGAGATTGAGAACCACGATAAGATGTTGAAGATAATGACAAAACAAGAGGGTAAGTTCAATTAAAGCATAACGAAAACATTCTAAAATTGTTGCACAACAAAATAATTTTAGAAAGTTTTATTATTTTGTTATGCACAATTTTATACCGCCTATGTTACAAAGTGCATCATCTTCAACGCCTTATATGTTTGTGTTCAATAGTCAACAAAAAAAATATGATACAAATTCATTTGATCCACTCATATATATATATATATATATATATATATATATATATATATATATAGTTTAAATGTGTTTTTAGTTCAAATAAGAACCATTCTTATCCTAAAAACTAAGAACCAAATGAATTACGTTGATGAAAGTCGATGAATCCGTTGAGAAAGTTAATGAATTCAAAATTCATTAATTTTTCACCAAGGTTCGAATCCCATGAGAGCGAAAATTCTATTTTTGGAATCAAAAATCAACTTTCCCAATTCCTTCGGTGGATTCATCAACTTTCACCGTATTTTACTGATTCATCGCTTTTTGTTCTCATTTGATTTAAAAAATAAATGGTTGTGATTTATTCATTCTCACGATAAATATGGTTCTCACGTTAACCCTCCCATATATATATATATATATATATATATATTTTGGTTGGATCCATTAAGGGTGAGAACTCATATTTTTAAAACAAAAAATTGAGAACCATAATGCATAAGATGTTGAAGATGATGTGTTGAGCACAAGAGCGGTATAAACATTGTTAAATGTATAACGAAAACTTTCTAAAATTGTTGAACAACAAAATAATTTTAGAAAGTTTTCGTTATACACAACTTTATACCGCTTTTTGTTCATCATCTTCAACGTCTTATTGCATGGTTCGCAGAGTTCAAAAAAAGATGTGGTTCCATTTGATCCACTCCTATATATATATATACATATATATATATAGACCATCAATTTATTATGATAAAGGGCTAGGATTTATTCATATTTCTCACCAAAATTTGCATTCTCACATGATCCAGATCATATATATATATAAGAGGATTAATGTGAGAACCATTTTTATCGTGAGAACCAAAAAATGATGAATTCATTATGAAAATTCATGAATCCGTTGGGAAAGTTACTGAATCCAAAAAAATAAATTTTCGTCCCTCATGGGATTCGAACCCGGGTGAAATTTTTTGAATTTTGGAATTCAATAACTTTTTCAACGGATTCATCAACTTTCATAGCAAATTCATTTGGTTCTTAGTTTTTAGGATAAAAGTGGTTCTCATTTGAACCTAACTCTCTCTCTCTCTCTATATATATATATATATATATATGAGTTGATTATAATGGAAATTAATTTAAGATAAGATTTAAAATAATCAGATTTCTAAATTTTTGTTATTTGGAATTTTCATATTCTATTCTTCGTTGTTCGTGTAATTCATGTTATTGCTTCTGTAATCATAGTTCTTGTGCATGCTATCACATTCCAATTAATTGTTATTTTCATGTAATTCATTTTGTTGTGTATGTAATCGTAGTGATTGTGCATATGAGAACAATTACTGTATTCATACCGTAAATGAACATATAAAATCTCTTGATTATAAAAATAAACGGTTACTATTAAAATCTGATGATAATAAATAATAAATAATTTATAATTAATCTTGATCATTAGATTCTAAAAAATGGATGAAACACATTAATTCTCAATTGTAAAAAAAAATCGAGTTCTTCCCTATATATATATAAGGTTTTTATTTAATCCAAAATTTATAATATTCTCATTTAAATAAGATTTTTATTTGAAACTTCTCATATATATATATATATATATATATATATATATATATAGATGAATGAGATCAAATATAAACTAATCTTAAAGTATAAAATATGAATCATTTTCAGTTCCTGATTCGTGAAGAACTACGGTGAATTCATCACTTTACTTGATGAATTCAAACACACCTAGGTTCGAATCCCATGAGGAGCGAATTTATATTTTTCTAAATTCAGTCACTTACACGACAAATTAAGATATTTTCACGATAAATTCAGACGTTTTTACGATGAATTCATAGTTTATATATATACTAGAAACCATACCCACACTAGTAATTAGGGACCAATCATAACCATTAATTTCAATGATCCAACATCCACCAATTAACCCACAAAAACTATTTCCATAGTGCATTTAAGTTCGAAATTTATTCACAAAAATTGTTTAGAGAAAAAAATAAAATAATTATTTACCATGATTTTCGGTCCACAATCACCGAAGAATAAGGGATTCTCTCTAATCCTTTGAAAAACCCTACAACCAAGCTGCAATCTTGAAGATCTAAAAATAAAGCAACTGCTATAAGTTGAAATTCTATGAAAATACGTAGATTTACTTTTTTGTATTGATGAACGTATTAACTATGCTTTTTGTATTAAAAGACACGGATTATGTTTAAATGCTTTATCAGTTGAATACGTATACTTCTCTATGCTTGATTTTAATGCTTTTTATTTGTTTATGATGTCTTTTGATATTGACAATTTTACTGTTTTAATGAATATGTTTATGAAATATGAATAAAAATGCTTTTGCTACATATAAAAACATGTTTCTATTAAATTGTTAATTTGTAAGAACTGAAACATGACTGTACAATGGGTTTGTGTATTATGTTATATATTTGTTTTCTAATGCTCAATTTGTTCATTAACCCATGAGTGCAAATGCAAAGAAATAGATTAGAATACACTCACCTTCAGCCTCCATGATGAATTTGCACAATGAATTGGGAGTAAAAAAAAAAGTAATGAACCATGAACAACTTTTCTCACATTAAGCTAATTGTGAAATAAAAAATAAATCCAATTGAAACGTAAAGTAACTGCATCTTCAAAATCCCAGTTTTATCCTTTATGTAAAATATATTAAATAAAATTGCATTAAAATGATCAATTATTTTCAACCATAAATCTAATATAATCAACGATTAGAATGTGGTTCCTAGTTACTAATGTGAACCTAACTCTATATATAGAGTTAGGTTCAAATAAGAACAACTTTTATTCTAAAAACTAAGAACCAAATGAATTCGCTATTAAAGTTGATGAATCCGTTGAGAAAGTTACTGAATTTAAGAATTCGGAACTTTTCACCTGGGTTCGAATCCCATGAGGGGCGAAAATTCTATTTTTTTGGATTCAGTAACTTTCCCAATGGATCAACTGTCACAGTGAATTCATCATTTTTTGGTTCTCACGATAAAATGGTTCTCACGTTAACCCTCTCACACACACATATATATATAAAAAATTTGGTGAGAAATATGAATAAATAGTAGCCCTTCATCATATTAGGTTGATGGATCGGATTAGATCTTTATGTGCTATCATTACTAACTGAATATGCTATGTTTTTATTTGCTAGAGAAATATTTAGGATATATTAGTAATTTTACTTTTATATGTATCAATTATTTCCTATTTCTGTGAGATTTGAAACCACTAATGTGGAACTATTCATGATCGAATTTTTTGTAAATTCTTTTATATTTTACTGTTTTTCATTTGTCCTCTTGACACAATACTGATTTTGAACATATATTTTTTCACTGTTTATTTAATTTTATTATTATATGTGCTATAAGGTGATTATATTTATTTAAAAATAAGTTGTGCTAAGGATATGTTAAATATGTGCTACAGAATGTTTAATTTGTGCAACAGATAATTATTCATAGTTCAATGCAAAAATAAAATGCAAACTTGTTTGAATTTAGTGCAATGGATATGAATAAAACATATTTTCTTGCAAAATAAATGAATTATTATGCAACATATTATAATTTCAATGTCAGAATACTATATATATATATATATATATATATAGAGTGGATCAAATGAGAACTCTAACTTTTTTGAGAACTAAGAACTAATGTGGTCCATTCATTTTTATAATCTAATGGTCAAGATTAATTATAAATAGTTAATTATCCTCATAATTTAATGATAACCGTTTAGCCCTAAAATCAAGGGATTTGTATATTGATTTTCGTAATTATTCTCGTATGCATAATTACTACTATTATATGCATAACACCATGAATTACATGAATATAACAATGAATTGGAATGAATAGATGCACAAGAACTATGATTATATGCATAACAACATGAATTATATGAACAACGAAAAATAGAATGTAGAATATCCAAATAACGAAAATTTAGAGATTTGGCTATTTTTATCATTAAATAATTATGTGTCGTCCGATCTTACTTAATCTAACGGTAGTTATTGGTTCTTAGTTCTTATCTAAGAGGTGGTTCTCTATAACCAACCCCTATATATATATATATATATATATATATATATATATATATATATATATAAAAAATTGATCAATACATTGAATCTTTTAATTTGTGCTAAATAGTTGTATGATCTTAAGTAAACCACATAGATCAGTGATAATCTTTATAAAACATACATAATATATCAAACATGTGCTATATACATATTAGTAAAATTGTGTTATAAACAAAAATATTGACTGATGCAATGAATTTGTATAATTTGTGCTACATAATTATATGATTTTAAGAAAACCACATAGATCAACGATAAACTTTATAGAACAAAATAGGATGGTTAACTACTGAAATGCAACAATGATCAAATAAAAATAACAAATATTTGTGCAACATAAATATTTACTATGTGTTATATATTAGTAAATGTGTGCTACATGCAACATAAATCAAAATTACCGTTATACAAAATCTTTCAAATAACTACATAACTGTAAAATATAAATAAACTCCGAAAATTCAATTAACTTTGCAAAGAAATCGTCTGAAATAATGGAGCAAAAGATTTGAGGAAAAGAAAAATCGAATAACTTACCATCAATAAAGATTTGGAAGATATACAAATAAATCCCAAGAATTAAGGGATGTGAGAGAGAAAAATAATAATACTTTTTAACCTTTTTCAATTGAATGCAGTAAAATATTATCGATGTCATCAATTCGTCAGTATTAAATCTGGACCATAAATTACAATTGGATCAGTGGATATGATATATATTCTTATTTGTTATACATATAGGTATTCACAATATAACCATCTTATATGTGTATAGGGTTGGGTTACCGTAGTACCCAGTTCTTAGATAGTATATAGTACCAAATCTAAACCACACATTTTGAAAATGTGACCTTACCACAAGCTGACACATGGCAGTCCCCTTTTTCATTTATGTATCTTTTTAATTTTCGCAATTGTATATTGAACAAAAATAAAAACTTAGTCTTCTTTTTATTCTTCTCATATCCTTCGATTTTCTTTTTCTTCTTCGATTTTTTTTACGGCGTCGGCGGTGACGGGTAGCGGCGGTTGCTGTGCGACAACAACGACGGTGGCGGCACGGCAACAACGGTGTGAAACATAAGACAACATTTTTTGAAAGAAAAACATAAATAAAATAAGATTTTGAGAAATTTTGTGAAAAAAAAGATGTGGTTTTTGAAGGATCAATAGACATGGTGGTTATGGCGGTAGTTTATGGCGAAGTTCGCCGGTAATCGGAGAAAGAAGCGGCAAAACAACGGAGAAGGATAATGAGGAGTTTTGCGGTCGAAAATGAAATATACATATTATAAAACGTAAAAATGCATACCACAAAACGTCAACATGCATTCTATAAAATGTAAACATGCATATTAAAAAATATAAACATGTATATTTTCTAACAAAAATATGCATATTACAAAACAATAATCTGCGTATGACTAAACACAAACATGCATACTACGAAACACAAACTTGCATACTTTAAAAAAGAAAATCATAAGTTTCTCATTCACGATATCTCTCTTTATATCTTCTCCAATATACACAAACACTTATCTTGTTGATTATTGTTGATCATTTGTTTTCTTTCGAAATATGAAGTTAGAAGTAATTTATCTAAACGTGAGAATTAATTTTGGAGAAATCAATCACATATGCATTTTGTGTTCAACATTATACCGTTTTATGTTCAATTATATGTAATTTCTGTATAACAATATATATGTAGTTTTTGGAGAAATAAATCTCATAATTTTTTTTAACATGAATGTAGTTTTGTGTTCAAACATATGCAGTTTTCTGTTTTTAAACATGCGTGATTTTTTTATATTACATAAAAAATCAAATTACTAATATACCCTTACTATAGCGAAATCAGCGTCAAATGGCTTAAAAAATTCTCAAAGTTCAAATAAGAAATATTTATATGAAAGTTATTGAATCCATATTCAAAAATTTCACCCATAGTTCGAATCCCATGGGAGGAGAATTTTTTTGTTTTTTTGGATTCAATAACTTTTAAAGCAGATTCATAAACTTTCACACCGAATTCATCATTTTTAATTCTCATGATAAAAATAGTTCTCACGTTAACACTCTCTCACACACAACATACACATGCATGCGCTCACACACACACACACACACACACACACACACATATATATATATATATATATATATATATATATATATATATATATATATATATATATATATATATGGGGTGGTTATAGAGGAACCACCCCTATGTAGAGAAATAGGAACTAATCTACACCATCAAAATTAATAGATTTAATGGTTGAGATCAAGAATCAGAAATAACGAATTATGAATTAATTACAGATATTATATACGTATTTCTATATTTACGTGTGAATAAGGGTGATTTAGTAATTTTATTGCACAAAATCGTAACTCTCTCTCTCCTTTCCGAAATTTCCGAAATTTTAGTGATTTAGTAATTTTATTTCTATATTCACGTATTTCCGAAATAATGGTTGTATTCATTTCCCTCTGATAAATGGTTATGCATATGAAATACGTTTATTATGCATATGAAATACGTTTATTATGCATACGAAATCGGAAGACATATTGTATTCATTTCCCTCTGATAAATGGTTATGCATATGAAATACGTCTATTATGCATATGAAATACGTTTATTATGCATATGAAATCGGAAGACGTATTGTATTCATTTCCCTCTGATAAATGGTTATGCATATGAAATACGTTTATTATGCATATGAAATCGGAAGACGTATTGTATTCATTTCCCTCTAATAAATGGTTATGCATATGAAATACGTTTATTATGCATATGAAATACGTCTATTATGCATACGAAATCGAAAGACGTATTGTATTCATTTCCCTCTGATAAATGGTTATGCATATGAAATACGTCTATTATGCATACTAAACATAAAAAATGATGTTGGCAAATCAAAAAAAAACAAACAAACCTCCATTCGCCATTTCTTATTGAGCGCTATTGATAAACTAGAAGACGGTAATTAACAATTACTGATATGGAATAAACTACAAGACGATTTATTGCTATATACAATCTTTATGGATATGGAATCCCATAATTATAGGATGTTTACGGTTATATATGAAAAATTGACTAAAATATCCTTATTATTACAATTATATAATTTGAACGTGGATTTCCATCCATTTAATCAAAGTCGTCGATTACCATAAATTAACAAACAGATTAGTTCCTAGTTCCTAATTTATTTATGGTTCTCAATTGATCCATCCCTATATATATATATATATATATATATATATATATATATATATATATAGAGAGAGAGAGAGAGAGAGAGAGAGAGAGTGTGAGGTTCAAATAAGAACCAATTTTAACGTGAGAACTAAGAACTACGAAAATTCTTTACGAACAAAATGAATATGCTATGAAAGTTAATGAATACATGAAGTTAATGAATCCAAAATTTCTCTTCCACAATTTTCACCGTGGTTCGAATCCATGAGAGACGAAAATTCTATTTTTTTATTCATTAACTTTCACAACAGATTCATTAACTTCATCATAGATATTCATTTCTCATATTCTCATTATAAAATGGTTCTCACGTTAACCTCCCTATATATATATATAATTTATATATAGTGAGAACGTGAGAATCATTTTCAATCATTAGATCGCGAAGATCTACAGTGAATGTATCACTTCATCGGATGAGTGCATCAAGGTTCAAACATCATGAGGAGCGAAAATTCAATTGTTTTTTTAGCGCAATAACTTTCATAGAGAATGCATTGACACTGAATCTAGTTATAATTCATTTTTTTTAGAACTTGAGAATCATGCACATACGTATAAAGTTGATAAACGAAATCTATAAAATTGTGTACAAAGAAAACTTTCTAAAATTATTGCACAACAAAATAATTTTTAGAAAGTTTTCATTATGCATAACTTTATAGTATTTTATACATCATCTTTACACATCTTATGTATAATTTTCAAAAACGATATAGTTCTCATTTGATCCACTCCATATATATAGAGACATGCATAGAGAATTTGTGTTATGTATATACTCCCTTCGTTTTTTATAAGTATTTCTACCATCAAATTATATATATCAAGAAAATTAGAAAAATTTACTTTTGTAATCTCATTAATTACCATGATAAATATATTTATACAATTAATTATCAAATTCTAAAAGTATTAAATAAGGGTATAGAGGAAATACATCATAATTTTACTCTCATTGTGAATTATAACACTTATTAAAAAAACAAGGAATTAACAAATACTAATAAAACACTTAAAAAAGAATAGAAGGAGTATCTTATATAGTATGTAAATTTCATAATTTGATCTGCTTTATCTAATGAATGAGATTCTCCGCCTTTTTAGTTTTTTAAATAGGTTTCTAATGGTAAGAGTATGAATGCATTTTCAATACTTAGGCCCTCTTTGGTAGCTTATGTAGGTTGTACCATGTTATGTTTAATTTTAATCAAGACATGTTAGTTGGGTTAGGTTATGGATCATGGGTCTTTTATTTGGTAGCTTGTTTTGAAAACCCAGATACATCTTTCTTCTTCCTCTCTCTTCTTCCTCTCACCTTCTCTCTCTCCCCTATCACCTTCTCGCCTCTCTCCTTCCTCTCACCTTCTCGGCCCTCTCTCTCTCTCCCCTCTCACCTTCTCGCCTCTCTCTTCTTCCTCTCACCTTCTCGGCACTCTCTCTCTCTCCCCTCTCTCTTCTTCCTCTCACCTTCTCGGCACTCTCTCTCTTCCCCCTCTCTGGTTCGTTTCTTCAGCCATTTGAGAAACTCAATAAAGAAGAGAGTAGCAATAATGTAAAATTGAATGAAAGTTTGACCAATTTCAAATGTAAACTAGCTTAAACACACCTTACGAGCTGGTCACAAAACTAATCGAAACAAGGATTTTAGTAACGGGCTTTGAGTTAAGAACGGGCCTTCAAAATAAATAACATGCCTACCAAATGTCCATTTTTTGGGCTTACTCAAAACCAAACCAGTTAAAACAAGCCAACCAAAGAGGGGCTTAATGTTAAATACAGAAATATATATTGTTGAACACATAAATACATAAATTAAATTCAAAAAATTTACAATCATCTAGAACTTGTATATTCCTATTTTAACAGGATTTCATCATGTAGTTAAAAGATATTTATATTTTTTTTACGCTTAGTGTTAAACACAAAAACTGCATAAGATTAAACACAAAAAAAAATGAACAAGGTTAATCACAAAAGTGCATTATTGAACACAAAATGCATAAAGTAAATTCATAGGATATGCGCTTTTTTACGATAAGCAGGATCTGCGTTAAATGCATCTCAATTCTCCAAATTTTCACTATGAATGGTCAATATTAGGTACTATATACTACCAAAGTCATGAATATTATATGAATCCAACCCTAAGAATACATACACATGTATGTATTTTCAAGACAATATGATCAACTCAATATGATTTAATGGAGTAGATTACAAAAAAATTGGCTTGAAATTTGACTAATTACCACAATGAAATCAGATCTACAAATTGAGAGAACCTAACATTTATGTTTACTTTTCCAGTTATGAATTGAATACAACTATAATCTTCCAGCAAAAAACTTAAAAACAGGTGCTGGTATCAACCTGAAGAAACAATCCATTTGAAACCACAACTATGAATCAAATTCTACACAATCTAACAAAGTGCATAAAATCGTAAGAAGCTTACAGAAAGACTATTCTGCCAAGTCTGTCGATCCTCCGAAAAATGTACATCCTACAAGACAAGCAGATTAGACAACATAATACCACATAAATGGGATACATAAATATTACTTTCTTTGAACCCGTGCTGCATTTATAAAATATTGAAATTAATTTTCTCCAGTTAGATTTTCTTCAAAAATCAGAACTTGAGAAAAGTTGGAAGCACTCTCTAGGCTTTATACATACATTACACATGCTAGCACACAAAATTAAAAGTTTTAGTCATGAAAATCACGAGCAAGATGGCTAGCATAATTCGATACCTCTCAACTGTTTTATCATCATCGCAAACACCTCAGTACAACCTGCCGCTACATCCTGCAGAACCGCAGTAACAATTCTTAACCTTAACATTTCCGTCCGAGTCGCGAATCTGACCCAGAGAGTAGTTGTAAGAATAGTTGAGCTCCTGGAGAGGCGGAATGTTCTCCATTGCAAAAAGCATCACGTGGGGTATTCTCTTGTCATCATTGTCATAAATCACATTTTGCGCCCAGAGGTTGGGCGCGCAGCTGTGATTAATGAACCTCCCGACACTCCCATACGTCAATGCATCAATCGTGAAACCCCCTCTTTTAAGCTCAGTAGCAGATTCTTCGTCATCAGAATTGGAGGGGGAATCCATTAGATTCTGCCCTATGTCAAAGAGATACTCATCATTGCCAATTCTTTGCTCAGCTTCTTTATCTTCAAGAAGTTCTCCTGTGTACTCACATATGAAGCTTCCAGAAGGTATGGAAGCCAGGGCCCTCACACCCCACCCTCTCGACTCCGTCTTGAAGATCTCAAGCTGAAACTTGATGCCACGTTGTGTGGCCCTGTTATAGCAGGAAGGGGGGCATTTACAATGGGGACCACACTCGTACACAAGAGGCTTAGTTTCCACCAAAGCTCCGTTGTGGTTATATGGGATTGCGCCTCCATTTCTACGTGCACATGCGCATTTTTTCTTGGCAGAACATCGTCCGACACAATTGCAACCTTCTGGGGGGCTTGGACGGTACCAATCAGGGTACATCATCTTTGAAATGTAGTTGAATTTAGGTGGTTTTTCATCGTCTATAGTATTCACTGCCCAAATAGGAATGTGCTCTTTTCCATAAGAAATATCAGGGACACGCACTCCTGGGCGGGTTTTGGACTTGCTCGACTTCTTCAACTCTTTCCAAGCAAGCTCCGGCTGACCAGGATTCCTCCTCAACTCAAACATAAAAACCTGCTTACCATGTGGCCCTTTTTCTGTACAGCAATCTGTCACAGTATATAGCCCATCATAAACATAAGTAGTGACCAATTTAGGCTTGGTATCCAGAGAGTCAACCAATTTCATCTCCTTCCACCCACGAACAACACGCACTGGTGTCTTTGCGTCTATACTATTCTTTAGAGCCAAATTCCCCCTTTCGAGCTTTTGATCTTCAGGTTGCTTAGACTTCCCAACAATATTTCCTCCTTGCCCACAGTATCTTAAGACATCAGCATTCTCCACATCATCATGATAAGCCCCGGAAGTAACAATACTGGTAGCAAGTGGAACTTCATTAACCTTCACACTATCTATACCAGACTGGAATGGGAAGTGAATGCCAACAACAGCAAGCTCCACCCTGTATTGAAACTCGTCTCCCACTTCAACTCCTGGAACTGCTCCAATCATTTTAGTTGTATTTACATATTTTTGGTTGTCCTTGAGAGCCTGTGCAGTCAATAGATCAATCCTTCTGCCTTTTCTTCCCAACTGCTTTGATCTTCCTTCCTCTCCTTCAACTGGGTTTGCATCTTCTTCTTCTTCTTCTCGTTGCAAGATCTTTCTACAAGTAGCATTGAACAACCGAAGAGTTTCTCTCACTCTGTTGCGGGCATCACCAAGACCAGAACTCTTGGGACCAAAGCGAGGGAAGGTTATTTCAAATTCTTCTCGGTTAAGGCTGGCAGGAGAATTTGTAGCAAAATCACCATCATGATCAAGATCTCCATCATCTCCAAGCGCCAAAGCATCAGGTCCCTCATTTACATCATTGGACATAAGAAATTTGTTGTTCTTCTTCTTAGATGACATACTCAGAGATTTCATTTCAGGCTTACTTTTTCTGGCAACGGCCTTGCCCTTCTGTCGCCAAGACAAATTCTGCTTCCTCTTTTTTGTTCCACTTGTCCCTCCATTTGAGTTAGTTATTGTTTTCTTCGTCTTCCATGGACAATTAGGTGCAGCCATCAGACCGTGCACAACCTCCCTATCCACATCATCCTTTGAGCCAATAGCACTATGTGAATTGTTCCCTTCATCACTATATACTGGAGAACAATCAACCACATTCATTCTGATAGGTTCTACACAATCATTATCACTGCTGTCAACCTCTGCCTTGAACATGGATATAGGAATGGCTTCATGTATGCACTCATTGCCGGCACGATGATCTCCCTCGTTTATGAAGGTTGATTTACCATGAGTTTTATCTCCATCATGTGAATCAGGACTTGTATTTTTTGGAGATGGATAGCCTGATGAATTTGCTTTGTGATTAGTGTCCAAAGCATCAGCTTGTAGAGGCACGTTCCCCTGTCTCCTCTTTAGACCATCTGTTCCACCATCTGGACTGTTTAAAGCAGCTTTTGATTTCCTCCATGGGCAATATGGTGCAGCCATCAGGCCATGTACAAGCTCCGTATTTGAGTCATTCCTGGAGCTAAAATCACTATGTGGAGGCATATCATTATTAGTTATATCTGGTGAAAAAGTCGTAACTTCTTTCCCAACTGACTTTCCAGCATCCTCAATGCTGATATTCACCAAAGCCTTAGACATGGTATATGATTCTGGACTTGCTCCATTTCTCTCAGTGATGCCATGCTGTAAATCTCTGTTGAATTCTTCAAATTCCATTGCCCCCTCTTCTGCAGTGGCTACCACCATTTCTCCTAGCAATCCTCTTCCAGCACTATCATTCAATATTTCAATTTCTTCAATTTTAACATGTACGTCGTGAAGCCCATCGACGCATTCTCCAGAGGTCGTGAGCATCTCACCTGTTATCTCCCTCTCTGAGATATCCTTCGACATAAGAGGTTCTGGCATCACTTCAACTTCCTCAGTTCTATCCAGACTAACCTTACCCGGGGTAGCCACCCCCTTTACTTCTTCAATTGATAAAGAAACATTTATGCCACAATATGGAGGAAAATCACGAACAGCAGATACTCTTCTAGGATGGTATTTATCTCTTGGCCTTATGGAAGTCTCTGGCTGAATACTGCCACAAATGGCAGAATATTCCAGAGGATCACCCAGGGACTCAGCCACCTCAACACCGGAGTTCTGAAATGAAGCCACACCATTATCCTCCTTTAACTTTTCCAACACTGCCTGACCTCCAGAATGATCAAGAGTCTTCATGTCATTCACTATGTCAACTCCAACAAGATCTGGTTCCGGCATCACTTCCTGAACTGTATTTGGGAGACAGTTTATTACCGTTGTTACCACATTTCCCACATATGTACCCAATTGTTCATCTCTCTCTATCTCAACCACATTATATACTGC
Organism: Salvia rosmarinus; assembly: GCA_036937905.1. Classification (NCBI taxonomy): domain Eukaryota; kingdom Viridiplantae; phylum Streptophyta; class Magnoliopsida; order Lamiales; family Lamiaceae; genus Salvia; species Salvia rosmarinus. The sequence continues at coordinate 100,732,158 of CM072816.1, forward strand.
TTCCTGTCTGTACGATTCAGCCTCGCCCGGTATTTTAGTTCCAACAGAACCAATTTCCATGACCAGCTTCATGGAGACAGTTACATTCTCCTTTGCCTTTTCGATTAATGTATCCAACGTCTCAGTCATCGGTATGTCTGTGCTACCATTTATGCCAGCACATTGCCGGAGAGTTGAGGAAGTTGGTGAACTGACTTCTTCACATGATTGACACTCCACCTCAGTGTTGGTTGGTTCCAAATTTACAACACCTGGAGCATCTATACTCCTAGCGGCCTCACTACCACAAATTTCTTCTGGTCTCAAGTTCACTGGCACTGCATTGGGGCCACACTCAGGCGGGAAATCACGGGCGGTAGATACCTTCCTGGGCTTATATTTAGGCATACAACCATTCTCCAGAGGTCGCTTATTTGAGACCTCATTAGACAAGCTATCCTTTGAAAATGAAACCATTTTCTGATGTCAACTATTGCAAGAAGTCAACTGTCAACCTGAAAATCTAGAGAGAGAAAAAAGTAGTCAATGACACATTAAATTTAAGGCTGGCACTAGCTAGATTAGTGTTATAAAATTTCCGCCATGGCGCCGCGGTGGCAGTTTTTAAGGATTTTGCCATGACCACCTCATGGCATGGCATCTTCCCAATGGCGCGCCATGGCGGCTGCCATGACCATGACGGCAGTGGCAGGTATGGCGGTTATGGCACAAATGGCGCTGACAATTAAAATAAAATGGGTCAAACCCGAGCCAAACCAAACCAAACCCAAACCCAAACCCAGCCCACACTAAAATTAGAGTTTTTATCTTATAAAAGAGTGATTCGCAGCTTTCCCTCTTCTCCTTAGCTTCAAAAAGAAACCTATTCTTCGCTCTACACCAAGACCACCGGCCACCGGCAACCACCAGCGACGCCGGCGACCATCGGCAATGACTCAGGCAGACAGAGTTGGTCGAATGCTTCACTTTTTTTTCTTTGGTTGTTTCTTCCAATTTTTTCTCTTCTTTATAATAAATAAAACTGCAATTTCTCAATATGAAAATCGAACCTTTTATAATTTTGAAAAATGTAAGAAGTTATATATATAATCTTTCTGTATATAAATGAAAGTTGCTTCAAAGTTTCACAAGTGCTTCTTCGTGTTTAGGCCACAGAGATAATTAATTTTGCAACTACATGACTTTAGTTAGCATAATATTAAGGTCTTCCAACCCTTCCTTCAACTTAGACACAAAAACAATCTCTTGAACAAATCAAATAGAGACATAACTAAATGAAGACTAATTAATACAATCAGCTTCTGCATAGTGCTAGTTGCTGCAGTAAATTAATAATTTCAAATTACAAAAATCAAAAATATATTAAAAATTAAATACCTTATATGTTAGACATATTTATATTTATAAGTTTATGATTTAATATTTGTGTTGAACTTGAAACTTATGTTTTATAGACCTATAATAGTATAGTTTATGTGTGTGCTTTAATGATTATGTTTTCTACTGTTTTATCAATTCTACAGTTTTCAGTTATTAATTATAGTATATATATTATATTTTATTTAATCCGCCATGCTTCCGCCATAACGCGCCACGCCATCCGCCATGACCCGCCATCCGCCATCGATAACTATGAGTTACTAAAAAAATGAACAACAAATATACAATAATACTGTTCCGCCAATCAAAACATGCGTGCATATAGCAATCTTAGAACATAAACTATAGGGCAAAAAGGCAAAAAAGCTAAACGTGAAAAACTGGTGAAAATGTCGAGCTAAATGCGTACTCCCAGCAACAGCAACACAGTAACAATGAAAAGAGGGCAAACAACAACAACAACAACAAAACGCGCAATGATCGATTCAAAAATCCACACAGGCAAGTAAGCAACCACAGAAAAACATGCAGGAATACCTGACGCAATCTCTCCGAATAATCGAAAACGAATTGCAAGAATCTGTCACCGCAAAAGCTGCACTAGAAAAAAAAACATTATTTTCCAGAAATCAGCACTAAATCAAACCGAATCGCAATCAAAAAAATCAGAAAAAAACAAAAATTAAACGAAATGGTGATTTATCTACCGAGTCATCGTCGCCGCGGCGGAGATGCACGAACCATCCGATTCCACCTTCAGGCGAGCATGGATGCATATATACACGCAGAGTGGCGGGTGATTGTGTGTGTGAAGATTGGGAATGGGAGAATTGGATCAACGGTACTTAATTTAATCTGCAGCGGAAAATAAGTGTCGGAGTGGAAAGGAAAAGGAAAATTTGCGCAGTGGTGCAATAGATGGATGAATTTACCATTTTAGCCCTCGAGATTTGGGAAAACATATGCATTGTCTGGTGCGAAGCTGAGGGACGCGTGGTGGGCGAATTAACTGAATCTAGGGCCGCCTCTCAAGGATCCACTACTCGAATTTTTCCGGGTCTGATCATTTCTTGATCCAATTTTTTTTATAGGAATATTTGTAAGTGTATCTTAATAAATTGACTTTATGATAATTTTAATTTAATAAATAAATTATATATTAATCAAATCTAATAAATTGATTTTGTATAATTTTAGTCGTAATGATTTTTCGGTAAGGAAAAGCACAATTGGGCTTGAAAATAACATGTGACCGTAAGTCAATTTCAATAACGTTTTTGACTTGTGTTTTCTATATGTCATTTTTAGTACTAACAATTTTTTCATGTCAAAAATCACTTATGGACTAAATTTTTCATAAAATCAATTTATTAGACTTGATTAAGGTATTATTGATATATTAAACTAAAATTATCACAAAGTCAATTTATTGACCTAAAATTGTGTGTTTTCCTTTTTAAAAATATTTGATTTTACTCTCTCTCTCTCTCTCTCTCTCTCGGTTGAGTGAGTAAAATGACATGAATGATAATGGAGCTTCATATGTTAGATTTGTACTTATGACTATTGCTGACAAAGTAGCTGGTCGGGCCAGCCCGGCCTTCAGGCTCGTCGGACTTTTATATTTTTCGGGCCAAGTCGGGCCTGCTCAAAATTTTTTGGGCCTCAAAATATGTAACCTAAATCAACCTCGGTCGGGTTTCGAGCGGACGAGCTTTTTTTAGATCATTTTTCTAATTTTTTTAATATATAAAATTAATATTTTTAATTGTAAATAAATCAATAATTATATAATATAAATTATTATTATTATTACAAATTATAAATATGTATATTAAATAATATTATAAATATGTATATTTAATAGAATATTGACGGAGTTTTTAGCCCAAACCCCAGCTTTTTTTACCGTAGCTTCGGTAAGCCCAGGTTTTTTCGGCCGGCTTTTAGGCCCGATTTTTTCAGGTTATTTTTAAGCTCAAACCATTGAAACCTCGGGTACCCCGTGTGAGTTTTTCGGGTCGGATTCATTTTACCGGCTCTACTTATGACCCATTTGTTTGTCAAGTGTTTTGAGAAAGTAATCCGATTTCTAATTATTAAATTGATATATTTGGTTTAATTATATATAAAAAAAGTAATCTGAATTCTAAAAACAAGAAAGATATATTAAATTCCAAATTCGTATTCTCTAACCTAATCTAGCTATTATTTTACCTTAATTTTAGGATTCTAAAAGAAACGGACGCTCCCTCTGTCTCGCTCTCTTTCTCTCTCGCTTTCTCTACAAATCTTATTGAAAGCTTAATGGACTAGTTATTAAGTTGGGCCTGATTAATTAAATGTTAGACATTGTTAATTAAACTAAAGCCCATTCAATAGTAGTGGGTGGTTATCTTTATAATGGAATGTTAATCTTTGAGATTAACGTGAAACCAGAAATCAGAGAACACACACTTGAATACGTACTGCAAAATTCAATAGGAGATTCTTGGTTTCTCTCGTTGAATTTTGGCTACCGAGGAATTGTTCCTGCGACTGATTAATTACACGTGGATACCATAGTAGTGGAAACGCTCTTGAAGGATTCCTTGGAAGCTTTACTACTACCTGGAAGCGTAATAAACACGTAAGTCTTCGATCTTCGTGTTCTAGGGCTCATCGCATGCTTTAATTATAGATCTAAGATCCGTTTGATTGTATTATTCATTGCGCATTAGATGTTGTCAAGAACGAATACTAACAATGGTATCAGAGCCCGGCTCGATTTATAATTAATTTGTGTTCTAGTTTAATTGTGGATTTTGAAAAATTTGGAAATTTGAAAATCTGATTTTTGAAATCAGAAATTATTTTTTGTGTAATTGGAAATTGTAATCTGATTTTTGAAATCGAAAATTAATTTTGATTTTTTGAAAAATCGAAAAACAAATTTCTGGGAAAAGAAATCTGAAATTTTGGAAATTTTCTTGTTTTGGAAACTGAATCGCTGCTCACCGCCGACTGAGTCGCCGCCTCGCCGAATCGCGGCGTTGGAAGAAACGCGCGGCGGGGGACGTCGGGCGTCGCTACTGGTCGGCCGCAGCGCCGGGCGCCCATCGGCGAAGGCGGCGGCGCGAAGCGTCCGTCGTCAGCCGCCAGCGCGCGTGGCGTTGCTACCGGTCCTCTCGTTGCGCCGAGCTTTCGCGTCTTGGCGAGGACGAACACGCAGACGACAACACCGGAATCGCCGGCGAAGGCGAAGGGGTGGCGGCGCGGTTTGCAGAAAACCTAACGCGGTTAGGCGGGTGGGCCATTTCGCGTGGGCGGGTGGGCCACCGCGTCCGCGTCGCTTGGCCATCCGGCCGGGCATTTGGGTCGCGAGCATGAGCTTCGGGCCGCGTCGTGGCGGGGCTTTGGCACAAGATCCGGGCCGCGAATCAAGTGTTTTTTCTTTTTTGTGGCGACCAATTGGTTGTCTGACTCTATATATAAAAAAAAATTTTTATTAATTTAGAATTAATAAAATTATATTTCAATTACACAATTTTGATTTATTAATTGGATTAATAAATTTTGTTTTAATGTTGTTAATTTTGAAATAATAACATTAATTTCGATTTTGTATTAATTTAGAATTAATACAATCTAATTATGTACATGGATTTAATTTATTAATTTAGAATTAATAAATTTAATCATAGTTTTAGAAATTAATTTATTAATTAGATTAATAAATTTTAATTATATTATTATTTTGAAATAATAATATAAGGTTTGATTTTATATTAATTTAGAATTAATATAATTTGCAAATGTACATGGATTAATTTTATTAGTTTAGAATTAATAACTCTAATCACTATTTTGAACATTAATTTATTAATTAGATTAATAAATTTTAACTTTATTATTATTTTTGAAATAATAGTATAAAGTTTGATTTTATATTAATTTAGAATTAATATAATTTACTAATGTTCATTAATTAGAGAATTGATTTATTAATTAGATTAATAAATCTTAATAGATTATTATTTTAGAAATAATAATGCTAAATGAATATTTATATTAATTTGGAATTAATATAAATGCCTAAATCCACTTTTAATTAGAGAATTAAATTATTAATTAGATTAATGAATTTATTCGTTGAGCCCTATTTGCTGTTTTCTGTGATAAGCATGTTATTTGATTTTATGCTTATTTTAACTATAGTAGTTAAAGACCGCTTTTATGTTTGGGTAGGCGGCGCCCAATACTTGTAGTCCGTGTTACTATGTTTGGGTAGACGGCGCCTAATATATGTGGTCCGATTTCATGCCCGGGTAGGCGGCACTCCAAGAATTGTTTTAATTTAATATTGGATATTAAATATACAATTAGTATCACATGTTTTTATCCCCACTAAAATACAAGTCTAGTTTTTGAAACAAACGCATCGTCCATCATAATTGTATGAGGATCCTAGCCTCTTTCGCCCAAGAGTTTTACACCAAAGTGTTTACTCCCAAATCGACAAGCAAAGGCTCATTCATAGATGCATGGTTGGCATCGTGTGATGGGTTGATTTGCTTAATTATTTTGAAACACCAAAGCGATCAAAATAATTAGTGGATGCATATTAATTGGATTAATAAACCAAGAATTGTAAATTTATTTGTTGTGATCGGTTTTGAAACCCACCAAGTATTATTATTGTAGTCATCGGCAAAGCAGAGGCTATGATAATATAATACTGAATCGCTACAAATCAATGTTGCAATCGGCTTGAGGCTCACCGAGTGATATTATTTACGTCATCACCAAAGCAGAGGTGTAATAATATTGATTGGATCTTGGACTACTAAGATTTATATATTTGTTATAAACCGTATTTTGCATTTGGGGTGCAATATATGTTAAAATTAGTGGGAGCTAATCAATACAATAAACCCTTGTTTGATTAGTGATACGATTGTGATCTGTGTTAACTTTGTTCTAATTTGTTCTATTTCTGTTAATTTTATTCAGTTACGATGTCGACTATGTTAGATAAATGTTTGTTGGAAACAAATTGTTTGACTGGGTCAAACTATACGGATTGGCTACGTTGCCTGCGTTTGGTATTAAGGACGGAAAAGATTGAGTATGTATTGGACAAATCAATCAAGATCATCCCGATGAGCGCTCTCCGAGTATGCCTCGCTTGATGTGGTTGCTCATGAGAAGCACGTTGGGGATGCTATGTCGGCTCAGAGCATTATGTTGACTTCTATGAGTTTGGAACTCCAAAGGCAACATGAATGTATGCTACCTTATGAAATGATTCAGCACTTGAAGAGTTTGTTTGCCTTAGAGGCACAAGCCTTGGAGTATAAGATACTCCGAGATCTCTCCAAGAGCACGTTTCATGAGAAGGGGCACTGGAAGAGAGACTGCCCAAAATTTAAGGCACAAGGTGCAATGGGTGATAGCTCGGGTATATTTGTCGTTGAGATAAATATGTCTATAAATAATTCACATTCTTGGGTATTAGATACCGGCTGTGGCTCACACATTTGTAATAATGTGGAGGGGCTTTGTGACAGCAGGAAGGTGAATCCTGGGGAGGTTGACCTACGCGTGGGAAATGGAGCAAGAGTTGCTGCCGAACGCGTGGGGACTTATAGATTGGATCTTCCTTCAAGTTATAGACTAGATTTACATAATTGTTATTTCGTTCTCGCTATTTCAAAGAATATTATTTCCATTCCAATGTTAGACATTGAAGGGTTTTCCTTCCATTTTAGAAATGGTAAATGCTCGTTTTCTCATAACGGAGTGACTTATGGAAAAGCTTTTCTTACGAATGGTTTATATATGCTTGAATGTGAACGAGATATTCTCAATGTACAAAACAAACGACCTAAGCTAAGTAATAATAATAATGCTACTTATCTTTGGCATTGTAGACTTGGTCATATCAATGAGAAAAGGATAGCAAGATTGAGAAAATTGGATTATCTCACACCATTTGATTTTGAATCATATGGTACTTGTGAATCTTGTCTCAAAGGAAAGATGACTAAGAAACCACTTTCTGGGAAAGGGTTACGAGCCAAAGAATTGCTAGAGTTGATCCACTCAGATGTGTGTGGACCGTTTCCAACTCAAGCAAAAGGTGGATATTCGTACTTCATAACTTTCATCGATGATTTTCAAGATATGGATATGTGTATCTAATGAAACACAAACCGGGCTCTTGATAAATTTAAAGAGTTTAAGTTAGAAGTCGAGAAACAACTTGGTAAAAGTATTAAGAGTCTTCGATCGATCGAGAGGGAATACTTAAGCCGAGAATTTCTTGATTACTTGAAATCACATGGAATCCGGTCGATCGACACTCCGGAACACCACAAATGAATGGTGTATCCGAGAGAAGAAATCGAACTTTATTAGATATGGTTCGATCCATGATGAGTTTCGCTAGTCTCCCTTTATTCCTTTGGGGCTACGCCTTACTAATCGCCGTTTATATTCTCGAATAGGTTCCATCTAAATCACGAGAAACGCCATATGAACTATGGTGTGGTAAATGGCAAGTCTTAAACATATGCGACTGGGTTGTCCCGCTTTGTTAAAAAGATGCGATCGATAAGTTGGAATCAAAAGTGAGAAATGTTATTTTGTGGGATATCCAAAGGAAACAAAAGGATATGAATTCTACTCACCGGAGATCACAAGGTGATAATTTCTAGAATGTGACGCTTTCTTGAAGACTCTTACGCTTCCAAGGAACAAGGTCACAACGAGGTAGATCTTGAAGCAATTCAAGAACCACAAAATGACACAGAGGACGAAGGATTGTTTAATGGTGTAAACAAGAATTCGGTGGGAGTATTTGATGATCTATCGGGAGGAAATGACTCTTGAGGGCCACCACCATCTCAAGAAGACAATGAGACTCATCAAATACAAGATGACACAATAGTTGTGCCACCTCCACCTCAAGAAAATCATGATGAAATTCTTGAGAATATCCAAATGTTGATCGATCAACACGGAAGAACCTACTCACGCTCGTAATGAACACCTGAACTCACAAAACAACCCAACTCAATAGGCCACAGAGGACTGGTCGCACCGAAAGATTGAATCTAATGGTTGAGAACCAAGATGATGAAATCGAATCGGATGATGATGAACCTAAGACCTATAATGAAGCGGTGTCCGCACCGATTCAAAGATGTGGCTTGAAGCCTTAATATCGAAATGGACTCGATGTATTTCAATCTAGTCGGGAACTAGTTGATGACTTACCGATGGGGTTTACCCCATAGTCAAAATGGATCTTCAAAAGAAGAGAGACGCAGATGGTAAGATACAAACCTACTAGGCTAGGTTGGTGGCAAGGGTTATAGTCAACGTGAAGGCATTGACTATGATGAGACCTTTTCGCCAGCCACAAAATCAAGTCCATTAGATCTTACTGCAATAGCTGCATACTACAATTTTGATATTTGGCAAATGGATGTCAAAACCGCGTTTCTCAATGGAGAACTAAAAGGTGATGTCTACATGACTCAGCCTGAAGGTTTTGTATCCAAAGAGAGGCCGAATGCAGTATGTAGGCTAAAGAAGTCCATTTATGGACTTAAGCAAGCATCGAGGAGTTGGAATATTTGTTTTGACAGAGCTATCAAATTGTTTGACTTTGTCAGAAGCAAAAGGACCCATGCGTTTATAGTAAGCGCGAGAATGGAAACGTTGTCTACCTGGTCATATATGTCGATGACATTCTGATTATGGGGAGCGACCGATCCATGATGCAATCCGTAAAAGACTGGGTGTCTAAATCCTTTATGGTGAAGGATCTTGGTGAGGCCTCCTATATCCTTGGGATCAAGATCTATCGGGATAGACCTAATAGATTGTTGGGGCTATGGTGGACATCAAAAGCTATCAGTGACTAGGTACACTGATGTTAGTTTCCAAACAGAAACAAACATATTTCAAGACAATATCATCTGATTAGAGAAATAATAGAAATGAACAATGTAAAATTAGAAAGAGTACCCACTGATAATATCTTAGTCGATCCTTTTACCAAGTCACAGAGAGTCAGTGTGTTGAGACATGTGGGATGTTGGCTTTGATTCAAGTGGGAGTTTAAAGTTTGTATGTTTTAGAAATTCATTTGTTGAGACATACTTACTTTTGATCACAATCAAGATAATGTTTTATCTATGGGTTTTGTACATTTAATGGAATAATTATTTTGATGTTTGTCGTTATTCTTTTATTTGTTCCTCGAATTATCATCGCCATTTTTGCTGTGAGACATCAATGATATAGTATAATTCTAAAATAGCCCTAACCAATGATCATCAAGAATGGGATATTGATGATATGTTATAGGTTAGCATGTGGTCTGCATCACATTCTTAGATAATGTAGTGGTTCTCATAACTACGAGATATTTGATATCCGTGATGGACACATGAATACTTTGGAGAGTATTGGTATACCCAACTATTAAATCGTTTGTTTGATGTCTACGATTTCTTAGTGTGTGGAGTATGTAATAGTCCTTAGACTTGAGGTCATTATACATTTTGTTTGTTGAGTGTTGTACTTTGACCAAGGCAACGCTATGAGTGGCAAGACACGGCTTGATTGGGTGCATCATGAGACAAATGAAAATGGTAGTTGAGCCAAGAATGGGATTCATTCCTCGATTAGATTTTCGGTGAGCACTCATTTTCTATATTATTCGACCATAAGTCATCGGCGATCGTAAGAGATATATTCAATTAAAGTAATTGAATATGATCATACGGGTCTTATAATAAAGATGAGAAAATGGTTGAGCTATCGATGACACATAGCAAAATCCTAGCTCAATCGAGTGTGTCATGAATGAAAGGATATTACATAAACTTCATGTAAAGGTTTGTTTATCGCTTTCCACGTAAACGTCCGTATATATCGAGTTCACGCACAACGCAATTCAAGAGTTTTGTGCGCACTTTGATTAGATCATCGTCGTAATGGGGCCTATTGGGTCACACTATCAAGTGTATTGTTAATCAGTTCAAGGGTATATGCATAGTGCACGGTATGTTGTTTAATGCTAGTCCAAGTGGGAGATTGAAAGCTTAATGGACTAGTTATTAAGTTGGGCCTGATTAATTAAATGTTAGACATTGTTAATTAAACTAAAGCCCATTCAATAGTAGTGGGTGGTTATCTTTATAATGGAATGTTAATCTTTGAGATTAACGTGAAACCAGAAATCAGAGAACACACACTTGAATACGTACTGCAAAATTCAATAGGAGATTCTTGGCTTCTCTCGTTGAATTTTGGCTACCGAGGAATTGTTCCTGCGACTGATTAATTACACGTGGATACCATAGTAGTGGAAACGCTCTTGAAGGATTCCTTGGAAGCTTTACTACTACCTGGAAGCGTAATAAACACGTAAGTCTTCGATCTTCGTGTTCTAGGGCTCATCGCATGCTTTAATTATAGATCTAAGATCTGTTCTTGATTGTATTATTCCGCTGCGCATTAGATGTTGTCAAGAACGAATCCTAACACTTATCTCCCGCTCTCTCAATTTCTTTGCAAATCTTCTCTCTCATTCTCTACAAGTCGTCTGTCTGTTTGTTTCATCGTCCACGGTTATTCCTCATTTGACTATAATCTTGTTGAGGTTACTCATAAAACCCTCTATATCTTTATTAATTAACATACGATACTTGCATAAATTGATTGTTAAATTAGTTTGTGTATTGTCATTTATGTGTTTGTGGAATAAATAGTTGATGGATTATTGCTTGTGATGCTTATATGTTACTCTAATGCTCTGTACTTGTGTGGTTCAATGAGTACGAGGCTAAATATTTGTATTTTCAAACGTTGCCTTTTTTACGTGAATTATCTGTTTCCGAAGTCAACTTCCAACCAAAATGATAGTACACATAAAAGACCCATTAGACAAAAGATTTTAGCATAGTACGAGAAATAGATAGATAGGCCGCATGTATTGAAATTGGCATGGGCAACCTTCACTCTTCAGGTGCAGCATTGCAACATGTGCAAAGTTGCTTGTGTGTGGTAATGGGATCGTGTGCGCTGCTGAGTCGATCCCTTCTGCTGTTTCGATTGCCAGTTTTGGCCACGGGATCCAGAATTTGCACCAGACATCTCAGGTTGTGAGGTCGGCAGAGAGTTCAAGAATACAGAATCGATAGAATCACTGCTACATAAATGTAAGAATTTGAAAATAAAGATTCAATAAGATAGCAATTGATACACATTTTCTTTCTAATAGGTGTCTCTCATTCTATTCTAGTTGAGAGATAGTCCAATTAAGTGTGTAAATAACATCAAGACTGATAAGGATTGCCTTGTAGTCGGATCATTAATGTTAACTGGAAGTTGCTGCATTAAATTCATGACTATTTAGAGCTTCAAGTTTTCGTTTGCTTTTACAGTGTGCCTAAACGAAGACACATACTGCCTCATTCATATTAGTTTTCTTTGTTTGGGTATAGATAGATATACATTGCAGAACCAAAATTGCGAGAATATTTCAATGGTGGATTTAGATATATTATATTTGTTAATAATAAATTAATTATTACAATCCTCACTTGAGTATTTGAAACAGCACACAATTCATAATCATATACATTTCCTAATATATACCAAACACATGATAAGTAATATGCTAGAATTCGTAATCTAAGGAATCATATTTCCAACAATTTTACTTTCCTACAAAACAAACGGACCCTTAATATTTTCTTAAAATGTTTATGGTTTGTCTAGAAAAAAAAAACGTTGAATTTGTTGGTAATTTAGGATATAATAGAATTGGGAGTAGGTAAGATTGTATCGTATTTTGTATTAGAATATTCGATTCCAGTACATTAAAATGGTTCAAGTTTAATTTATTTATTTTTCATAAAATTGTCCAATAGAGACGTGCTTGATCCTGTCAATAATAATTGTACCTAAAACTTTTTACAACCTAATTGGGCTTAAAACTTACATTTTATCCTAAAGAGAGTTATAATTTTAGGATTATTTGTCAATAAATTACGGAACTTTTTTATCAAATGTTGGTTTTGCATACCAACTTTAAAATCTGCGTGATAATTATCGAACTTTTGATTTATTTTGATTTTGCACACGAAATGATTTTGGCCAAAACTAATGTTGAAAAATCTGAGTTGACAAAATCATCCGATGCTTAAAACGATATCGTTTTTATTAACCAAAACGAAGTCGTTTAGGGCTGAAGTTGGATATATTTACCTCTGAAATAGATTAAAAATTATTGATGCTCTTCAAATTAGGGCGTAGAACAAATGGTTCAGAGATTGAAGAGAGAGATCGAAAGCAACAATTAGAGACGCTGGAGAGGAGAGAAAGTTGGTGAGTTCTGCAATGGCTACTTTTCTATCATCTAATTCGTCAAACCCGCCTAATCCTTCCAGATTGTGCATTCATGAAGTTCCGTTGTATTAAAGACCTCGCATATCATTGCAGAATCCACTAACTTTCTTTCCTCTCCATCGCCTTTCGCTTATTGCCTCTCGATTTCTCTCTTCAATCCCTAAACCCCTTATTCTACGCCCTAATTTGAAGAGCATCAATAATTCTCAATCTATTTCATAGTAAATATATCAAATTTCAACCATAAACGACGCCGTTTTGGTTAACAAAATGATATTGTTTTAAACATCGGACGATTTCGCCAACTCAGATTTTTCAGCAATCTATGTCAACGTTAGTCTTGGCTGGAATCACACTCGTGTGTCAAATCAAAATAAATCAAAAATTCGATAATTATCACACGAGTTTTAAAGTTGGTATGCAAAATCAGAATTTGGTGAAAGTTCAATAATTTACGGGCACGTAACTCTAAATTTTATTAAATTTATTAAAACTAACAAACTGTCTCATCAAACTTTCAAGGACTTACTTCCAATGCATTCAACTTAATTATATACAATAAACCCTTTGGAAGGCCTTAGTTTGGCCTCTTTGTTAAAAAGTTCGGTGGAAGCAATTTTAAATTAGATAAAATGCAAAATAATCTTAAAATATAAAATAGGAACCGTATTCAGTTCCGATTTTTGAAAGTATACGGTAAATTTATTATTTTATTAGATGAATTCAAACACATGAGTTCGAATATCATGAGGAACGAAATTTTATTTTTTTTAAATTCAGACACTTTTACGGTGAATTCAAACTATTCCATGAGTTCATAGTTTATAATTTAAGGGAGACTTTTACAATAATCACTCTCGAAATAACCCTATGCAAATAAACATGTATACTGATAGGATATGGCCCAACTACTAAGCCCAAGCATCAGGCCCAATATAAATGGGCCACGACATTAAGCTCGGCCTATGTAAGTTCGGCCCAAGAAGAGGCCCAATACAAATAGGTCCCGACTATAAAGCTCGGCCTATGTGAATTCGGCCCAAGAAGACTCCTAAATCAACTACAACTCATATCACAAGTGGAGACGTAGAAGATTCGGATGCATATCTAAAAGAATCCTTATGAGAGAAGACTTTGTATTAGAGTCGAACTCAATATTATCATGTATAAATAGAGGCTAGATTAGACGGAAGAAAATCATCTACACTCTTTGTAATCGCTTCTTACACACTCATATACACATACACTCTCTTGCTCCGTGGACGTAGATCTATTTTAAAGATCGAACCACATTAACTCTTCGTGTTCTTTATTGCATTTATTACCTAACAAAAACTATGCTTGAATGGAAGTCATCCAATTAGGTTCCTCGCCGAGACTATGTCGACTTCGACCTCAGCATCGCCTATGCTTCTTTTTGGACTTTCATCGGGCGGGCTTGTTGACGACGAAGCCGCTTGCTTAAGGTGTCACCGGCTATTCTCGCCTCCCTCGGGTTACGAACCAACCGAAGTACGAGAAAGACTTTTTAGGCTTTTGGCTTTTTCAAGGTATTTCTTCATCCTGCTACCTTTCGCCTCGTTTTCCCAACATGTGGCTTACTATGACCTAGGAATCATCGTGAACTTGCACGCTCAGATGTCGAAGACTTTGAGCTAGGCGAAGTCCTGCACTAAGGCCTCGATTCCACTTCGTTATTCGTATTTTGAATGCGAACCGCGTGCGTGGGTGATCTCGCCATCCGCCCCGAAGCAAGATGCCTACCCGCTACCCGCTTTTAAGCTCCATCCACATAGATTTGTCGGCAATTCTGGATGCTTCCTTGATGGGTTCACTTGGCATTGTCGAGGTAGGCTCGATGGGTTTCGCTTCTCGTGAAGTTAGCCTCACAAGTCTCGCTGGGCCCGACCGCGATGGCTCGACGAGGCGAAAGAGATATCGTGTTCGCCCAACTCAATTGCCCACTGTAATTCTCCCGAAGCTTCCGGCTTTGTCAATACTTGCAAGTGGATGATCGATGAGAACTTGTATGGGATGTGCATGGAAGTAGGGGCGTAGTCTCCTCAAAGATTTACTAATGCAAAGCGAGCTTCTCCGGGGTTGATATCTTGTTTACGCCCTTAAGTGCTCGGTGATGAAATATACAGGGAGCTGACGATGTCCATCATCTCGTACCAAATCGGCACTTATGGTTTCATCCGAAGTTGCGAGGTATAGAGGAGGACTTCCTCTCTCTCGGGACGATAAAGTGGGGAGTTTGCCGAGGTAGTTTTGAGATCTTCAAATGCCACCAGGATTATCATCCCACCGAACTCCGAGCTTTTTGAGAATTTTAAAAAGGAGAGTTGCTTATCTCGGCTTTCGAAGAAAACGGCTCAAGTAGCAGCTATGCACCCATCAACTTATACACGCCGTGGATTGTCTTGCACCTTCATCTCCAAAACGGTTTGAACCTTAGACGGATTGGCTTTTAATCCTTCTCAGAAACCCAACACTCTAGAAATTTTCCCGACCGACTGCGAATGTACACTTTTGGGGTTTAGCTTTAGGTTCACTTTACGAAGTAAACCGAGGACGATCCGAGGTCAAGAACACATGTGGCTTTCTCTCATCGTTGATGACGATGTCATCTACATACACCTCCACATTTTGACCGATGTAGGGCTGAAATATTTTGTCCACCATTCTTTGATAGGTGGCTCCTGCATTCTTGAGTCCGAATGACATCTTCTTATATGCAAAGACGCCGAAGTCCGTGATAAAGGCTGTTTTGGATGCGTCCTCATCATTCATTAGGACTTGGTGATACCCCTTCTATAGATCCGTGAAGTCAAGACTTCAGATCCGACTAAAGCGTCAACTTTCTTGTCAATGTTGGGAAGGGTAGCATCCTAGGGGCATTGTTTATTGAGATCCGGTAATCGATACATTCGTGATCCCTCCTCATTTCTCGACCATCACCGGGTTGGCTATCCGTGTCGGATACTGACTTCAACAATATGGCTCGCTTTCAAGAGTTGATACACTTCATGTACGATCCGATTCCGCTCGCCGCAAAGATCCTCTCGCTTACCGAACTGGTTTGACACTTGGATCAATGTTGAGCCGGTGAGTAATGATACTCGGTGAGACCCCGGTCATGTCGAGGGTGACCAACAAGACGCTCTCGAATTCCCTTAGGGTTGGATGATCCGCCTCACTGAGGTACTTCAAGAGAACCAATTTGACGACCTTGAGGATCGTCTTCATATAACGTGACTTCCTCACCGAGCTATCGAGAATTGACGACGCCCTTTCCGCCCAACTCCTCGGGCTTCAGAATTGCTATGCCTATGGGTGCCGGGTCAAGTCCCGCACCTCTTAAGGCGACACCGCATGCATTCTTTGCTTTTTCTTATCTCCTCGGATCACAGCTATTCCTCCTCTTGTGGGGATCTTCATGGTCAGTTGATACGTTGAACACATTGCCCTTACTGCATTCAACCAGTCTCGCCCTAGTATGATGTTATATGGTGAGTAGGCGTTTACTACGAAGAATTGTACCACTTTGGTGGAGCTCGTCGGCGCTTTGCCCATTGTGACGGGTAGTTTGATGATCCCCTCAGGTCGCGTCTCTTCTTTCACGAAGCTTCGAAGTGGAAGTGGTGCCGGTGTGAGGCGTGCTTCCTCAACTCCCAATTTGTCAAAACACTCATTGAAGAGGATGCTCACTGAAGCACCACTATCGACATACACATGCCGAACTAACTTGTTGGCGACCACCGCTTGGATTATCATCGCGTCCTGGTGGGGTACTATGGCTGGTACGGGGTCGTCCTCAGAAAAGGTTATGGCCTCGTCCTTTTTTAACCTTTTGTTTACAGGTTCGCTGGTTCGGGGACTTCGGGCCTCGGCTTTTAGGGAGGACTTCATAGTACCGCGGGGGAGCCCCATGATGGTGGATATAACTCCATCGTACTGAGGCTCGTCATCACCTTCTTCGTCGGTGTCGTGCCTTGCTTTTTTGTGAGGGCAACAAATTCCCTCTTCTTCACTTGCTTCCGTTTTTTCTGACCTCGTTGGGGGGCCTCGTACTGACCAGTTAAATCGGCCATGAATTTGATATTTCTTAAGGACCCCGTCCTGTACCAACTTCGCGATGCCTGCCATGAGATCCTTGCACGCCTCCGTGTCATGTCCATGATCCTCGTGAAAGGAGCAATACTTGTCTTTGGATCGGCGTTTGCTCCTCCTAATATGGGCCGAGGCTTCGAACATGTTCATATGGAGCTCATAGATCTCCGCCTAGATTTAGTCGGTGTATACCGAGGCTGCTCGGGTTATGACGAGGCCCGAGCACGGACTCTATTGGGCCACGTTGTATTCTTTCCAAGGCACTTCGTCGACCTTTGCCTCGATCTCCTCGACCATCCTCTTCCTCTTCTTGTCGAGGGCTCCATCTTTTTCGCCGTGCTTTTTCCTATCTCGCTTCGTCCGCTTGGCGAACCGATCCGCTATGCGCCACGTCTGCCGACGAGGCTCGTGCCAGACGATCTCCTTATATAGGGTCCCAGGCAAGATGTCGTTTTGGAAAGCCGAGATAATGAGGAGGTCGTTTACGTCTTCAACTTTTAGGCATTCCTTATTGAACCTAGTCATGAAGTCGCTGATGGACTCACCCTCGCCTTATCTTACGGTGAGGAGATGAGCCGATGTGGTCTTGACTCGCTTTTGGAAGAACCTTCATGAAAGGCTTCCATTAGATCTCGGTAAGATCCAATACTACCGGTAGGTAAACTGTCGAACCACCGACGGGCGTTGTCGATCAGTAACTCCGGGAACAGCTTGCACATGTGGATGGTGTTGAGACGCTAGTTGATCATGTTGTATTGGAATTGAGAAAGAAAATTTTGCGGATCCCTCAGTCCGTCATAGGGGGCGATACTCGGCACCTTGTACTTGTCCGGGAGAGGAGTGTCGAGTATCTCGTTGGTGAAAGGGATAATGATCCTCCCGTATCCATTGAACCCGTCTCCCGGAGAACGATGCTGAGGTCATCGGCCGACTCGTTGTAATTGTGGGGTCGACCGCGAGATCGCGACAACCTATCCCATGCTCTTTTCCTCGCACGATCGGTTTAGAAACCAACTCGTGTAGGCGTGATCCGCTGCATGAGCGCCTATCACCAAGGCGGGGATCTTCGTTGTCTTTGCGTGCTTTGATGAGGCTTCGCGCCCTTTTCTTCATGATGGTGCCAACCTTGTTCTCGGCTAAGATATTGGAGGAAGCTCTCCTTATTCTTTTCGAGGAATCCTTTAACCGCCTCGTCAAGGTTCAACTGCGGTGCTAGGGGTTCCTCTCGATTGCTGTTGCGACCTCCTTCGCTATGGTACTCTTCTTCTTCACGCAGGATAGGGTTGCCTCGCCATCAAGACTCGAATGTGTCCTTCGGAGTCGATCTCTTATCGGGCTTTTCCTTAGCCGAGTTCGGCGTCCCCCGCCATTGTTGCCGTAGCAGCACCGGATGTAATGCTTCTTGTATTCATCGTTGTTCGATTGTTACCCGAGAAAAGATCGAAAACATAAAATTTGGTTCCCACGTGCCATGGTGATCGATCTAGTTTTAGTTAGGTAATAAATGCAATAAAGAACACGAGGAGTTAATGTGGTTCGATCTTTAAAATAGATCTCGTCGGCGGAGCAGAGAGTGTATGTGTATTTGAGTGTGTAAGAGCGATTACAAAGTGTAGATGATTTTCTTCCGTCTAATCTAGCCTCTATTTATACACCATAATATTGAGTTCGACTTTCAATACAATGTCTTCTCTCATAAGGATTCTTTTAGATATGCATCCGAATCTTCACGCTCCACTTGTGATATGAGTTGTAGTTGGTTTAGGAGTCTTGACCGAATTCACATAGGCCGAGCTTTATAGTCGGGCCTATTTGTATTGGCCTTCTTCGGTCTTACATAGGCGAGCTTAATGTCGGGACCATTTATATTGGGCATGATGCTTGAGCCTCAGTAGTTGGGTCGTATCTATCACACCCCAAAAGACATATAGTGAGGTCGTGATGGATGGGGACAATGTTTCGACATTGCTTGCCGAACTCGTGATCCGCGGCGGAGTGCGTCTGACCTGCCGAGTTATATGTCGCCCGCCATACAGGCGTTTCGCCGAAGTCGATGTCGCTTGAATCGCCGCCGAGGCGTTCTACAGTCGAAGTCGCTGCTGCCGCCGCCGCGGCGTCGCCACGACGCCATATATCCGACCTCGGCAGGCGGCCGCGACATACGACCGCGTAACGCCTCGGTAGGCGGCCAAGCGACATACGACTTCGACGTAACGCCGGCAGGCGAATCCAAGCGACATACAACTTCAACAGATCAGACGCTCCACTTCGCCGATCACGAGTTTCGACGGCAATGTCGTAACCACCGCCCCCATCCATCACGGCCTCACTTCTACGCTTTTTTTGGGGATGTGATAGATACGCCCAACCACTGGCCCAAGCATCGACCCAATATAAACGGGCCCCGACATTAAGCTCTCGCCTATGTGAATTCGCCCAAGAAGACTCCTAAACCAACTACAACTCATATCACAAGTGAGACGTGAAGATCTTGGACGCATATCTAAAGAATCCTTATGAAGAAGACTTTGTATTGGAGTCAAACTCAATATTATGGTGTATAAATAGAGACTAGATTAGACGAAGAAAATCATCTACACTCTTTGTAATCGCTTCTTACATACTCAAATACACATACACTCTCTTGCTCCGTGGATGTAGATATATTTTAAAGATCGAACCACATTAACTCCTTGTGTTCTTTATTGCATTTATTACCTAACGAAAACTAGATCGATCATATACTTACGCCACCTAATCTAAAATATTTTTAACGTTACAACAAAAGCAAAATTGTTTTGCCAACATTAGATGTCCGTTTGTATTGTTCAGCCACGGTATTTCGTACGAAATCAAACGAGTTACCATGTTAGGCCCGAATTCATGATTTTGTCGCTATTTATACTGAAGAAACAAACGAAGTTAAGCTTGGGAGTTCGAAAGAAGAAAAAAAGAAGAAATTACTTGGGAGTTTGAATATGGCGTCTCGTGAATCTACAGAATGGTCACACTGCCAATAAGTTGACATAACACGATGACAAATCATTACTATACACACACTAACCAAACCATGCACGTACTTCATAAATGCATCAATATATCCACCAATAAAAAGGTTGACATTGATATATCTCAAAAACGAGATTTATCTAAAACGTTATCACTAAAAAGAAAAATAACGAAACTCCAAATTACTACTAAAAACCACGTTTACTGAGCAAGTCAAGAAAAGTGAGGAAGATACACCCGTTGACCTTATAGAATCTTCAATGACCTAATAAAATCAAGGGCTTATTGTGTAAGGCTGGCTTTCGAGCCCAAGCCTATGTTTGCTTAGTAAGCTTAAGCACATCCTTCTCATATCAAGGCTTTCTTTGAGACACATAAACATTATGCACTCAGTACCCAGACCAGAAACAAGATGATCTGAGCAAACTAAGGTCACAAAAACAGGAATATAACATTAAAATTGGATTGTCCAAATTGCTGTTGAAGTTAGTTTAAGGAACGCAAAACAAACCCCTTATGTGATTGAAGCATACGGCATTTGCTTTCATTAGCATATCTATCTGCCAAGGCCTCTTGCTCGCCGTGTGTTGTAAGAATTGCATTCGGGGTATTTCTGCCCAACGACATGATATTTCACTTCCCAAAGTCATTGCAAAGAATCCAAACCTGTAATCGAGGAACATCATCAAAATTATGCATGCTTCAAGCTCAAGGTGCCCGTTAAGAATTCAGTTTTGGCTTGGTAGTTGCTTGCACATGCTTATTTCTAAGTTGTATTTGTGGCTTGAATGAGTGTGTATGTGCACGCACAAGAGAGAGAGAGAGAGAGAGAGACCATCTTATCTTCATAACATGGCGGCATGGGAGTAGCTGCAATCTGCAAGTCGTACTTCTCCCACACTTTCGACATATTGCGAACTGACTTGGAACAGATGGGGCAAGCGAACCTGTCACAGAGTGATGCCAGTTTTACAGTGTTTATTAAACAAAGAAGAAACTAGGCACACCCATCGATGGTGATTAGGGTTCCTGCATTTGTTCTAAGCATGTTCTGTGGATGGTGTGCCCACAGGGCATAGAAACTACATCAATTCTCGACTCAAACAAATACTGCATGTAATGGTACTTTCACATCAGTTGGTATATACTCTCACGAACGTGAAACAGAAAGGGAACTGAAAAAGAGGTAGATAACGAAGTTAGCACCTCAAAGCAAACAGGACAGTTTTGGTGCATTGCCCTCTCGACACATGGGTGGCTGCTTTTCAAAAGCACAGAATAGCAGCATTCTGAATTACACAAAGAAAATATTAGAACCAAAACATGATATACACCAAAATTGGCTTCTGATCAGTGTATAAACCAAGACAGAAAGAAAACTTGCCACATTTATCACAGTGGAAGAAATTATTGGAGCATCCAATCCTGCAAATCCAAGTATGAGTAGATGTCATGAGAAGCCAAACAAGTCACTCCTACCAAGTTATGTCTACATATAGACCAAAAGGATCAATTAGCAAAGAAATTGACTTATGAAGTTTGCTGCATAACACTTCTATAATGCGAGGCAGCCTTTTAAGTAGAAGCTGAAATGTGCTACTAGAGAAGCTTAAGGCAAACCAACGAGTGGATTCTCTTTCTTTCCCCAATTGTAATTGAAAAATATTATAAGGAAACTGGAGTAGTGGTTAATGTGCTATTTCATCGAAAGGTGCTCTTTAGATATCTGCAAATTGAGAGATGTGATACTGTTAGCCACCAGTCGAACGCTTAAAGATGTGCTATTTCATAGAAACGTGCTCAAAAAATTTCTATGATTCAAACCAATCAACAAAAGATCAGCATGCAAACAATAAGATACGTCTTACTCACATCATCATCATACAGCTTGCAAATTCCACAGTAGTATCTTCCCATGCACACCCACAATTTCTGCAAACTTGTTAAGCCCTAAGAGTAACACCCCAAAGCAATAAAATAAGAAATTGATAGAGAAAAAGAAGAAAAAGTCCATAAAACTCATCAAGAAAAGGTCATTTTCCGTCATACTAGGAGCTAAAACTTAAATAAACTGAGAACAGGCAACTTCTTCCCCAACCGATAATATATAAAGAAATAAGACCAATCTTGTCCAACTCATTTGAACCGGGACAAACACGAACCATTTGCAAGTGCAGGGCACGACTAGGTATCACTAACTTTCCAAGCCCCAGTTGCGATATTATGCTTTGAACTATTATATTATATAGGACAATGATATTAGAGCTTACAATATAATAACTATATTCAGCCTAACTGAGACTGGACAGTTCTAGCAGTCATGCTTCATTGCAGGTAGTGTGGAGGGCTTGGGTTTCTGTCCAGGCTTACATGAAGATGCATGTGTATAAAATAAAATGAGAAAAACTAACATCCTGTTCAGTGAGACAAAGCGAGCATTTGACCTGCACAACATAAAGAGATGGTTTTCAAATGATTATCTGAATTAACTAGGAAAAACACAAGCAAAAAGCTCTTGAAAGGATAGAATGCTGGATAAAAAAAGCATAGGAAGAAACGGAAAGACAATCACTCCAGATAAAGCATACCTTCTCAATTAAGTGGCGAGGGATATCATGCCTGAGCTTTTGGTTAATGCAAATATTGTTCTGTTGGCCAGAATATAAACAACTAAGCATCACTTCCCATTTCCTACAGAGAGTTATATCAAATCAAACAAGGAAAATCCCTCTTGGGATCACCCTATCTTAGAGGCTGAGTTGATGAGTAGTAGATGCTTCGGTGATGTATAGTCCTAGATATTTATACACTGAAATATTTAGAAATAACAATTCAACGGGCATCTGACATACCCTAAGATGTAAGCTCAGACAAACAGGGCCAACCTTGATAGAACAGAACGGCGGTTAACTTACCTTTGCCTCATTATGACATTGACGGCAATGCAATCAAATATCTGATTGCAACAAGGAGCTCTGATTTGACACCTCCGATGATAATGGAAACAACTGTCAATTAAATAACAAACACAAGCACAAAATTAAGAAGGGTGGAACAAACCAGAGTAAGTACACAAAGCCAGTAGCCATACTCGTAGTTCACGTATCCTTTATCTAGTATTTCAGTGCTAGCAATTTCTCCATTGCACATACCTCCAGCTGGAATATGCTCTTGCTCTTCATATGAAGACCCTAAACGTGATTCACAAACCTTGATGCAATTTGTAACCACACTATCTCTAGCCAACTTTTTTTCTGTGATTTTTGACTTGAATTGTAGACTGCTAGAATGATCGTGATCAACAGCCACTAACATCATTGAATTATGTGATGTGAAATAGCAATTTCTAGCAGCTATGCAATATGTCAAGCACCTGCATCAGAAACGAATTAAGGCAAAGCCTAAAACCTATTCATGCATTTCTAATCTAGCTGCCCTCCAGTTGGGCAACACCTCATGACCATGAAGCTTATACGCTGATGCAGATCGACTCAATCAGCAACAATAAAGTCCAAGGTTGAACGCTCCGTTCAAAAAAATCCAAAGGAGAAATTCATCCATGCAAGCAGGCATACAAGAAAGGCAACAAACAACTCAAGCAGCAAGTCCGAACTCCAAAGCTTTCTAGCTGCCTATGATAACCATTGCGTGGAATTTGATTCTTGAAGTCCAAGATAGATCAAGCACATTGCGAGAGTCAAAAACCGCTCGCACAAAATATGAGAATTGTAGGGATCAGTATCTAATTCTTATACTGCACTTCAATCTACCTTATCTGGTATCCTCGTGCTCGCAGATATCTTCTTCACCAGATGATAGAAAAACACTAATTTCATATGCATCATCTTCTCCCATACCAAAACCGTAACCGGAAGTACATCTCTTTAGAAGTGTTTTTTAACAATTCTGAATAAATCCTAATATATTCTGATGATAATCGGCTTCCTAGTCCTACTCAACCATCTAAGCATGTAACACTAGAAATCAGTGCAGAAACAACCTAACAAGAGACAAGAATAGCATATCACCTAGCTAAGACTTTAGTCACTCCTTTGGTAGGGAACCGAGCTCATATCCAGTCAGAAGCATCACTGTAAACCGAAAGATAATGTAAGGAACACTATTTGTCATCAAGTTGTGTGCGTGTGTTGGCCTAGTGGTAGAGTGGTTAATGCCCGAGGCCAAAAGTCTCGGGTTCGAGTCCACCGTGACGCGGTCTTTAAAATTTCTGTATTAAATTGACCAAAAAAAGTTGTTTGGATGGAGAATTTTTTTATAAAGAATGACAACTCCACTTGTGTGTCAACCTTAAATCAACTCCAGAAAGGTGAGAAGTGGACAAAGGGTACAAGGAGAGATTTACTAGATGAAACCGAGGAAAATATGGGATTGAGGTGGGACTCAATACCTACTAAAGTATCTCTGACATCCAAAGCACTTTCTAACATCACTCCTCAACAAGAGGGGGAAAAAACAATAATAATTATCCGAATGCTGAAGCCATCAAGATGCTGCTCTTTGAAATAATACAAACAAGAAGGTCACCCTTCTTCTATAATATAAATAGACCACAGCAATAAATCACAACCAGCAAAAAGGATTCCCCATTAAGATAGCCTCAAGTTATCGAAAACATAGTGTCAGAGATCCGCAAGCAACTAATTCGGATGCGATACCACATTCAACTTGTCGCACTCGCAAACTAAACAAACAAATAAATAATTATTAGCTTCAGTCACACTAAACTTAAAATTGCACTGAACCAATGATTTAGTTGAGCCGTCGACATCTTATAGCGGTTCATCTTAGGGGGTGTTTGGCTAAGCTTATTTTAGAGAGCTTATAAGTTCCAAGAACTTATAAGATGTTTCAAGTGCTTATAAATTGTTAAAATGTTTGGATAATTGATCTTATAAGTTAGAGAAAGAATCGTGAGTTAGAGAGAGAACATCATAGTTAGATAGATAAAATTGACGAGAGGTAAAGTTGATAGTGTATATGTAGGAAATAACGAACTATCATAAGGTTATTTTGGTAAATTCATGATTACTTATAAGTTTATGAAAAAATAAGTTAGGGTTGACCAACTTATTTTTAGAGGAGCTTATAAGCTGTTGGAGCTTATTTTCACAGCTTATAAGCTGTTTAGGAGCTTATTTCGCCAAACACTTTGTAACAACTTATAAGCTTCTAAACAGCTTATAAGCTGTTTTAAAGAACTTATAAGCTCAGCCAAACACCCTCTTAATCAAACGGCTAATACTTAGATTCTCATCTCCGTCATCGTATTACATTAAGATGCACTGAGAATTATGGTATTCATTTAAACATAAAAAAGTTCTCATCGAATCCAATCATCAAAATATTACAAAACATACTATTGGTTATGAATTTAGATCAATACATAAGGACCGTTTCATGGATCTTCTAAAACAGATTCCGTCTATAATTAAAATTTGTACTTTGTGGGTGATGAGACAGTTATTCATATGCCTAGGTAGGATTGTGTAGCAAATAAAAATATATTATCGTGTGTGTGTTGGCCTAGTGGTAGAGTGGTTAATGTCCGAAGCCAAAGGTCTCGGGTTCGAGTCCACCGTGACGCGGACCTTTAAAATTTATATATTTAATTTACCATAAAACTATATTATCATAAAGGAGACAGTGAATGGTGCGACAATGAGAAAATATGGTAATATAGTTAGATTATTGGACAATATAGCTACAAGGCTGATTTTCTTTATTACGTACATATAACTCTTGCGTTGCATGCAAATCATGTGATCTCCACAAATCAATAGTAGCAATTGAATTACCAGATCATTTTGTACGTTACAAATTATCATGACTAATTCAATATTGTGAATAACTAATTATCAATAGAATACAAATATAAACATTTCAATGGAACTACTATGATTTAATAATTACCGGTCAAAGAGAGGAAATGAAAATATTAAAAGAGTATCTAAAGAGTGGTAAGCTAATGAATATGTATCAAGTGGAAATGAAAATATTAAAAGAGTAACTTAAAAGTGGTAAGCTAATGAATATGTATCACAAATTTCTATCATGCGAGGATAAATATAAGATCATTGCATTCAAAATCTATAAAAATTGATGCAAAATACAGGTACTAAATTTACATACTGAAGGCTATTTTCCAGGCACACGATGATTCAATACAGGGTGTAAATGTTTACATTTTTGCAAATGTTACAGCATATGAAATACATTTATACACAAAATTTCGTATCAAAAAACCATACACGAATACATATATATGTGGTGGATATTACGCACGGTGTATTTCTCCGAGCACAAAAGGCTGACATACACTAACAAAATGCATGAAAATCTCATCTAAACTAACTATTCAACAACAGAACAATCAAAATTAATGCTCCATCTCAGTTATTCTCAATAGCAAACTCACTCAAAATCAATCAGATCTTCAACAAAGCCTCATTGCATGCATCTCCAAAACTCATAATAAAACAATTAATCCCAAAAAGATGAAGGGAAAGATTTACCATTTTCGTCGTTTTCACGCCTTGAAAATCTTGTTTCTCTCCACCATCTTTCTCCTCTCCAATGTCTCCACTTCTCACCAGACGGAGAATGCTGCCGATGGCCATGCCCTCGATACAACGGATGATCCTCGTCATCAGAGGCAGCTCCTGTCTTACAACGGAGATCCTCTTGCAGTCGAGCCGGGGCTCGAGATTCCGAACCCTAGATTGAGGAATGGCTACATTGCATTACAAGCTTGGAAAGAAGCCATAATCTCTGACCCAAAGAACATCACTGCCAACTGGGTCGGAGAAGACGTTTGTAACTACACCGGCGTGTTCTGTTGGCCTATCCCCGAGTATCCACACGAGCTTACGGTCGCAGGCATTGATCTCAACCACGGAGACATCGCCGGGAGCCTCCCCAACGAGCTGGGCCTGCTGTATGATCTCGCCTTAATTCACTTAAACTCGAATAGATTTTGTGGGTCGGTTCCCCAAAGTTTCGTCAACATGAAGCGCCTCCACGAGCTGGATCTCAGCAACAACCGCTTCGCAGGCACCTTTCCTCAAGTCTTCCTCCAGTTACCGAGCCTGAGGTACCTCGACATCCGTTTCAACGAATTCGAAGGCGAGCTCCCGAGGAAACTCTTTGAGATAGATCTTGATGCTATATTCATCAACAATAACAGATTCTCTTCCGCCTTGCCTGACAACATCGGCAAGTCACGTGTGTCCGTCATCGTCCTGGCGCACAACAATTTCGGCGGATGTGTTCCTGCAGGTTTAGGCGAAATGGGAGAAACGTTGAATGAATTGATTCTCATAAACACTGGTCTATCATCGTGTTTTCCAGATGAAATCTCTAAGCTTAAGAACTTGACAGTGCTAGATTTGAGCGACAACCAGATCGTAGGTCCATTACCTCATAGTATCGGAGAAATGGAAGGCCTGGAGCAGCTGAATCTGGCACGAAACATGATGTCTGGAAAGATTGCTGATCAGATATGCGAACTTCCGAATTTGGTGAACTTTGCATACAACAACAATTTCTTCTCCGAAGAGTCTTCTTCCTGCCCAAAGCTGCGCAAGTTTGATGATAAAATGAACTGTTTAAGAGATCGGCCCAACCAAAGACCTACTTTGGAGTGTCAGCGGTTCTTGTCTCGGACGGTTAACTGTAGCAGCTTCAATTGTCATCATTTGGAAGAAGAACAACCACCGAAGGTGCTGCCTTGCGCGCCTCCACAACCACCCCCATCGCCGCCCCCTGCCGAGCCATCTCCAGCTCCGCCCTCCTTTTCTCCGCCTCCACCTACCAAGCCACGCCCCCGGCCACCACCACTACCATCATCACCGCCACAAGTTCAGCCTGACGTCTCTCCTAGCCCGACTTCACCTCCTGCTCCAAACTCTACAACACCAATATGTCCATGTCAGCAACCAGCAAATCCACCATCAAAATCTTGATCACCTCCATCTTCAGAAACTACTCCACCACCACTAGAACAACTGTTGTTTCTATTTTTCCCGATAAAACGATATTCAGTTCTTCAGATCATCCCTGCACATCAAGTGGAATATGAACAACGTTAGATACGACTGAAACTCAAGGTCCACTAGCTCATTGTGAAAAGGCTGATCAAGGAACTCATTGAAGATGATGAAAAAGGTAAAAAGAAAGCTTTTTGGCACTTGTTAGGGAATAATTATTATCAGTTAGTTGCAGTGATTGACATTTAGGTGACGTTACTGCAGCTAGTGTTGAGTTATGAGCTTCTACCTCTGAATAACAGTTTTATGTTCAACTCATGAAAGGGTTGCAATTTTCAGAGTCATTATCTTCTCCAGTCATTTTATTTCATGCGAACTAGCATCTATTGCTTTGTAAACATAAAATCAAAAAGCAGCATTAATATGCATCACTGCTTCTATCTGATTTCAAAACCCAATTATCAAAACCGAAGCACCCTACTGATAATTTATAATCAGGCTATCAGCAACCATGGCAAGTAGAAACACAAATATATAAAAGAACAAGGTTTTTACAAGTCGATTCTCTGGTGTGACTTTTCCGGCAGCAACGCGAGGACCCTCGATTTTAATCGTAGGTAATATGATTCTACTGAAGCATAATGCTCTAGCCCTGCCACTGGGAGAGTCCTGACACTATTGAACCATAAATCTGCAACACAACATTATCATATTAAAGTCTGCATACATGATTACAAATATGTTGCAAACACGTGTAATACTCCTCACCATGCAAAAAATATTGCAAAATTGATAAGCAACTAATCTTACAAACCGTAAGAGCAACAAACAAGTATCCCCGCCAAACAAAATAACTAGAAGAACTGTACCTAATTTTGGCACCAATTTATTTCTGAAACACTCTACAAATTCAGACTGATCAACATATATTTGCAGGAACTCTTCAACAACTGCAGTACTTGACGCATTTCCTATGCAACTCTCTTTGCACATCAAAATTGTGACAGTGTTTTAATAGGTTTTTAAGCCAACCACGACGAACATGCCAAAGGCATAATAGAATCCGACATTGGAAAGCTTCACTGAGATCAAGAAAAACAGTGTTAGATTATAACACTAAACACTTCAACTGCTACAAGAGAACGGCATAAATGAAAATTCCATATTTACTACGTACTGAATAACTGATATCAATTTTTGGATATTACCATGAGAAGAGGAAGTAATGATCCAGGCAACTGGAATTGCATTATGCATGTGACGAGTCAAATGCGAGAGAGAGCATAAAGAATTCTGTATAAGTTCAAACAGAAGGTAAAAGTCAAAAGGAGGAGGCAAACTAACAGAAACTGTGATTTGAAAATCCCAAGATAATGCTCCTCAGATTAAGGTGTCAAAACAAGTACTGAACCTAATAGATGCAAGCATATTCTTAATTTCTTATCCCACTGTGGGAAGTTTCTGTCTACTTCACTAATGATTTGTAAACAAGATACACAAACATCCATTTATACGAAGAGGCGGAAAATGAAGCAAGTGGATTATTAGTCATTAACCCATCCACCGCCTCTTTCGATCGTAGATTGTATTATATCTTACAAGTTCATACCCAATATTACGGGTTTTAACATGATAACTCGACAGGACTTGAATACTTATATACTTAGTTGTGAATGATAGTAAATAAACCTCTATTAAGGAATATTTTGAGGACTACTGAAAAATATGACAGAATGAGAGGTTATTCCTAAATAGAGTTGTAAGAATTTTTACATGAACAATACATAAATATTATAATTATTAAATACATGTATTATATAATGTATCATATGCAAATACATGTATAATATTTAATTTATTTGACTTAGAATATGTAGAGTTAATCTCTTAAAGTAGATGCATGTAAGTACATGTAACTTTTGTTGGAATCATTATTATGTGTTCTTATAAATATTACACAATATACATGTTTTAATATCATGTCAAACATTGTTTCATACAATGGCACCAAAAATTGAAAAGCGAGTACAAATGAGTGAAAAATCATGTTGAGTTGCACAAAATGAAGGAAATACATCCGAGTTGGAATCAAAAAGATTTTACAAAGTGGCTGGATGATACTCATAATCTCAAGTTATCCCAATCGACGATATCGAAGGCGTTCAAGAGGCCAATCAATCATGACGAACAGGCTCTTCTCAATTCAAAGGCAAAACGCTCAAAACCATTGAAGTACCCATTGATGGAGGCTGCCCCTTATGAATGGTTTGTATGTCACCAAGAACAAGTCAACATTAGTGGTGAATTACTCAAGGAAAATGGAAGAATATTCTTAAAGAAACTCTATCCTAATGCAACTTCATTTGAGTTTTCAAATGGGTGGTTAGAAAAGTTCTTAAAGATGAAGTCATTGTCACAAACAACCTTAGAGAAATATTTTAAATCTGCATAAATTTATTATAATGATATATATATATATATAGGGAGGTTACCAGTAAAACCATTTTTTGTCATGACGTGAGAATGAATATGTTATGAAAGTAAATGAATACATGCGAAAGTTAATGAATAAAAAATAGAATTTTCGCCTCCATGGGATTCGAACCTGGTGAAAATTCAATTTTGGATTCATTAACTTCGCATTCATTAACTTTCATAGCATATTCATTTTGTTTTCGTAGTTCTTAGTTCTCACGTTAAAATTGGTTCTTATTTGAACCTCACTCTATATATATATATATATATATATATGTGTGTGTGTGTGTGTGAATTATGATAAATATGGAGTTTATTCGAAATATAACTCATCCCAAATGGGATCATGAATTTTATGATAAAATATGAGGTTATTCCTAAATAGAGTATTCTTTTAAAGAGGTTCTACTGTACTTATGTATTTGAAATGTTGCTCTCTCTCAATCGTAATTTTCCTGGTGGGAGGAAAATAAATTTTCGGCTCGTATACTAATGGGCCTCTAATGTAAAAAGACGGCCCAATATTTTGGTCCAATATTCGGCCAGTGAAGACATCGAGAAAAGATAAACATGGCCCATTGTTAAATTCAGTGGTCCAACCAAGAGTATACACAATTTTACTCGAGTGAGACAGAAAAAGAAAAAGGCTATTCTCCTTGAGAATTGAAGGGACTAAAAGGGTGTCTAATTCGTCAACGCGTCTATCTGATGCCGAATAAGTTCGTATGATATAAATTTAAAAATGTAATTAATTTGCGGTCACTATTATGTTAATTTGCGGTCTACTTTTTTGATAAATTTTTACTCATTTTAACTCTAATTATTATTTGGAATAGGAAGTGTTGAGTCCTGAAAGCCAAGTGTCAGGTGTATGGAGAAGAAATATATCTGATTGAAATTTTTTGCAAGTTTTCAATAGTCTTAACAAAAAGAAAGAATGTCTAAGTCATCTGATGCATCAGCTGACTTATATTGATTGTGCGCAAAAGGTGATGGAAAGGTTAAACTTAATCCACTCAAAGAACCTAGACAAAGAAAGAATAGACCTACTTCACCACAGACGAAATGGTAAGATCCTTACATATTTAAGAAAAGAATTGTCTAAGTCTCTTCGAGTTGGAACGAGAGATAAAGTTGTCAACTTTGTCTTCTATCTTAAGACGTCAAGGCTCCAGCAGACAAAGCTCCTACAACAAGGTGGCACATAAGTGCTAGCTCTTGATTCACACTACCATAGAGAATTTTATCTCTTGAAACTCTCTTTCTGTCTCTGTTTTTGTTTCTTGAAGAAGTCATGTATTTATAGACGAATTGAGACAAACTAAACATTGAAAAAAGCTTGTTTGAAATTCAAATTCAAATCTACCAAATACATCTATTGGATTTTTCGTCTTGTGTTTTGTTGCTTTGTGAGTCGATCGTATCTTTTGACAAATCATTAGCGTTTCTGACTCTTCTTCAACAGCTTCTGTCTTCAATCTTCAAGTTGGTCCACGTCTGATCCCGTGCTGCTTTTGTCGACTTCTTCTTACATCATCTTTAGGTAATCTATTCTGCGATAAAGTTGTGACTAGAGCCAGCAAAATGAGTTCGGCCCGAAAAGCCCGCCCGGGTTACCTGGGGTTTGAACTGGTTTGGGCTTCAAAATCAAAGACCCGAAAAAATCGGACCTAAAAAACGCGTCCGAAAAAAAACCCGAGCTTGCTGGGCTTCGGGCCAAAAAAGCCCGGGGTATCGGGCTAAAAAAGCCCGCCCGATATTCTATTAAATATACATATTTATTATACTATTTAATATACATATCTATAATTTTTTAATAATATTAATTATATTTTATATAATTATTTATTTTTTATAGCTAAATTTTCTTACTAATTCACATACTAGTCAGGAAAATATTTTTTTTTGAATTACAACACATCAAAATTCTGAAAAAAAAAATAATAACCTCATAAATCATTCAAAAATAATTCCTAAGAGAAATGATCTCCAAAAATATATAGGCTGATGATTAATGACCTTATAATATGTAAAAACTATTTTAAATCCTTGATCTTAAATATATACTATATGATTAATTTATTTTTTCTATTATTTTAGGCGTATAAGTGGGATTGACGTTTAATAATATCATTTACTTTGATTTGTAATTACTAATTTTTTCTTCTTAAATTAAAGAATTAAAATTATACTGCATTACAACATCATGTAATTTTTAGAAACAAAATGATATAATAGTGTGTGCGTGTGTTGGTAGAGTGGTTAACGCTGGTAAAGGTCTCGCGTTCGAGCGACGCGACCTTTAAAATTTCTGTATTAATTGACTCAAAAAAAATGATATAATAGCTAAAACTCATGTAATTTGATTAGTAATGACAAGTTGGTCAAATACGTTCCACGAGGTAGTGATGCACAATTTTACATTGGAAGGTCATTAATTGAACTACACCAATACTGTCTTGTAAATTGAGATATTATGTGCTTGTCTATAGAACCATTGTCAATATATTAAAAAATATTAAAGAAAGTGTATAAGATCGTTAGGTCACGTCCAAAACATGCAAAGTCAAATTAAGGGAATATATACGTGGTGATATTCGAATTAGTAATAATTGGCGTGTGGTTTTGAAGTATAAGCATGATCATTAATAGTGGGCGAATTGTTGCAAAGAACAATTCAACGGCTAGAGAGAGTATATGCCCTATGCCACATTAAGCGGCAATTACTACCTCTTTTCTTAAACGGCCCCTCAAATTTTTTGGAGATGCTGTATATTTGGTCTAGGGCTGGGGAAACGGTTTTCGGTTATCGGTTAATACCGAACCGAACCGAAACTATACCATGTTCGGTTAACCGTATACCGCATATTCGGTTTACTGGTTCGGTTTATGGTATAATATTTTAAATTTTTTCGTTTTGGTTAACCGATAACCGAACGGTTATTAACCTAAAACCGAAAATCTTTTCTACTTTATTAATTATTTTAATTTTATAAATCAGTAAAACTAATCACTAATATTAATTAAAGTTAAACCCTATTACTCTAATGTATCAAATTATCAAATTACTCTAATATATCAAATTATCATTGCATGAACATGATAGTTTGTTGATGGATTGATGTTGATTGCTTTGATTTATTTTGAATTATTGATGGATATTGGATGAATTTTTTATGGACATTAAAATTTGAAAAGTTTACATATCGATCAAAAAGTCAGATCTTATGACATGTCATTTCTTATAAATTCATGTAATCTCCAAACAATTTTTCGGTTTTGGTTAATCAAAACCGAACCGCACTAACCGATGCGGTTTTGGTTAACCGAACTTAATAAACGGTTCGGTTTCGGTTATTAAATTTATGAAAATTTCGGTTCGGTTAATCAAAAAATCGGTCGTTAACCGAACCCGAACCGTTTCCCACCCCTAATTTGGTCCCTCTTCATTTTTATATGTTGATTCTCTTAGTTGGATGATATTTGATATTTTTGTCAAATATATATTATTCTCTTCATCCATCAAATACGTTCATTTAATTCCATTTTGGTTAGTCAACAAAAAATATCAACTTTCCTTTTTGAAAACATCAACTTCATATTTTTACTTTAAACATATCCACTTATTTACAAAAAAATCACTCATGACCCACCTTTTTATATCCATTTACTTTACATTCATTATAATTTCTTAAAACTCGTGCCACCAAAATCAAGGAACGATTTTGGTGGACGGATGGAGTATAAAATAGTATAATGAGAGAGTTTCTTTTTTTTTTCTCCTCATAGAGGGTTACAATTTTATTTAATATATAAAATACATATTATATCATGGATTTGAATTAATATAATCTAACTACCTACAAACTAGATCTTATATATCCAAATTAATGAATAACTAGAAGAATCTTTTTAATAAAAGTATACATGATCGAATTTGTGAATCTTGACATTTCCAACCTTTTAAATTTAACATGCTGTATAAATGGTGTGTGTTATACATAATTTATTTAATAAATTCAGAAAATATATTCCCCACACAATCTTAGTAAGTAGAAACAAGGCCTATCTTGTAGTCAGGGAAGAATACGAAAAGCTCTCACGAGATTAACTCAGTTGATTAAAAGCTATCAAATTTGGAGTTGGATCAATGATTAAGTCCTAGTAATCGTAGTAGTGTGAGAGTTTAACATTATTTAGAAAACTTCTTGTAGATACTAAGCACTAATCCTCTTGACTATTTAAACATTGAGTTAATGTGATTTACATCTTCATAATTTTATAAGGTTGGATATAAGGACTCGGGTAAGAATGCGCAAGGAAAATACGAAAATCACATTAAATACTATGAATATAAGTATTGGATTATGTATCAATCATTACAATGTTTTGTCGCATTTATAAGTAGAAATAAATAAGATTTAAATTACAAAGTCAAACCTATTAGCGTAGCATGACAACTTCTTATTTTGCATAAAATATTCATGAATATATAAAAAAGAAATACTATGTTTGTTCATGATAAGTGTATCATTTGTGGAAGATATGAGTTTTAATAAAATTATTGGTGGTTATTATTTAAGTAGAGAAAATATCCTACTATATGTTAAGTTGTGAGAGATAAAATGGTTTTTGATAAATAATGAGTACTGTGATATTGAATAATAAAGAGTAGTATCTTGTAAATGAAAGTGATACACTTTTCGTGGACGCTAAATGAGATAATTGTGATACACTTATCGTAGACGGAGAAAATAATTAATTGACTATACCATAAATAAAATTTAAAATGCAAAGTCAAACCTAGTAGCATAGCGTGACAACTTTTCATATTACTTCTGTATTGAACTAACATTATAAAATATTCCATGAATATATAAAAAAAAAATAACTAGTTGACTCTACCATAAATAAGATTTAAACTACAAAATCAAACCTAGTAGTGTAGCATGACAGCTTTTCATGTTATATTTGTATTGAACTAACGTATAAAATATTTCATAAATCTATATCTACATAAAAACTTGACAAATATATTTATAAGTTGATCATTTTGTGGATTTTCCTTTGATACTATTGATGTAGTTGGTTGTAAATATTTAAATAATTAACAAACTTTGATAATGAGGATTCCGATTTTAAATCAATGAAGAATGTTATACACAAAGGAGTAGTATTCTTAAATTTGTACTATTTTATATTTTATATTTCTTTATCAAAATATTTTCATCCAATTTAGTAATTATATATATATTGTCTCCTAGTATAACTACTATACACATATGAATTACATAATCTTATAGAATTTAAAACATATCATGCAAGGGGAAATACTAGTAAATAAAAGAGAAATAACTAGTTGAAGCGATGATATGATATACTTAATATACAGATGATGAACATTGATAGAAGATAAATGAAGTATGATATATAACTCGAAAATATAAGTATTTACATCAAGTAATCTCACGTTTTGTGTGGAAGTACTCATATTCGAATCAAATTTGTATTCAATTATATATTTGAATATCTCGAACATCCGAATTCGTGTTAATACTGAAAAAAATACTCATATTCGAATTAATATCCATATTCGATCGTATATTTGTAATATTATTGATATTTGAATCCAAAACATGAGTATTATTTAACAATCTAACATATCAAAGCTGGCAAAGGACCGGTTTTAGCTAGAGCCGGCAAAATGAGCTCAGCCTGATCGGCCTGCCTCCTGGGTTTGGACTGAGCTTCAAAATTAAAGACCCGAAAAAATATAGCATGAAAAGCCTGCCCGAAAAAAACCCCTGGCTTACTATACTTTGGGCCAAAAAAGCCCGAGGTTTCTGGCTAAAAAAGCCGCTCGGTATAATTGTAAATATGCATACTTATATTATTATTTAACCAAGAAGTTCTTGTGGTGTAGTGGTAATTGTGCGTTATTATCTTGTTGGAGACATGTGTTTGATCCCCAACAATTGCATTTTATTATTTATTTTTTTATAATTATTCTTTTCTTTTCTTTTCTTAGTGTTTGAACCATTTTTTTCGAACATCTAACCCAGTGACTCCACCTATCAATTATGTTAAATTATTATTTTATAAATTATTTTAATTATATAAATAGGTTATATAATTATTATTTTTTATAATTTAAAATATTAATTTTATATATTAAAGAAATTAGAAAAATAAGCTAAAAAAAGCTTGTCCGCCCGGTGATGGTTTGGGCTTTAGATTTTAGGCTCAAAAATTTCGCACTGCACCGACCCAGACAAAAGTGTAAAACTCATCTAACCGGATCGGGCCGTCCGGTCAACTACTTTTGCCACTATAACTTTAGCCATCGTGCTTAAGGTACTATGTCAGAGTCACTGTTCAACTAAAAGTATACTCTTAATCGACTCACAATCGAATGAGGTGTTGTAATAGGAAAGCTAACCTAGTCGCTCTCAAGGAAAACTTAATGTATGCTACTAAGTTGCCACAAAAAACAATTAAAATCCTAAACACTCTAGTCTCAAAAGGGTTGATAGATTACCTAGGCAAGGAATTATTAACGAAAGAAAAACGAATTAACTAGGCAGAAATTGATAAAGCAGATAAATTATCTAGGCAAGAATTAAACCCTAAATCAAAGAACATGGAATTGAAATTATAAACCCTAGGCATGAATCTAAATAATTAAACGAAGACAAGATTATTCGGACAAATATCAAAATTAATCATAATCCAACGAAGAAATCAATAATAATCAAATACGAAACGATTAACGGAATAAAGCAATAGAAGAAACTTACGAACAATCGAACGATGGAATAGATAATGCAAACTTCTGGCACGAATCCAATATCCGTACAATATTCTTGAATCGATCAAAAGAAAGGAGAAGGAAAAGCAATGGAAATAAAATAACTGATGAAATCTCTCTGCTCTCCCAAA
Organism: Salvia rosmarinus; assembly: GCA_036937905.1. Classification (NCBI taxonomy): domain Eukaryota; kingdom Viridiplantae; phylum Streptophyta; class Magnoliopsida; order Lamiales; family Lamiaceae; genus Salvia; species Salvia rosmarinus. The sequence goes on from CM072816.1 coordinate 100,769,489, forward strand.
AACACAAAAGACGGCAAAAGAAAATAATGAAAGGTAGGTTTTCGCGTTGAAAACGATATATCGCCCAAAATTAACGCCAGCCGGGACGCGATCCCAGCCGGACGCGCGCGCTTCATAACAGGACCTCCCACGGACTCATGCCAGCCGCCGGACGCTGAAGCTCGGATCGGCTAGCCAGCGCCGGACACAATGAGGCGCCGGACTCGTCGAGCTTCTGGATGAAAAATTTAATAGGCACAGCGCCGGACGCGATGAGGCGCCGGACGCAAGGACTCTCGGGCCAATCTTGCGAATGTAACCCAGCGCCGGACGGAGCCGAGGCGCCGGACGCGAATGCTCTCTGAGGCGTGCCCAGCGCCGGACGCAAACGAAGCGCCGGACGACGCCTTTCCTTCGAAGCGGGCGACGCGCTGCACACCCAGCGCCGGCTACGCCGAGTCCGACGCTTGGGTGCGCTCTTCGGGCAACAAAAAGCTCAACGCAATCCTACCCTACACAAAACACAAACGAACATGATTCCAATAAAAAGATATTCAAATATAACCAGAATGGAATCAAAACGACGACAACAAAACAAAGAAAAACAAAACAAAAACATGCGAAACAACACCCCCACACTTAACTCTTTGCTTGTCCTCGAGCAAATCTTAGTTTCTTGAAAGGAATGGTACACATAGAATCAATACTTCAAATAGAATCAATCACATATTCACATCCCTTCAATGCATCTCAATAATATAGTTCTCAATACAATGATCCTCATTTATCAATCCAAACATGTGACTTATCATAGAATAGTTGTGCTTCGACTCAACATGATTTCAGAAATCAATATACAACTTATATGGTTCCCTTTCATGTAAGATATCTCAAATGACAACAACAAATAAGAACATGTGGAACTTAAAACCGATTATAGGACAATAATCGTTAGGTGGAACCTTCAAGTTGTACACTCGAGTATCCTAACGTGATATCTATACCCATAGCAAAGAGTCTCCATTCGAGAGACAACACAAGCAGAGGGTAGAGCCCTTATTCAATTTTAAGCCCACTTATTTCACAAGAACGACATATTTTTTTTTTTTTATTGTCCACTTTTTCTTGAAAGATCATACAAGAGACGGGTTCCATTTACGAAGCAAATGACATCCGATCACACACCTTGTCTAAACACAGCTTTCTAATTATGTCCCACAGTTCAAATTGACATCTAAGTTTCATTAAACTAAAAACCATATACCAAGATGCAAAGAAATTCAGATCAAAACGCAATTAATTCAACTTAAGGCATAATTCTTCATACACCATTGATTTCAAGAAGATAAAATCGTCTCTAATCCAACAAAAGTTAAGAAACGACAAAACACAACAAAGACAGAAAACTGACAGAAAAAACCCCCCCACACTTAAAAACAGGCAAGGACCTCATTGCATATAAAATATTAGAGAAAGGCGGAGGAGACTTCCCTGAAGGCGACGAACGGAACGGCGGGGAAAGCAACAAAAGACAAGGCCTACAAAAACAGAAAACAGAGAGAAGCAAAACAACGAAGAAAAAGGAAACGAACAAAATACAAACAAAAAGGAAAACACAAACGCTCCAATAGTGAAGAATCACTATTGGTCAGAAGGCGGTGGTGGAGGAGGAGCGCCATGAAAGGTAGTCCAGGCGTTCCACTGGGCTTCGAGGGCGGCCATGCGCCGATTCTGCTCAATCATCTGTTGGTTATATGTGCTCCAGCGCTGGTTTTGCTCGTGCCATAATTGATTCTGTCTGTCAAGACGTTGATTTTGCTGATCAAACCGAGAACTTATGTCTTGACGGAACTCTGTCCAGTGGCCAGCTAATTCATTCCTAAACTGACCAAACTCCTCACGAAAAGAACTATACCCTTGGCCCGATGCGTATTGCTGGGAAGGGAACTGCGGCTGATTAGGATCAGTGTCGCTCACAAGGGCTCAGATCCCTCCTGCATCTGCCTGCTGGTCACGGTCTTCATCTGATGGTACGGTGGTATCATAGATGATCATATCACCCGTAGGTGCATGTGATGGTCCTGCACCTGCTGCTTGGGCTGCCTCAGCTTCTTGGGCTGCTGCGTACTGTGCCAACATATATCGTTTCACGCAATTCCTCTGATGCTGAGGTACCAGAGTAGTCTCGTTGTAGGCAAAGGGAGCGCCTCGCAGCTCACTAAGATCAATCATCTTAGGTCGTATATGATCTTGGCCTGGAACTGGTCGTCCATCGTTATTTATGATCCTTAAGCTCACTGCCAGACCAGTAGGGATTTGGCACAGGGTTGGCCTACATTTCTTGCGCCGCTGGATCAGTTGCAAGTGGTCCCAAATAAAGTATATCGGTAAATCTTCGCCTTCTTTACAAAGACATGTTAGCAGGAAGACTTCAGAAGATTCACCTTATTCACTGCTCATTTCCAAAACATTGAAAGCTATGAACTTGTGGACCATTGCCAAAGCTTCATCCTGATAAACCCACTCGGCATTCCGACGGATGACCGCTTATTAAATCGATAGCTCTTTCCGTGCCTCTCTAACATCGAAGAATTCGCACACCACGTGCACCGTAAGTCGGAAACCAAAACCCCTTCATTATACGAAGCGTTATAACATACTCTGCCCAATGCAGACGACAAGACAAAGAATCGATTCATCATCAATACACATCGTGCAATAGAATTCAAGCAACAATGGGTTATAACCGTAAGTCCATCAATGCATATTGTAGCAAACCCAAATTTTTCAAATACTTTTTACCCTATCCTCAAGACCTAGACTTTGCATCAATCACAATTGAATTGACGCGAGGTGTGATTTCTTGAAATGCAAAGCGACGATAGTGTGTACCTTCCACCGCATTATAAATTGGGAAGGTGGCGAGTACATAACGCTAATATCCTCCTGTTGTTCCTCCATCGGAACATCATCGGCTTGAGGATGGCGAGAGGTGGATCCAGGTACATTTTTAGTGCGAACCATATTGAATTGTGTGCAAGAGGGCACTGTACGGTTGAGTGTGCTGGAAGAGCCGAGTCGTCGGACGGAGGCGAGTGTGGCTGAAAGTGAAAAAGGCGCGCGGATGAGGGCAGCGCCGGACGGAGCGAGGCGAGGCGCTTGGGCCCGAGACTTGCGTCGCCGGACGGTGAATGAAGTTGGTGTGGCGCACGGCGCTTCGAGGAAAGCGCCGGACGGACAGAAGGTGCGTGACGCTGGTGGATGCGAGGCGCCGGACGAAAAGTGACGCTGAGGAACGAGGCGCGCGTCGCTGAGCTGAATTGTCGGACGGAGCTTCGAGCGAGGTGGCTCCGGACGGAGAACGAAACGGCGCTGGACAGATGTGTCGCTGAAGCGAAACGTCGGACGGATTGGGTTTGAACGAGACGTGCGGCGCTGTGTGAGGAAACGCCGGACGGTAGGTGGAGGCGTGAGATGTAGGCGGCGACGGGAGAGGGAGAAGGATGAGCGTCGTCGGACGGAGTGAGGGAGAATCTGCACGAGAGGGAAAGAGTAAGTGGCGCAAGGGAGAAACCCTAATTCATTTATATATATATATATATATATTTATTTATTTATTTATTTATTTATTTATTTATTTTTTTTAAAAAAGAGGACCCAGCACGGTTTCATCAAGTCCGTACTGGGTCACCATCGCCATAAAAGGATAAACACTGCGTCCGTGCCGTCGTCGTCCGTGCTGGGTATCACTGTCCCCAAATTTCTCCACCCCGTCCGGCCGCTTCGTCGCGTCCGGTACTGGGTGCCACTTGTCGTCCTTCAATTTATCCACCCCGTCCGTAACCGTCGTCCGGCTGGGTGCCACTCATTGTCCTTCTTGATAATGCGTACCCGGTGCGGCCACGTCGCGTCCGGCGCCTGGGGTACCTCCCTGGACGGAATTTTGCTGCTTTCACTTTAACATCCATTCCTGCACCACATAAACCATAAAACGAAATAAACACGCAAACAAAAGAACAAAAAAAACAAAGGAAAGCACGAACACAACGAAAGGAAACGTGGGTTGCCTCCCACGAAGCGCTCGTTTACTGTCATTAGCTTGACAAACTCGATGATCAAGGATCAGTGACGGAAATAGATTCCACCGTAAAGGAAGTCGGACCCCCTTCTACATAGAGCTTTACACGTTGACCATTGACCTCGAACGATTCGTCTGATCCTTCTTTACTGAGCACGACCGAGCCGTACGGCTTCAGTTCCTTGACAATGAACGGGCCACTCCAACGAGACTTCAATTTTCCGGGAAAAAGCTTCAGTCGGGAATTAAACAATAAAACCTTCATACCGGGCTTCAAATCCTTGTGCACTATATGTTTGTCGTGGATGGCCTTCACTTTTTCTTTGTAAATTCGAGCATTGTCATATGCCTCATTACGTAATTCTTCAAGCTCCGAGAGTTGTAACATCCGGCGTTTGGAAGCATCTTGCATCTCCAAAGAAATGGTTTTTATTGCCCACAAGGCCTTGTGCTCGATCTCCACCGGAAGATGACACGCCTTCCCAAACACCATACGATAAGGACTCATTCCAAGAATGCTTTTGTATGCGGTGCGGTACGCCCATAGTGCATCGGGTAGTTTGGTGGACCAATCCTTCCGAGAAGGTTGTACCATTTTCTCTAAGATCCCCTTGATTTGCCGATTACTAGTCTCGGCTTGTCCCGATGTCTGTGGGTGGTAAGGCGTTGCCACCTTGTGGTTAATTCCACTCTTCTTCATCAACTTCTCGAACAACTTGTTGCAAAAATGCTTTCCTCCATCACTAATGATTGCTTTGGGAAAACCAAATCTGCACAGTATATTCTCCTGCACAAACTTCAAAACGATGTAAGAATCGCATGTCCTAGTGGGGATAGCCTCGACCCACTTGGACACGTAGTCAACGGCAAGCAGAATATATTCAAAACCGAAAGATTTAGGGAAGGGTCCCATGAAATCGATTCCCCACACATCGAAAATTTCTACCACAAGAATATTGTTGAGGGGCATCTCATTCCGAACACCTATAGATCCCGTGCGTTGGCATCGATCACAAGCACGGTAGAACGCTTGGGCGTCTTTGAACAATGATGGCCAGTAGAATCCCGATTGGAGGACCTTGAACGCAGTCTTTTGTCCGCCGAAATGCCCTCCATAATCACCATTGTGGCATCTTTCCAATACTTGAAATTGCTCTTCCTCGGGCACACATCGACGGATCACATCATCCTTCCCGAATTTGAACAGATATGGCTCATCCCAGAAATATTGCCTGCACAAGGTTAGAAAACGCTTCCTTTCCTGAAAGGTTAGACCAGGTCTCATCTCCCCACAAGCAAGATAATTCACAATGTCAGCGAACCACGGGGAAGATGAGACCGAAAAAGCATTTTCATAAGGAAAATCATTAGCAATGCCTCATGCAAAGTTTAACACTCGGTGATTTAAGACGAGACAAATGATCAGCCACACAATTCTCACTACCTTTCCTATCCTTAATCTCCAAATCGAATTCTTGAAGGAGAAGAACCCAACGGATCAACCTAGGCTTGGCTTGAGGTTTAGTTAACAAGTACCTTAAAGCAGCATGGTCACTATGAACAATCACTTTAGAACCTATGATATATGAACGAAATTTTTCTAAAGCAAAAACCACAGCTAACATTTCTTTTTCGGTTGTCGTGTAATTCACTGCGCATGATTTAAGGTAGAACTAGCATAGTAAATTACACGGAGCATCTTATCAACACGCTGCCCTAAAACAGCCCTACAAAGATGATTGCTAGCATCACACATAATCTCAAAGTGTTCATTCCAATGGGCTACAACCACGGGGCACTAGTCAACTTCTCTTTCAACACAGAAAGCATGCATACAATCATTATTAAACACAAATGGCACGCCTTGGGCAAGCAAACGACATAAGGGTTGAGAGATTTTGAAAATCCTTAATAAACCTACGGTAGAAGCCAGCATGCCCTAAGAAACTCCTAATCCCCTTAACGTCAACAGGTGGGGGCAACTTCCCTATAACATCGATTTTGGCCCTATCCACCTCAATCCCATCATGTGAAACCAAGTGCCCGAGCACTATACCACTTTTAACCATGAAATGACTCTTCTCCCAACTTAAAGTCAAATGACTCTCACATCTATTAAGCACATGATCAATCTTAGCTAAACAGTCATCAAATGACGAGCCAAACATAGAAAAGTCATCCATAAATACCTCCATGTAGTCGCCGATCATTTCTGAGAAGATGGACATCATGCACCGTTGGAAGGTTCCAGGTGCATTGCAAAGACCAAACGGCATACGGCGGTAAGCAAATGTCCCATGCGGGCTCGTGAACGCCGTCTTGGATTGATCTTCCGGAGCTATGGCAACCTGATAATATCCAGACAAGCCGTCAAGAAAACAATAAAAATCGTGTCCGGCTAACCTATCAAGCATTTGATCAATGAAGGGTAGAGGGAAATGATCCTTTTTGGTGGCGGCATTCAATTTCCGGTAGTCAATGCACATGCGCCATCCCGTGGTGGCTCGGACTGGCACCAACTCCCCCTTGCTATTTTCAGTAACAGTAATGCCCCCCTTCTTTGGCACTACATGCACGGGGCTCACCCATTCACTATCGGCGACAGGAAAGATGAGGCCTTCGCCAAGGAGTTTGTAGATCTCCTTCTTCACTACTTCAGATATCACAGGGTTCAACCTCCTTTGTCCGTCTCTCGTTGGACGAGCTCCTTCTTCCAAGGTGATGCGATGCATACATGTGGCGGGGTTAATGCCACGGATATCAGCCAAACTCCACCCGAAAGCAAGCTTGTTCCTCTTCAAAACTCCAATCAACGCATCTTCCTCATACCGGGCCAAAGTCGAGGAGATGATCACTGGCTTGGCTCTCCCTTCCTCTAAGAACACATACTTCAAATGCGTTGGAAGCTCCTTGAGTTCAACAGATGGCTCGGGGAAGCTTGCCAGCTCACGTGCTACTTCTTGCTCGTCGGCCGATCCCATGAAGACCTCTTCAATTGTGTGTGCCTGCAAAAATACATTCTCGACCAAGGGCTCAATAGCATCGACAAAAGCACAATCATCAATATAATGAGCAGTAGGGGCATTAAGACTATTTCTCACAGAAAATGTAACAGTGGTCCCTAAAACAGTCATCTTAATAAGACCACTCTTAACATCTATCATGGTATTAGTGGTGGCCATAAACGGTCTACCGAGGAGAACAGTGTGAGACCTACCATCCTCCCGTACATCCCCAACTTCCAAGACCACAAAATCCATCAAAATTATCAGACCCCCCACATTAACCATAACATTTTCCACTACCCCCTTGGGGTATCTCATAGATCTATCAGCTAATTGAAGGGTCATGCCTGTGGGTTTCAATTCCTTAAGACCTAATTCTTGAAAGATAGAATAAGGCATTAAATTAATTCCCGCCCCCAAATCAAGCATACCTAAGGCCTCTTTCCCATTCCCCATAGCAATCTTAATGATAAAGCTACCGGATCGCGAAGCTTGGGTGGAAGGAAAGTTGCATGATTGAATTAGCCGCCTGAGACGACCACATTGCAATGTCTCCCGTTCCTCTTCTTTGGGTGAGCTCCTTAAAGAATTTCACATAGGCGGGACAGCCGGATGACGTCCAAAAAAGGCGGGTTGACGTGTACTGAGACAAAGAACTTGTAGAAATCACTGAACTGTTGGTCCCGCTTGGCATTCGTCAACCGATGGGGATAAGGGACCCGGGCTTGAACAAAGTCTTTGAACTTTGTCCCGTGAACATATGGATCGGCGGCTTTGTGCAACTCACTCATCTTTCTTCTCGTGAACCTCTTCAACATGAGGTTCCTCAACAACGACAAGGGTCTTTGGAGAAGTGCAGGACCCGGCATAGTCACCATGTTGTCGATAACCTTTCCACTTGGAGCACCGTCACGGCATGAGCTTGATGAGCTTGCCCGCAACTTGTTCTTTTCACTCTGCCTCATCTCATTAAGAGAAGTGGCAATCTGACCCATAGTTTCCTCAAGACGCCTCATCGTCGCCTCCGTACTTTCATTTCTCGATTGTTCTTAGCGATGTAGGCACCGAGAGGATCCTCGCAGAATCGCTGAGATTGCGGAGGACCGTGGAAACCGTTGTTGCGGCGAGGTGGTAAGGGTACTTCTGCGCGGAGGCTTCTTCTTGCCGTAAGGATATTGTGGGTAAGACGGTCGTCGATATGGGTGCATTGCGGATCGACATCGCTGACCATAAGCTTGCCGCTTCGCGATAAGGCCGAGCTGTCTTCTTGCGGTGGGTACTTGTTGTGCGGGAGGCGTCGAGTTTGTGGTTTGAACTCAACCACGACCTTGGCTCGGTTCTTCCACCTGAGTTGTATTGTTCTTTGGTTTTGCTCATAGGTCGGCCTCGGCTCATAATGTTGTCGAGGCTGAAAACCTTGCATAGCATAAGTCTCTACTCCGCCTTCATAGACGGGCGCTCCCATATTAGGGCAAATATCCGCAGTATGTCCCATTTCCATGCAAATTCCACAAGGATGCATAGAGAATTCCTGTGGAGGTGCGCCGAACTCCTGAGAAGGAGCAGCGAACTCCTGGGGTGGTGAAGGGAGCTCAGCCTGCTTCAACTTCATCTCGTTCATTTCTCTCATGAGCTGTGCCATTTGCCTCGTCAACCGATCCAGGCTCAATGAGTTGATGTAAGATCGACGCGCTCGATGCCTTCGGAGGAATTGCTCGCCATGACGTCAAAGATTTCATCAAGAGCCTCGGCTGTGATATGAGCTATGTTGCCCCCTGCTGCGTCGTCGGCCTTTTCCTGATCGGATTTCAGGATCCCATCGTAGAAGAATTGGCATAACAAAACCAACGGGAAGAAGTGATGTGGGCATTGCCTTTGAAGCTCCTTGAATCTTTCTCTCGCTCATGGAACGACTCATCTAGATCTTGCTTGAATGTCATAATTTTGATCGAAGATCCTTCGCCTTCGCTGCGGATAGAACCTCAACATGAACTGCTCCACCACGTAATTCCAATTTGTCGAGAGTCGGTGGAAAACTCATAAGCCAAGACTTGGCTTTATCCTTCAAAGAATAAGAGAGCAACAGATCTTCAACTGTTTCTTCGCTCAGCCCATCGGAGGAATGACTGCACCACTTGATTATATTCTCTGATAAAACTCAGGGCGTCTTCATTTGTCATGCCATGAAAAGTAGGAATGAGGTTGAAGTGATTTGGCTTCAACTCATACCCACGTGCCGCGGGGCATAGCACGATCGGATTTGTAGTCTCCCCTATCTTAGGGCGAAAGTAATCCCCATCGCGAGGGATGTGTTCCGTCCATGATTGTTGTTCATTCGATCACCCATGACCCTTGAAGGGAACTCTTCAAACAAAAAATTGTCGACGGTAGTAAATCCCCTTTCAACTGTGAGAGAACTGTCCTCACATAAACTATCACAATCTGAGTGATCAAAGTCTGCCACACTAGGCAGTCGCGGTTTGCTCAACTTGCAAGTATACTTCAACGGGGATGCCAATCTAGGATTTGAGCCGGCGTCCCTGCATACACAACACTCAACAAACGAGATCAAACGCAACTGCGGTACAAAATAAGAAAGGCAAGGAGAAGAATAAAAACGAAAACATGCAACATTAATAAACGCCTAAAGTTTTCCCCGGCAACGGCGCCAAAATTTGTTTCAACTAAAAGTATACTCTTAATTGACTCACAATCGAATGAGGTGTTGTAATAGGGAAAGCTAACCCTAGTCGTCTCTCAAGGAAAACTTAACAGGGCGTTACTAAGTTGCCACACAAAAAACAATTAAAATCCTAAACACTCTAGTCTCAAAAGGGTTGATAGATTACCTAGGCAAGGAATTATTAACGAAAGAAAACGAATTAACTAGGCGAAATTGATAAAGCGGATAAATTATCTAGGCAAGAATTAAACCCCAAATCAAAGAACATGGAATTGAAATTATAAACCCAGGCATGAATCTAAATAATTAAACGAAGACAAGATTATTCGGACAAATATCAAAATTAATCATAATCCAACGAAGAAATCAATAATAATCAAATACGAAACGATTAACGGAATAAAGCAATAGAAGAAACTTACGAACAATCGAACGATGGAATAGATAATGCAAACTTCTGGCACGAATCCAATATCCGTACAATATTCTTGAATCGATCAAAAGAAAGGAGAAGGAAAAGCAATGGAAATAAAATAACTGATGAAATCTCTCTGCTCTCCCAAAAACACAAAAGACGGCAAAAAGAAAATAATGAAAGGTAGGGTTTTCAGCGTTGAAAAACGTATATATATCGGCCCAAAATTAACGCGCAGCGCCGGACGCGATCCCAGCGCCGGACGCGCGGCGCATAACAAGGACCTCCCAGCCGGACTCGTACAGCCGGACGCCGCTGGCTCCTGATCGGCTAGCCGGTACGGACGCAATGAGGCGCCGGACTCGTCGAGCCTCGGATGAAAAATTTAATAGCACAAATACGGACGCAAGGACTCTCGGGCCAATCTTGCGAATCGCAACCCAGCGCGGACGAGCCGGCGCGGACGCCTTGAATGCTCGAGGCGTGCCAGCACGGACGAACGAAGCGCCGGACGCGCGTCTTCCTTCGGCGGGCGGCAGCACACCCGGCCGCCGGCTACGCCGAGTCCGGCGCAGGTGCGCTCTTCGGCAACAAAAGCTCAACGCAATCCTACCCTACACAAAACACAAACGAACATGATTCCAATAAAAGATATTCAAATATAACCAGAATGGAATCAAACGATGACAACAAAACAAAGAAAACAAAACAAAACATGCGAAACATCGGCCCTCATGCATGGTCGATGGGGCAAAGGTCCAGTGCCCCCAAATTTGAGGGCCTCAAATTTTAAAAACAAGCTCATTCATTATACATAGTCTATTAATTCAACATTCATTTCAGGAAAAAAAATATCTTTTTTCTTTCAATGCTTTCATGCTCTATGCTAGGGATGTCAACGGCGGGTCTTTACCCGGACCGATCCGGAACTGCTCAAAGCCCATTAAATTTTAAAGCAACGGTTCGGTTCCGGTTCGGTTCTAGAACTGCTGGACCGGACCGATTTAGACCGACCCATTTTGTCTCGGTTCGGTCCGACCGACGCGGTTTTTTTTTTTTTGTTTTTTTAAAATTTGAGCATTACATATCCACTTTTTTGTAAGAGCATTTTACATTTGAGTGTAATTACGAAATATTAATTAATTTACAAACACATCTTGTGACTTGTTCAAAATACGATGCGATACATATCGTATTAATTAATTTACAAACACATCGTATTAATTAATTTACATTTTACATTCGTATTATATTTTACATTTATGTGTGTGTGTTGGTCAGTGGAAATTATTAATATCTAAGGATAAATATCTCATATTTGAATCAACTGTCATGTGAAGCCCAATAATAATAATAAAAAGTATATGAGTGGATTCAATCTTAAACAATAATTCCAGTTCACAAAATTAATTATTTAAAATATAGATCGATGCAGATTATGCTAAACATGATTTCCTATTCATGCGTATTCTTGGACATTTCTCATGTAGCATAAAACAATCGAAAAAATGTTCATCGCTAAGAAAGTTTACACACGGATGGGATAAACATGACAATAGAATTATCCGATGGAATAGCAATAATAATGATTGTTACGCCCATATAAAATATGTCTTATTTAATTGATCGACAATAATTCTAATATCTTTATTTCATTTTCTTAATCATTCTAATTTATTTCCTTATCCTCCAAAAAGAATAATTTATTTGTCTGCAGAGCTACTGGGACTTGGGAGACTAGATTTACTAAGAATTTATCGACTTAATCTTGGGAAAAGTTATGTTTCATCACTAAACAAGTGGCCATATATTTAAACGAAAAATAAAGAATCAACCTATAGTTTTAAAGATATATATTTTTATTCTAAAATAATGATGAAGAGAATCATGTTTAGTTGATTTTTCAAAAATACGTTATTTTTTGGGGATACAAGGACGAAAATACGTTAATTTTTCAAAAATCAAAATACGACTATGTTCAAAATACGTTTATATTTATTTTTCAAAAATCAAAATTCACATATATATTTATATGTTCAAATTTTTTCAAAAATCAAAATTTTGGGGATTTGGGTGTAGCGGCCCAACGGGTAACCAGTTAGCAATGGGTAATACCCGATCCGGAACCATAACTTGATGGTCCGGATCCGATCCGGATCCGGTGTTTACTGGGCCGGTTCCAGAACCAGAACCAATACTAATTTATTGGTTACGGTCCCAGAAAGCCTCGCCATTGACATCCCTACTCTATGCTCTTTCAAATGTGTTTAGCATTAAAAAATAAAGTTAATTGGTGAAGTTCTTGAGTTTGTTAGAACTTCATATTAATTTTCCAGTATTTGTATTGCATATAAATATTGCTACTAAATTAGTTACTGTAGTTTCAATAGAAATAATTTTTTTAAAATTAAAATTGATAAAATTATATTTGTGTTCTATTATGTCTCAAGAAAGATTAAATGAATTAGCAATTATATCATTAAATACTATAATAACTTGAGCTTGGAGATGATATTGATGATTTTGTTTGCTAAAATACTAGAAAATTTAAACTATTTAAATAATTATTTGATCTTTTATTTCTTAGTTCATTATACTTTGTATTTAATATCAAAGTTATGCACTCAAGCAAGCATAAAAAATCATCATGTGCTATCTATAATTACAATAAGATTATTGAAACTTTTTTTAAGGGATTTTTCTTTTTAGCCTAGAGTCCCCGAACTGTCATTGTCGTCTGTATGCGGGTTGGTCCAGCCGTCCCACACAGCACCACCGTACCTGAATTTTTTATAGCCCAAGTCAGTCGACTATTTTATAATGTCAAATTCTCGGGTAAGACCAAATTGAGCCCACATGCCAAATGCATTGTCCGGATCAGATCAGCCCGCACCACACGATGCTACTGAGCCAAAATTCCAACAGCCCGACCCCTCGAAAAAATAGGTTCGCTCGTCGAGCCGGACCCATTTTGGTAGTTGTAGTTCCTAGGGATGTCAATCGGGCCAGCCCGATCAGGTTCGGGCCAACCCACTCGGGTTATCGAGCTATTCGGTTCGGGTTATTAGGGTTGATATTTTTTTCGAGTTATAAATGATCAACCCTAACCCTAAACTCTCGGGTTTCGGACTAACCCATCGGATCAATCGGGCCAGAAAGTTTAAGGAAAAAAAACTATATATATATATATATATATTATTGATAATAATAATATTTATAACAAATATTTTATATTAAGCGTTGGAGTAAAAAACAAATAAATGAAAAATAAATATAATACATTCCACAAGTTCTTTTTTTTTAATCTTATTATACTAACTTTGAAGAGCAAACAATGAAAATTAAAAATAGTGTTCATGACTAAATACGTTTTTTCTAATATGCTTTAATATTCGCATTCCATGTAACTAAATGATCTCTAAATAATATAATATAATTATAGCGGAGTTAAAATTTATATCTAGAAAAATTTAATATGTTAATTCAATATAATAGTACTATTTAAATTATATTACAATATCAAAAATAAAAATAATGCTCACAACTAAATTATTTTTTAATATATCTGAATATTCATATTCCATAATAGCTAATTCAATATTTAATAAATATTTTATAAGTTAATTCACTATAATACCAATTAAAATTTATAATTTGAAAAAAATCATTATACATAACTACAAAAGTTAAGATAATTAAATATGAAAAGTAAATTTTTGAAATCAAGAATTTTGAATTTCTAACTATTAGATAAAGGAAAAAATGAGTTGATTTTTTTTTTATTTATATCATTGGCTTGACTTGACATAACCCCGACTGCAAGTGTACCGATTAACCCATCAACCCGAATGGGTGGCCGAATAAATTGATTTTATATTCGGGTTATGATTTTATAATAAACCCATTAATTTTATCGGATTATTCGGTCACCACGGCCAATTCCGTATTGACATCCCTAGTAGTCCCCACTCAGAATGTATATATATACATACACATGCATTCGTTACACTAATCCTTCAAACAATTCTCCACCTCACTGTGCCACCCACAACAATGGAGTCACAGCCTCAAAACCTGGGCAGAGACCCGACCCATAACCCGACGGGGTGGCGGAGCTCCACCCCATCTTCATCCCACCTTGCGCAGAAGCTCCGCCGCAACCTGACATTCACATCGAAATGGGGCGAGCTCAACGGCGCCATGGGCGACCTAGGCACCTACATCCCCATCATCCTCGCCCTAACCCTCGCTAAAAATCTCGACCTCGGCACCACCCTCATCTTCACCGGCCTCTTCAACTCCCTCACCGGCGCAATCTACGGCGTCCCCATGCCCGTCCAGCCGATGAAGTCCATCGCCGCCGTCGCCATCTCCAACCCCGCCTTCGGCATCCCGGAGGTCATGGCCGCCGGAATCTGCACTTCCGCCGCCCTCCTCCTCCTCGGCGCCACCGGCCTCATGCGCCTCGCCTACAACCTCGTCCCCATCGCCGTCGTCCGCGGCATCCAGCTCGCCCAGGGTCTCTCCTTCGCCATAACCGCTGTCAAATACATCAAAAGCGAGCAGAATTTCGCCAAATCCAAATCCGCCGGCGACCGCCCCTGGCTAGGGCTCGACGGATTGCTCCTCGCCCTCGCCTCCGCCTGCTTCATCCTACTCGTCAACGGCGCCGGCGATGAGAGAGAGAGCGAAATCGACGACTACATCGACGAGCCAACACGAAGAAGAAGAAGAAATATATTAAAATTCATCACATCAATTCCATCTGCATTTCTAATTTTTTTATTAGGGCTAATTCTTGCCATTATAAGAGGGCCTCAAGCGATCAAACACTTCAAATTGGGGCCATCACAAATCAACTTGATCAAAATTTCGAAGCATGCATGGAGAGAAGGATTCATTAAAGGAACAATCCCGCAACTTCCACTATCAATTTTGAACTCTGTGATAGCAGTTTGCAAGCTCTCAACAGATCTCTTCCCGGAAAAGGACGTCTCCGCCACATCCGTGTCGATCACCGTCGGCCTAATGAACCTGATCGGGTGCTGGTTTGGGGCGATGCCAAGCTGCCACGGGGCGGGGGGGCTTGCCGGGCAGTATAAATTCGGGGGGCGGTCAGGGGGCTGCGTGGCATTGCTAGGGGGAGCTAAGTTGGCTTTAGGGTTGGTTTTGGGGGGCTCCTTTGTGAAGATCTTGGACCAGTTTCCGGTTGGGATGTTGGGGATTTTGTTGCTGTTTGCTGGGATTGAGCTGGCGATGTGTGCTAGGGATATGAGCACGAAGAGTGAGGCGTTGGTGATGCTCGTCTGCACCGCAGTGTCGTTGGTGGGGTCGAGTGCGGCGCTCGGGTTCCTTTGTGGGATGGTGGTGCACTTGCTGCTCAGGGTGAGGAGGGTGGGGGAGGCGAAGTCGTGTTCGGAGTTTTGGTTTGATCGGAATCTTTAGGGGGCGTTTAAGTTCATGATTAGAAACTTAGAATAGCCTAAAGTCTTTGTCTATGATGATTATTCATATCTTGTTGGAGGGGCCAGGATTGCAGAAATCCATTTGTAGAAGATGAAAATACTCAATCACATATATTGATTGTCGATCCTGATTCCTGAATAGCAAATCCATGTGTGTGGTGTCATCGGTATTCTTGAATTGAATCTCTTAATTGAATCCTTGTGATGCTCGTCTGCACTGCGGTCTCGTTGGACAGGTCGAGTGCAGCGCTCGGGATGGTGGTGCCTTTACTGCTTAGGGTGAGAAGGGCGGGTCAGGCCAAGTTGTGCTCAGAGTTTTGGTTTATCATAATGTTTAGATGGCGTTTACTATTCAGGATTAGCTTGGACAAATAAAAATCAGTATAAGTGAATCTTTTTGTTTACTAAGATGGATTAGAAACTTGCTAGATTGATGATATCTTGTTGAAAATGGTAGTGCTGCAGAAATCCTTGCGACGAAGATGAAAATACTCGGTCCTGAATAGCAAAGCGTCCCCCTATAGTGTGAGTTGTGTTATTGGTTTTCTTGAATTGAATCTCTAGTTGTGTTGCTCTGGTGTGATTATTAGATTGTAAATTTGGGAAACTTGCGAGAGTAGCAAACTAGTGAACTATTTCATTGCAAGATGAAGACCATCATCATCCACCACAGCAACAAATTTTACATAAAATTAGGCAGATGATTTGCCAAAAATTATTCATGGAGCTACTAAACTGCTGCAGAGATCAGTACACCAACCAAAGCATTCCTCCAATCTTGCACCATCTGCCATAAATCACATCAGTGTGTGTGTGTGTGTGTGAGAGAGAGAGAGAGTACTGACCTTTGCTAAGTGGGATGCAGCGTTTGAGGGAGCAACCAAGGTGGCAATAGTAGCCATAATCAGCAGCAGTAGAAGGAAAGCAAGTGCTGAGACATGAGTAATCACAAGCAAGCTTCTGAGTTTCAACGATGGCGTTTCCAATGAAGCACTTATTGTAGCAGCCACCCCAGCAGGCATACAGGCTCTGTGCATCCACACCATTCGCCACCAACACCAACATCACCAAAATCATGACGACGACACCCTTCATCTTCTTCATCTAGATATGAAAATGGTTGCACTATGAGGGCTCTATATAAGGCCAGAAAACCCTAGCTGACTGCTGGTCATCATTAACTCAATCCATTTATGAGGTGGTTAGTTTTTTTGGACTTGTAGTTTACAAATTTGAACTTCATTGTTGGTTTCACTTGTGTAACTATAAATGCTCCACAAATTACTTGCTTTTTAGGTAGTAGGAAAATGATTTAATGAGAAAGGCTTCTTGGGGTTTTGGCTAGCATTTTATTTGAATAGAGTCGGACTCTGTTTACATTGTTAGTCTCTTTGCTTCGCGCTCTCAAAGAGTTCTTTGGGAGTTCAGGAGTCGCCGGAGGCGTTCCCATAGCTTTATTGGTCACGTGACTTATAGGGTTGCGTATATCCTTTAGATAGAAAAGCCAATGCGTCCATGACGGCGGCTTGGTGGACTCACGAGCTTTTGGCTATTAGTACATAGCCCGTCATCTTTCTTCACTCGGATTGTACACGAGACGAGTAGTCTTTTTTTATTATTTTTGGTATTTTTTTCTCTTGGAGTTATTGCCATAAAGATTTTAAAGAGGCTCGCTCCTTGAGTCTTCATTTTGTGATTTCTGAGGGTTTAGATTTTTCCTTTTTTATAATATAATCTCATTTCATCTTTATCGACAAAAAAATAAATAAAAAGTAAATAAACATTACAAAGAATAGGTACACCATAAGTGAACCGATTTATTGCAGTACATAGCTAGCAGATTCACAAACATTAACTGCTTCAGAATTTTGGTAGCTGATTCCAATGCACCAACTTCCTTAATTTTTGCAAATGTTGGTGCACCTTCCAAAACATTTCTCCATTCTTGCACCATCTGAAATGTGACATAACAATGTGAATAATTAATGTCTGAAGACAAAGCAATATAACTTGTGTGTGTGTGTGTGTCTGTTCTTGAGAGAGAGAGAGAGAGAGACCAGTGTAGGTAAGTGCAGTGCATTTTCCCAATGAGCAACCAATCTGGCAGTAATAGCGATAATCTGCAGCAGAATGAGGAACACAGCTAGTGAGGCACTGATAATAGCAACCTAACCTCTCTGCACCACTTTTTTTACTCCTCAAAAAGCACACATTGTAGCATCCTCCCCAACAACTGTATATCTGTGCATCCACACCATTTGCCACCACCACCACCAACAACAACGCTGCCACCACGACTCCGCCACTCCTCCTCTCCATGAACAGATATGTATGCACTTGCTCTTCACCTTTGCAGTGGAGGGTTCTCCTTTTATATAGGCCAAAACCACCAACTACTTTTGTGAGCATCACATTTATTATGTGGTCAAGTGTTTTTAACTTTCTTTTAACCATAAAGAAAGCAATTCACTTTTTCCATCTCTTGTAACATGAGATCATTTCTGCATTAATGTTTAGTATCATGGAAACGCCCTTTTCTTACATTGACTTGGTATTGGTTTTATGCATTATTGGTTCATTAGTTGAGATTGCAATTAATTGAAGGTGTTGTGTCACCTTCCCATTTCTATTTATAAGAAAGTTCACATAAATACATCTTTCAATTATATTGCCATTATAGAAAGAGGGTTGCAAAATGCAAGAATTCTTGAGTAAACAACATATGAACATTTTTGCAACTTTAGTTCCATAATTTTACACAATGTGAACTGCTCATACACGAGCATGCACCGCATTCAACATTTTGTTACCAACGCCCTTTTTCAGGCATCATCCGAAAGGATTTCCTGCTCGTGGCAACGGAGAAGTAGGAGCAGCGGCTCCACTTCCTTGTGTGATCGGATTGAGGGAAGCAAAGGCGTCTTTGCTTCTTCCAAAGTTAGCATTTCCTTCCGGCCTGCAAGGATAAAACGAGGATAGCTTTTAGTAACGAAACAAATTGGCAAAATGTTAATATCTTGATTACGAGAAATTACCATAATATGGCCATGTAAAGATCAATAAGATTGTAGTTAAAAATATGAAAATATGAAGCTTTGCATTAAAAATGTGCTTGAAAAAGCAGAGGTTTCAGAATCTGACAAGACCAAGGCAGGTAAAGCCATTAAGAGATGCAGACAATTCGGTGCCCTCCGGCCCATCTGATCTTAATATCCTCCCCATTCCACAATGGTGAGGTGAAAAGATGCAGTAAGTTAAAATAACCATCTTTTTTGGAGAAACATTTGCAATGTTACCTTGCAAGCAGCATGTTGTTTGACTGCTGCGCCATGTAAGCTCCGGGAACTATTCAAGAGCACGCAGTAGGTTGTCGTTAAAGCATGAAAAATTTCAATCACAGAACAAAAAAAAGAAGGTATGGATTTATATTTTATACCTAGAGGCATGTTTATGCCATATGAGGACATGTATGCTTGTGAAGATAGATAAGGCGACGGATGAGGCTGTGAAGCTGCTGAATTTGGCATGTTAGGATGGGCTCCGTGCAACAGTGACATAGACGGGAACTAGATGCAAAACCACGTAAAGAAAAGACACAGAAATCGAGTTAGGTAAGGTAATAAATACACAAATTTTCAATCAAAATCTGTTACTATTATAAAAGTGTTTATTCTTACAAATTTTGATCTACCTATAATATCCTCACTTTTTTTTTCAAATCGTAAGAACTATTTAGTAATACAATATACATATGCTTTATTTATTGTAATATAAGATAATTAAGAGTCCTTTCATATCCAAAATTCATTAAAAATTTGTTATAATTTTTATATAGTTATATGTATAAGAAATTAATCATATTAAATTCATAATTTGTACAATGCACGTACCAATTCAACTAGTAAATCTTAGAAGACTCACTGATTGGGTATTAATATATAATTTCAAAAGAATCTTTATCATAAGTTTAATGAAGACAGTAAGTTGGACTATGGGAAAAAAGAGAGTCATATGCTTACTATTGCTGCTTGAGCTTGGAATCTGTCATCATCATCAATGTCGAAAGGATTCTTTGGTCTAGGGGGATTTTGATAGGCCGCCACAGGCTGTTTAAATTAGACGTGTTTAGATTGATGCAATCGCATAAAACTTCAAGATTTGAAATTTATTTGAGATTTCTTTTTTTTTAAGATACGGCATACCATTGAAGGAGGATAGAATTGCATGCCTCCATGAGGCGGATGCATCTGCCATCCGGCAACTGCTGGACTGAACGAGGCAAAACCCGAACTGAAAAGATCCTGCATTAACATTTTCCACAAATTTAATGTATATAGATGATAGAAATACATAAGATTATGTAAATTAATACAAGTAGATTAGTACCTCCTGAATTTCCTTCCTAGCAGTGGGTGAAGGATTGGCAGCTTCCAACGACTGCACGAGTGGAACGCTCCTCGTTCGCCTCAGGTCATCCGATGCAGGTGATCTATGCCCTTGCTGCATAGAATTAATTATATCATATTTAACAGAAAATATATAGGAGCAACTGATAATAGTCTTCCTAAAATTATTTCTTTTTACCTCATTCAATGAAGATTCAACTGATGATGCACTTTGTAGAGTACTAGAGCTAGTATTGGGAGGAAAATGATGTGTTTGCATATCTTGCATCATATGACTCGTGTCGTCTCTATGGAACGGTTGGTCACTTGTCATAACTGTGATAGCAAGAGCTTCACAACTGTCTACAATCTCGGGTGTTTCTACTGTCTCGACTTCTGTAGCAGCATTCGTGCTGTTCACCTGAGCTGGCGCCATTGAAACTGTTGACATTTGAAACATACTATCTGAAGACGAAGGACCCGACAGTTCAAACAACAAAGCTTCAACTGAATTAATAGGAACAATGCATCGGCTTTCATTGTTAGTGTCTGAAGCCATTTGCTTGTTAGCCTCGGGTTTTTCATCTAGAAAATCGATCAAGCTGGTTGAGTTTGTCGCCTCATTTTCCTTCTCTTTAGCATCAGCTGCCTTCTGCCATGATCGCAAACATATGAACATTTTTTAAGCTCGAATCTCTACCTTCTGACATTAAAAAAACACATTAACTCATAACTTTAATTAACTCACCTGACTCGTAGCAGAGCCCTCAGCAGCCTTATGATCATCAACTGCAGGGGGCTCTGCTACTCGTAGCTCAGGTGATTTATCTCCCAAAAACATGTTGATAGGGGTTATCGCGGGGAGACTTGCCGGGCTCTTTAAAGAGCTTGGCGACCTGCCTCCGGAGTCAGAGCTCCTCTCGTAGCGTTTGACACTCCCATCTTCTCGAAACCTGTCATCAACTATCTCAAAACGAGTGGAACGGCTCCTGTGGCTTCTAGATCTCGGCATCACTTGGTTGTTTCTTGGATTTCTTTCCTCTAAGAAATCTTTCAAGTTCAGCCCTTTAGCTGAACTAGACCTCTCGAATAAATTATGGTCATAGAACTCGTCTCTACCACTGCTGCAGCCTCTCTCGACTGGAGACCTAGCCAAGTAGTCGGGACTTCTACCCCAACGAGACCTCTCAGACGGCCAGTCACAGAAGCTGTTTCTTGATTCCTGCATATGTAAGTCTTCGCGTCTCAAAATTATATTCATGACGGATAAATTTCAACTGTGTTTGAGCATTAGGCTTACAGATTGGGCCAATGGGAGTTTGTTGGAGCTGTTCTCACCGGCATACTTCCTGTCGACATAAATGCTGCTGACAAACTCTCAAGCCTCTGAAGATTACTGAAACGCGCAGAAATAGGCCTCGTTTCAAGAACTGCTTTTCTTGTTTAGGATGACAATAAACATGAAATAGAAGAACATATACCTGGTGTTGGGATAGGAATTGTGGCGTGGATCCCAACTTTTGAAGTAGATTTGCTTTGCCCTCTGAGAAATCACGCACAATAAATCGAGGTTTTGGTATAGTGAAACTACACATTCCCTTATAGCATAGCGTATGCAGATCCTTACCTCATTGCCTCCAGCTTGAAGAGACATGATTTCTTCATCACTGAATTTTGCCATTGACACTGATTTTACGCGATGAGTGAATTCCCGGCTGCATTTTCAGATAGAGACAGTCAGATTTACAAGTGATTTAGTGAAGAAAAACGTGAAGGAACTCACTGTACTCCGCTGCAGTTTGTGCAGACGAACGTCCAGAAAGTCGTGCAGACATACTGCGGCCCCTGATCATTCAAGAAACGCGTATTAGGTTTTATTTGCTGACATCATAGTTTTACATATGCGTGACCCTCAACATTTGATTTTCAAGGCATCTATTGTATTTCAAATTTCTCAACCATGTTCCTTAACATTGTATCACACACTAACCCTAAACAAACACAGAATTGAGATCACTTTAAACAAACAGAATTTTGAAGATCATTGTTTGTAGAGAAATCAGAAATTTGCTTCACATAAGTATTAGTTTCACTTTTCAAATAATGAGTATTATATCTCACGTGATCAAACAAGAGCTGATTGCGAATACAAAACAATTCACTGAAATGAACACGAGATAGGAACTTCAATTTTATTTTATTTTATATTTTAAAAGAAGAATGGAGAATGATACCAAAGTGTTGCAGTTGATGCATCTCCTATTGTGCGGTTGCTTGAGAAGGCCGCGAATGATCATCTCAACTTTCTCCTCTTCCTTAACACGACGAGGCATTTCGCAAATTTGTATTCCTACTCACCCTATAAACAAACACTACCAAAAAAAGAAATTGAAACTAATCAAAAATGTGTTGATGCCATAATAGCCTAAAGCTCAACTCCGAGATCAAAGCACGCAGAAATTATTCGTTTTTATGCACTTTTACTCGCCACCATTTCTTTCATTCAAGAGATTATATTCTTTTATATGTGATTTATTTGTCGTCTAGTTAGATTTATTTGTTGAATGAAAGAATAGGTGAGGAAAGCGCACCTGATCTTCAGATATACAAGAAGATTGATGAAACCCACCTAAATTAATGGTGATTGGATTAGGGAAAGTAGTTTGGAGGGTAGAAGGAGGGAAGAAGAAAATGAGAATGAGAATGATGATTTCATGTTAGCAGAGGCAGAGAGGCCAGGAGAGAATCTTGGCGGTTTTGACGGTTGGTCTGTTCCTTTGCCTTTTTTGTTTTTAAGGTTCAAGCAATCATAATTATAATTATAATATAATTGTTATTATTATTATGATAACTACTATTCATTAATTGTTAATGTTGATTAGATTATGGCGAAAGGAAAGACGAAAATACGATATTCAAGATGAGGTGGTCTCTGTAGCTGCCACAAGCATAGGAGACCCACCTAATTATACTAATTAGTTAATTCATCTTAATTAATTAGTTTTAATTAATTAATTAAATTGATTTTAATAAAATTAATTAGTTTAATAAACTTTAGTTATAAATTAATAAATAATAATTTTGATTTGATAAATCCTATTTGAAATTAATAAACCCTAATTTTGAATAATTAAACCCTAATTTTGAATTAATAAACCCTAATTGAAAATAATAAACCATAATTTTAAATAATAAACCCTAATTGTAATTAATAAACCCTAACTTTGAATAATAAACCATAATTAAGAATTAATAAACCCTAATTTTGAATTAATAAACCCTATTTGGAATTAATAAACCCTAATTTTGAATAATAAACCCTAATTTTGAATTGATAAACCCTATTGGAAATAATAACCCTAATTTTGAATATAAACCCTAATTGTGAATTAACAAAACCCTAATTTTGAATTAATAAACCCTAATTTTGAATTAATAAACCCTAAGTGTGAATTAATAAACCCTAATTATGAATTAATAAACCTCAATTATGAATTAATAAACCATAATTATGAATTATTAAATTCTAATTTTGAATTAAAATTAATAAATTTAATTTTAAATTAACAAAATCTAATTATCCTTACTTACTATAATTAATATCTAATTATTTTAACCAAAAACAAGGGTGAGCTCACGGTGAGGCGGAGCTCACCCAAGTTTTGTCATTCAAGATTCAGTAATAACTTTGGTTTACATACCCACTAGACAAAAATATGACATTAATTAAAGATCCAAATTCTATCTTGAAATGAAGTGCTATTGTGAATACCATTTTTCAAATAATATATTTTTCTTTCTTTCTTTAGATTTTCGAAAAAAAACTACTTTTGAATCATTCAAATTCTGATTAAACTTGAATTTGACAAGATTCTTGATTCGTTACCATGAAAGCAAGCTCAAGTGATTTAGCTTAGGAATATGAAATATTTAGTTAAAGAGGCACACTCTCATAGGGTCGTCCTTACCTAAGGACGGGTCTTCTCGCGACCCGACCCGACCCGATTCTGATCCGACCCGAACCCATTAATAATGATATGTTAATTCGTAAATGATACATTTATTTAAAATAAGCGATACATTTATTGAGAGTAACTGATTCATTTACTCACAACAAGTGATACAATGTTGTTTATTCACACTAAGTGATATATTTATTCACAACAACTGATACAATGATACATTTGTTCAGAGCAAATGATGCATTTATTCAGAAAAGACGATACATTTATTCAGCTCAAATAATACAATGTCACGTTTATGAGTCGGGTCGATGGGTCGGGGCGATCTGTGAAATGATCCGACCTTAAGTAGGGTCGACCCTACCCAAGTTTTTGTGTTAATTAAATGTATCTTATATTTCTGTACTATAATTAATCATGATCGTGTTAAGACCATCTCAATAGTTCACTCTATTCTAGAGTTAACTTTACATTATTATAAAGTATATTGTAGAATAATATCATATTCATCTCCAATAGTAACTCTACATTTCACTCCAAGATAAAATATTCTATTTTTATACTTTTTAATATTTAAATAATTTTTAATCTAGTTACTCCCTCCGTCTGCCAAAAAGATGTATGTATTTCCTTATTGATCCGTCCACCAAAAAGATACATGTTCTATTTTTAGTAATATGACTTAATCCACTTTACTTAAATCTAACCCTCCAGTCAATCTTATATTTACTCATTTGTCATAGTTTGGCCCACCAAAAGTAATTTAAAATTATATAATAAGTGAGATATTTATTCCACTCACAATTTAAAATTATATAATGAGTGAGACCTTTATTTCACTCATAACACACTCAACGCCTTTATTAAAACTTGTGTCCAAACCAAACATGCGTCTTTTTGGCGGACGGAGGGAGTATTATATATTATATATCTTTAGATATATTTACATTTATATTTATACTTAATCATATTTAATTAGAATTCAATATAATATAATTTATATTGATTTGAAAATAAATTATTTATAGAAAGCTATACACTATAGATACATCTAATCCATATTCTAGTTGAATTTTTTTGTAAAACTATACTTTTAATTTTATACTCCATATGTCCCCAAAATTTGTTAGTTTTCCCTTTTGTTATGTTCCCAAAATTTGTTAATTTTTCATTTATGAAAACTATCTCACAAAATACTATATCCTGATTACCTCCAACAACATCATTTATTCACATATTTTAATAGCACCAATTGTTTATATATTTTATCATTCATGGTCCATCATTAATTAATTTAAGACTATATTAATGTGAGATATTTACTCCACTTACAAATATTTAATAATTTTTATTAAAACTCGCACCAAAATTCTCAAAAATATATTTTGGGACGGAGGGATTATTTATTATCATCTAAAAGAAAATTTATTTATTTTATGAAGTGACACTAAACATAATATATGTTTTAAATAAAAATCATTAACATAATTATTAAAAAATGATGTTTTAAATAAAAATCAAATGGAGCACTGTTCACTCCGCTGAAAATGGTATTGCGTGAAGAGCACTGTTGGAGAAGTATTTCTCACAAGTCACGTCTCTAACACACTTTATTTATTATAAGAAAATAATGAATATGTTATGTTGAGATATTTATTATAAGAAAATAATGAATATGTTGTGTTATTATGAATAACATAACTAATTAATATTCTAAATATAAATATAAATTTAAAAAGTTTGTTTGAATTTTAAATAAGTTTATGAATCTCAAAATATTGGATAAATAAATTTTGCAGTTGTTTCGATAATAAACGGACAAAATTTAAGTACTCCAACATTTGATAAACTCGATTCAGCTTCACTGAATTTTACGTAGGTTTTCTAGCTCAACGCCGTAGCCCTTATATAATATGTGACTAATCTGCAGTGAACTAATTTTGAAAAGCTCGAACCCCCATTATACTGACAAGCAAATGAGCAAATATACTAGTACCAATAAATCTTGTGAATATTGGCGAACACTAAAATAAAATATAGTAGATGCCACACCTCGTGAAATATCGAAGAATATAGACTATACCTTTATTACCTGGAGCATAAATTCAACTTGTTCAAAATGGGACATGAACTGAGTGCAAATTCTCTACAAAAATAATTACCCCAAGCATAAAATAAAATTTGCTTTGCCTGGACTAATATTTATCAGTTTTGATGGATCTCATAACCATAGTTCAACCAACGCAAGGACATGTAGTGCATTATTTGGGCCAACTTGCTCCTTCAGTATTCAACACTAAAAGCTAAGGGCTAAAGGTTAATTTCAGTAGTAATTAGAAAATCATGAAAAAGGGCAACAAAATTATGTACAGTGATTGAATTACTAAAAATCCAGGCGCCTCTTGCTTCATTTTTGGCTGGAAAAATACACGCGTCTACCAAAACTGCCCTTGATAGTGAAAATACGATGGAGCCGGAGAGACCTTTGTATCAGACTAGGCATAGGTGACAAGTCGCCATCTACATATACCTGCCCAGCCATCACGCTACAAATGACTTTTATATTATGGACAAAGCATCGAAAGTCGTGTTACCGGAAAGCTGCGACTTTCTACGCACCTGCAACGGAGAGGAGGAGGATCATTCCTCTCAGCTGAAAGGAAAGTTATTTTCATCGTCCCGAACCAAAACTACATCGTCTTTTCTAATTGGTGTCAATTGAGTCGCCAAAGGGCTCTTTTATTGCCTCTGCATTCATTAAGGCAACCACAGCTTTGTGGACAGCTAAATCTGCTCTGTAGAACAGCTTTTGAGCCTTCTCCCTCTTGAGCCTGGCCATTTTTAGCGCGTGCTGTGCTGCGCCACACGCATCACGTAACCGGAACTCGTGAAGATCTGCACTATCGGGTCCTTCGAGGAAGTTAGGCCTCTGACCAGGTGATTCGGGCATGCCTGTGCTCCATTGCTGGATTGTGTTTCTCTTCCCTGTTGACCTGGGGGTGTAGGGGATCATCTGCTGGTTGTTATTAGAGGGGTATGATCCAAGCTTCTTCAATTTGTTCTTGTAAAACTTCGGGCTGCCTTTCCAGTCAGATGCTCCAGTGCTCAAGTAGAAATGTGCGTCTCGTGGAGACAGTACCCTCGTTGAAGCTCTTAGCGATGGGCTCCGTGCAACAGTGACATAGACGGAACTAGATGCAAAACCACGTAAAGAAAAGACACAGAAATCGAGTTAGGTAAGGTAATAAATACACAAATTTTCAATCAAAATCTGTTACTATTATAAAAGTGTTTATTCTTACAAATTTTGATCTACCTATAATATCCTCACTTTTTTTTTTCAAATCGTAAGAACTATTTAGTAATACAATATACATATGCTTTATTTATTGTAATATAAGATAATTAAGAGTCCTTTCATATCCAAAATTCATTAAAAATTTGTTATAATTTTATATAGTTATATGTATAAGAAATTAATGATATTAAATTCATAATTTGTACAATGCACGTACCAATTCAACTAGTAAATCTTAGAAGACTCACTGATTGGGTATTAATATAATTTCAAAAGAATCTTTATCATAAGTTTAATGAAGACAGTAAGTTGGACTATGGGAAAAAAGAGAGTCATATGCTTACTATTGCTGCTTGAGCTTGGAATCTGTCATCATCATCAATGTCGAAAGGATTCTTTGGTCTAGGGGGATTTTGATACGCCGCCACAGGCTGTTTAAATTAGACGTGTTTAGATTGATGCAATCGCATAAAACTTCAAGATTTGAAATTTATTTGAGATTTCTTTTTTTTAAGATACGGCATACCATTGAAGGAGGATAGAATTGCATGCCTCCATGAGGCGGATGCATCTGCCATCCGGCAACTGCTGGACTGAACGAGGCAAAACCCGAACTGAAAAGATCCTGCATTAACATTTTCCACAAATTTAATGTATATAGATGATAGAAATACATAAGATTATGTAAATTAATACAAGTAGATTAGTACCTCCTGAATTTCCTTCCTAGCAGTGGGTGAAGGATTGGCAGCTTCCAACGACTGCACGAGTGGAACGCTCCTCGTTCGCCTCAGGTCATCCGATGCAGGTGATCTATGCCCTTGCTGCATAGAATTAATTATATCATATTTAACAGAAAATATATAGGAGCAACTGATAATAGTCTTCCTAAAATTATTTCTTTTTACCTCATTCAATGAAGATTCAACTGATGATGCACTTTGTAGAGTACTAGAGCTAGTATTGGGAGGAAAATGATGTGTTTGGATATCTTGCATCATATGACTCGTGTCGTCTCTATGGAACGGTTGGTCACTTGTCATAACTGTGATAGCAAGAGCTTCACAACTGTCTACAATCTCGGGTGCTTCTACTGTCTCGACTTCTGTAGCAGCATTCGTGCTGTTCACCTGAGCTGGCGCCGTTGCAACTGTTGACATTTGAAACATACTATCTGAAGATGAAGGACCCGACAGTTCAAACAACAAAGCTTCAACTGAATTAATAGGAACAATGCATCGGCTTTCATTGTTAGTGTCTGAAGCCATTTGCTTGTTAGCCTCGGGTTTTTCATCTAGAAAATCGATCAAGCTGGTTGAGTTTGTCGCCTCATTTTCCTTCTCTTTAGCATCAGCTGCCTTCTGCCATGATCGCAAACATATGAACATTTTTTAAGCTCGAATCTCTACCTTCTGACATTAAAAAACACATTAACTCATAACTTTAATTAACTCACCTGACTCGTAGCAGAGCCCTCAGCAACCTTATGATCATCAACTGCAGGGGGCTCTGCTACTCGTAGCTCAGGTGATTTATCTCCCAAAAAAACGTTGATAGGGGTTATCGCGGGGAGACTTGCCGGGCTCTTTAAAGAGCTTGGCGACCTGCCTCCGGAGTCAGAGCTCCTCTCGTAGCGTTTGACACTCCCATCTTCTCGAAACCTGTCATCAACTATCTCAAAACGAGCGGAACGGCTCCTGTGGCTTCTAGATCTCGGCATCACTTGGTTGTTTCTTGGATTTCTTTCCTCTAAGAAATCTTTCAAGTTCAGCCCTTTAGCTGAACTAGACCTCTCGAATAAATTATGGTCATAGAACTCGTCTCTACCACTGCTGCAGCCTCTCGACTGGAGACCTAGCCAAGTAGTCGGGACTTCTACCCCAACGAGACCTCTCAGACGGCCAGTCACAGAAGCTGTTTCTTGATTCCTGCATATGTAAGTCTTCGCGTCTCAAAATTATATTCATGACGGATAAATTTCAACTGTGTTTGAGCATTAGGCTTACAGATTGGGCCAATGGGAGTTTGTTGGAGCTGTTCTCACCGGCATACTTCCTGTCGACATAAATGCTGCTGACAAACTCTCGAAGCCTCTGAAGATTACTGAAACGCGCAGAAATAGGCCTCGTTTCAAGAACTGCTTTTCTTGTTTAGGATGACAATAAACATGAAATCGAAGAACATATACCTGGTGTTGGGATAGGAATTGTGGCGTGGATCCCAACTTTTGAAGTAGATTTGCTTTGCCCTCTGAGAAATCACGCACAATAAATCGAGGTTTTGGTATAGTGAAACTACACATTCCCTTATAGCATAGCGTATGCAGATCCTTACCTCATTGCCTCCAGCTTGAAGAGACATGATTTCTTCATCACTGAATTTTGCCATTGACACTGATTTTACGCGATGAGTGAATTCCCGGCTGCATTTTCAGATAGAGACAGTCAGATTTACAAGTGATTTAGTGAAGAAAAACGTGAAGGAACTTACTGTACTCCGCTGCAGTTTGTGCAGACGAATGTCCAGAAAGTCGTGCAGACATACTGCGGCCCCTGATCATTCAAGAAACGCGTATTAGGTTTTATTTGCTGACATCATAGTTTTACATATGCGTGACCCTCAACATTTGATTTTCAAGGCATCTATTGTATTTCAAATTTCTCAACCATGTTCCTTAACATTGTATCACACACACACACACACTAACCCTAAACAAACACAGAATTGAGATCACTTTAAACTAACAGAATTTTGAAGATCATCGTTTGTAGAGAAATCAGAAATTTGCTTCCCATAAGTATTAGTTTCACTTTTCAAATAATGAGTATTATATCTCACGTGATCATACAAGAGCTGATTGCGAATACAAAAACAATTCACTGAAATGAACACGAGATAGGAACTTCAATTTTATTTTTATTTTATATTTTAAAAGAAGAATGGAGAATGATACCAAAGTGTTGCAGTTGATGCATCTCCTATTGTGCGGTTGCTTGAGAAGGCCGCGAATGATCATCTCAACTTTCTCCTCTTCCTTAACACGACGAGGCATTTCGCAAATTTGTATTCCTACTCACCCTATAAACAAACACTACCAAAAAAAGAAATTGAAACTAATCAAAAATGTGTTGATGCCATAATAGCCTAAAGCTCAACTCCGAGATCAAAGCACGCAGAAATTATTCGTTTTTATGCACTTTTACTTGCCACCATTTCTTTCATTCAAGAGATTATATTCTTTTATATGTGATTTATTTGTCGTCTATTTAGATTTATTTGTTGAATGAAAGAATAGGGGAGGAAAGCGCACCTGATCTTCAAATATACAAGAAGATTGATGAAACCCACCTAAATTAATGGTGATTGGATTAGGGAAAGTAGTTTGGAGGGTAGAAGGAGGGAAGAAGAAAATGAGAATGAGAATGATGATTTCATGTTAGCAGAGGCAGGGAGGCCAGGAGAGAATCTTGGCGGTTTTGACGGTTGGTCTGTTCCTTTGCCTTTTGTTTTTAAGGTTCAAGCAATCATAATTATAATTATAATTATAATTATAATATAATTCTTATTATTATTATGATACTAGTATTCATTAATTGTTAATGTTGATTAGATTATGGCAAAAGGAAAGACGAAAATTCGATATTCAATATTCGGTAATAACTTTGGTTTACATACCCACTAGACAAAAATATGACATTAATTAAAGATCCAAATTCTATCTTGAAATGAAGTACTATTGTGAATTCGAGCTTATTTACCACTTTTAAAAATTAATTAATTAAAAAATAATTTTAATAATAATTTAATTATTTTAATATATTTTAGTTATAAATTAATAAATAATAAATTTGATTTGATAAATCCTTTAATTCAAAATTTTGTTTATAAAAAGTATCCTAATTTTGAATAATCTAAACTCTAATCTCTTCTCTCTAAACCCTAATTGAAAATAATAAACCATAATTTTAAATAATAAACCCTAATTGTAATTAATAAACCCTAACTTTGAATAATAAACCACCCACAAGAATTAATAAACCCTACCCCCCACTGAATTAATAAACCCTATTTGGAATTAATAAACCCTAATTTTGAATAATAAACCCTAATTTTGAATTGATAAACCCTATTGGAAATAATAACCCTAATTTTGAATATAAACCCTAATTGTGAATTAACAAACCCTAATTTTGAATTAATAAACCCTAATTTTGAATTAATAAACCCTAAGTGTGAATTAATAAACCCTAATTATGAATTAATAAACCTCAATTATGAATTAATAAACCATAATTATGAAATTTAATTTAATTTAATTTGTACATAATTATAAAAAAATAAGATTTAATTTTAAATTTAATTTAATTTAATTTGTAAATTAAATTAGTTAGTTAACGTTTTTGATATTTGATTTGATTGATATTTGAAATGAATGTATCAATTTCACCCAAATCATTCAAATATATATTTAAAAATCAAATGGTTTATACCCACTTTTTTGAAATGGATACAAATTGTTTAAAGATTTAAAAATGGCATTCCCATATATTTCCACTATTGTGAATACCATTTTTCAAATAATATATTTTTCTTTCTTTCTTTAGATTTTCGAAAAAAAAACTACTTTTGAATCATTCAAATTCTGATTAAACTTGAATTTGACAATATTCGGTTCATTAGCTTGTGAGCATGCTCAAGTGATTTAGCGATTTAGCTTAGGAATATGAAATATTTAGTTAAAGAGGCACACTCTCATAGGGTCGTCCTTACCTAAGGATGGGTCTTCTCGCGAACCGACCCGACCCGAATATGATCCGACCCGAACCCATTAATATTGATATGTTAATTCGTAAATGATATATTTATTTAAAATAAGTGATACATTTATTGAGAGTAATTGATTCATTTACTCACAATAAGTGATACAATGTTGTTTATTCACAGTAAGTGATATATTTATTCACAACAACCGATACAATGATACATTTGTTTAGAGCAAATGATGCATTTATTTAGAAAAAATGACACATTTATTCAGCTCAAATAATACAATGTCACGTTTAGGAGTCGGGTCGATGGGTCGGGGCGATCTGTGAAATGATCCGACCTTAAGTAGGGTCAACCCTACCCAAGTTTTTGTGTTAATTAAATGTATCTTATATTTCTGTACTATAATTAATCATGATCTTGTTAAGACCATCTCAATAGTTCACTCTATTGTAGAGTTAACTTTACATTATTATAAAGTAAATTGTAGAATAATATCATATTCATCTCCAATAGTAACTCTACATTTCACTCCATGATAAAATATTCTATTTTTATACTTTTTAATATTTAAATAATTTTTAATCTAGTTACTCCCTCCATCCGCCAAAAAGATGTATGTATTACCTTATTGGTCCGTCCACCAAAAAGATACATGTTCTATTTTTAGTAATATGACTTAATCCACTTTACTTAAATCTAACCCTCAGTCAATCTTATATTTACTCATTTGTCATAGTTTGGCCCACCAAAAATAATTTAAAATTATATAATAAGTGAGACATTTATTCCACTCACAATTTAAAATTATATAATGAGTGAGACCTTTATTTCACTCATAACACACTCAACGCCTTTATTAAAACTTGTGTCCAAACCAAACATGCGTCTTTTTGGCGGACGGAGGGAGTATTATATATCATATATCTTTAGATATATTTACATTTATATTTATACTTAATCATATTTAATTAGAATCCAATATAATATAATTTATATTGATTTGAAAATAAATTATTTATAGAAAGCTATACACTATAGATACATCTAATCCATATTCTAGTTGAATTTTTTTTGTAAAACTATACTCTTAATTTTATACTCCATATGTCCCAAAATTTGTTAGTTTTCCCTTTTGTTATGTTCCCAAAATTTGTTAATTTTTCACTTATGAAAACTATCTCACAAAATACTATATCCTGATTACCTCCAACAACATCATTTATTCACATATTTTAATAACATCACTTGTTTATATATTTTATCATTCATGATTCATCATTAATTAATTTAACACTATATTAATGTGAGACATTTACTCCACTTACAAATATTTAATAACTTTTATTAAAACTCACACCAAAATTCTCAAAGATATATTTTGGGACAGAGGGATTATTTATTATCATCTACAAGAAAATTTATTTATTTTATGAAGTGACACTAAACATAATATATGTTTTAAATAAAAATAATTAAACATAATTATTAAAAATGATGTTTTAAATAAAAATCAAATGGAGCACTGTTCACTCCGCTGAAAATGGTATTGCGTGAAGAGCACTGTTGGAGAAGTATTTCTCAAGTCACGTCTCTAACACACTTTATTTATTATAAGAAAATAATGAATATGTTATGTTGAGATATTTATTATAAGAAAATAATGAATATGTTATGTTATTATGAATAACATAACTAATTAATATTCTAAATATAAATCTAAATTTAAAAAGTTTGTTTGAATTTTAAATAAATTTATGAATCTCAAAATATTCGATAAATAAATTTTGCAGTCGTTTCGATAATAAACGGACAAAATTTAAGTACTCCAACATTTGATAAACTCGATTCAGCTTCACTGAATTTTACGTTGGTTTTCTAGCTCAACGCCGTAACCCTAATGTGTTTGTGCAATTTTATATAATATGTGACTAATCTGCAGTGAACTAATTTTGAAAAGCTCGAACTTACCAATAAATCTTGTGAATATTGGCGAACACTAAAATAAAATATAGTAGATGCCATACCTCGTGAAATATCGAAGAATATAGACTAGACCTTAATTGTTAATTACCTGGAGCATAAATTCAACTTGTTCAAAATGGGACTTGAACTGGGGGCAAATTCTCTACAAAAATAATTACCCCATGCATAAAATAAAATTTTCTTTGCCTGGACTAATATTTATCAGTTTTGATGGATCTCATAACCATAGTTCAACCAACGCAAGGACATGTAGTGCATTATTTGGGCCAACTTGCTCCTTCAGTATTCAACACTAAAAGCTAAGGGCTAAAGGTTAATTTCAGTAGTAATTAGAAAATCATGAAAAGGGCAACAAAATTATGTACAGTGATTGAATTACTAAAATCCAGGCGCCTCTTGCTTTTTTGGCTGGAAAAATACACGCGTCTACCAAAACTGCCCTTGATAGTGAAAATACGATGGAGCCGGAGAGACCTTTGTATCAGACTAGGCAGAGGTGACAAGTCGCCATCTACATATACCTGCCCAGCCATCACGCTACAAATGACTTTTATATTATGGACAAAGCATCAAAAGTCGTGTTACCGGAAAGCTGCGACTTTCTACGCACCTGCAACGGAGAGGAGGAGGATCGTTCCTCTCAGCTGAAAGGAAAGTCATTTTCATCGTCCCGAACCAAAATTACATCATCTTTTCTAATTGGTGTCGATTGAGTCGCCAAAGGGCTCTTTTATTGCCTCTGCATTCATTAAGGCAACCACAGCTTTGTGGACAGCTAAATCTGCTCTGTAGAACAGCTTTTGAGCCTTCTCCCTCTTGAGCCTGGCCATTTTTAGCGCGTGCTGTGCTGCGCCACACGCATCACGTAACCGGAACTCGTGAAGATCTGCACTATCGGGTCCTTCGAGGAAGTAAGGCCTCTGACCAGGTGATTCGGGCATGCCCGTGTTCCATTGCTGGATTGCGTTTCTCTTCCCTGTTGACCTGGGGGTGTAGGGGATCATCTGCTGGTTGTTATAAGAGGGGTATGATCCAAGCTTCTTCAATTTGTTCTTGTAAAACTTCGGGCTGCCTTTCCAGTCAGATGCTCCAGTGCTCAAGTAGAAATGTGCGTCTCGTGGAGACAGTACCCTCGTTGAAGCTCTTAGCGATGGTGAAACATCGGAAAAATCGTGATGGCTACTGCTTGAATACAACATCTTCTCATTTCCGAAAACATGCTCGTTGGATCTCCTCCCTGCCATGACAGATTGTTAATATAGGTAACACAAATTGAGAGGATCACAAAAGAAAAGAGAGGTATAATAAACATCAATGACAATTGCAAGAGAAAATCAGTGAATACTACCATAAACAAGACCTTCCTGATCCGCCAAGTAAGCATGATGGTGTCCGGAAACGGGAAGTCTCCTGTGAGACCGTTGTTTTGAACCCTTATTGGGAACCTCCAAGCCCCGTGGTCTTAAGCAGAACGCAAACATGGGTGGTTTTTCAGGAGGAACCTTCCCCTGACTACCAGCAGAAAAGGCATATAATCCATGAGAATTATGCTCCCAATCTTTCAGCTGTTGTTGATACCTCTCCCAAAGTGGGGCTGAATACAAAACAGTGACAGCAATGAATCTAGGAGCAGCAATATAAAGACAATATATATACATGATAGATAACATCACTCAGATAAAACAGCTCTGAGGCTGCTAGTTAACTCTATAGCTGTATTTTCGTCTCTGAGAGAAAGAAAGAGATAATAAGGGTATTTTTATGTTTGCTCGACAAGCTGGGGAGAAATACAAGAGCCATACTCAGTTTTACTATTTGCAGATCACTACCTAATTACAAAAACTCTACATATTAGCCTGCAGAGAGTTACTAGCAAACACCAAAAAACTCTCGAGTACACTGCACCTATGAGATCAACTTATAGCATACACGTGACAAAGCATTATAACTCCTAAAGCAGTTTAAGAAGTTGGGTGTTGATGCTTTATTCTCTTTTCTTTCTGGTTCACACAATGCTGAAACAAATTTAAAAAAATCATCTGAGAGTTAAGTGAGCAATTATTTCACGGTCTAGTATATTAGATATGATTAAAATATTTAACTTAATGGACGACATGCAAGGCTATATATAAGAGGATTATGATATAAATTTTCAACAGACCTGCAGATGTCTTATTAAAGACATGCCGATTCTCTCCCTCTTCTCCCTCCAGTATTGATGTACAACATTCGCAGCCCCTGTTGACCCTATTCCAATCAGAAGCTTTTCAATTTCATCATCTGTGAAGTTCAACCGATGCTGAGAATAGGAAACTTTCTCAAACATGTCTATCGCCTTCTCCAAGGACTCCTCAGATATCTCATCATGTTTGTCAGCACGACTATTGTGTGCCATCAACCAATGTTCATCATCACTATCGATGTCATATAAATTATGTGAGGGATCCATTGCCATTTCAACATCATTTTGAACCTGTCGGAAATATTTTATAGGATTCCGAACAAAAGGAGCTTCATTTCCATGATCATCACTCTCTTCAACCAGCCGTACGCCAGGGATGGGGATGTTCTTCACGGATGCAGCACGGATATTCCTATCGTGGCATTCCTCGTGCATCTCCTTGAAAAGCATCCACTGGCTCCGGTCAGGAAACTCCAGTGACCAGTCCTTCCCTCCTTTCCACATCATAGCATGTGAGTACCGGTTGGTAGACCCAGGCTGTAAAATGTGTTTAACCTTATAGGAATATTTTGTAACCCCAGAAAGTTTCACAGCCAGTCTCCATTCATTATGATCATCAACTTCCAACACAATATGTGCCCCACATTCTCTCCATCCTTTGTCCCCATTGGTGACTAGAATATTTGCAACACAGCTAAGCAACTCCACATTTTTCCGGTTATTACCAGAACCATCAGATATCCTCTTCAGGCTAGCTTTCCTAATTCGTTTGCAAGGTAGAGGTTTTGAGCTTGGCGATTTTTGCTTTTCACTGAGATCACAACCTACAAAAGGCAACGTGTATTGAACTTGAGTGCGTGGCTTCTTTGGTCCACTACTGAATCCATTGGGCTTCAAGTTTGGGCTTCCATCAGGCCATACTGGGGGTTTATGTCCAAATGGAGAAGAAACTGAGTTGCTTCCACCATGCTGCCACGAACTTCTGAAGCCGATAGTATTTGGTTTATGAATAAAGCCATCACACACATTCCAATCCACATCAGAGGCCTGTACTGATTCGGAAGATGGAATTTCAACTCGCAAGCCACCCAATGTGGAATCACTCCTGGGGTCAGGAGTTTGAGATGTGATGGATGTTGCCATAGATGAAAGTCCGGATGCATCAATCAATTGATGCGCTTCAATCCTAGGTTCATGCTGGCATGGTTGACTAATAATTTTGGATGCATTTCCAGCAAATTCTTTGAGACATCCATCCCTTCCATCATTCTCTGGATTCCCCTTCTGGATTTTCTTAAAGGAACCGGAGTTCTCAGCAGCATTGCTTGCCAAGACAGCACCCATTCCGAATCTCGTTGAAAACCACCAGGAGCTTCTGCATCTATATTTCTGATTTCATTGCCAGCGGTGCCATCTTGAAAAGCAATGGGCTTAAATCGAGCATATTCTGCACTTGGTTGACAAATATCATCAGAAATTTCTGAAGAGCAGAAAGCGTCCTGATGTTGGAGATTAACCCAAGCAAAACTATGCTCCATCAGTAGCTGGAGATGTAGAGTGAGAAAGAAAGTTGGTGCAGCAGAAAAGGAGAGAGCGAACTGAGGCACTTTTCCAGGCTTTGCAGCCAGACTAAAAGCAGACCGAGTCATCCTTTTACTATGGGCTTCTCGGGAAACACCCATTGGCAAAATGCCAGACATGTATTTCTTTTTGAATCCCTGGAAGTGAGAGAAGGAGAACCATTACTGTTAAAAACAGAACCATAGCAACTTCCAAGTTCCAGTCTCTAGCTATCACAAATATGCAGTTAGGGAGAAACAAGAGCGGAATAAACCATATAATGTCAAAAGTATAAATAGCAAATGAATAAGTAAGATAAGAGAATACCTCATTTGAAGAGTGTTTTAAACTATCACAAGGTATGTGTGACTGGAAATTCCCACATTCAAGTTCCTTTATGTTGTCATACGTGCACTCTGAGATGGGTAGTTGTTTAATGACAAAACAATGTTGCAGAATCTCAGAGTCCAGGTAAAGCCATCTTGAACTTTTTAGTTTAGAGAAACTGTAAAATGCAAATACATGCGGCTTCCTTCGATCTTGAGAACTAGAAAGTTGGAACCTTATTGAGGTCGCAGGTAATTTCATATCGTCTATCCACTTTTCATCAAATTTACTAAAGACAATCAAGATCTGGAAGATCAAGGCAACAGCCTGCTTCAGGCAGCTTTCATATGAGAGAAATCTCATGCCAAAATTAGTATCAATAAAAAGCATTTCCAGGACAACAGCAGGAGAGCTAGCCACCAACATCCCATGTTGAAGCATATATATGTCATGAAGCAGCGAAAAGTTGCCTATTTCAAACGAAGTCCTCAGAGATGGTAATACAGGTAGGCATATCTGGAATTTGAATTGCTCAGATTCCAGCAAAACATCTTTTAGTCGTAATTTTCCTTGACCATCAAACGACCATTGTAGTTTTCCAGATCCCCCTTTAGTAGGTCGCAAGCCAACAATAACAGGGGAAAGTGGTGATACAGTCCATGGAGCAGTTCTACATGCTTTGCCTGTCTTATGGTATTTTTTCCTGACATAGACCATATGTTTCTCACTTTGGGATGTGTGGGTGCTCCCCGGTAGAGAGTTATTACCCATTTGACCATCAAATAAGCTATCCCCTGATGCAGATTCACAATCTGGATTGTTTCTAAATACTGTGGAGTCAACTACATCACTATTTGAGTTGTCAGTTTTCTCGGATGACAATGGAGAGACCAAAGGAAGGTGCTTCTGTGAACTCCTCTGTCTCTTCAAAGATTTTGGTGAATTTTTGGAACGTTGAGATTGACTAGCAAG
Source organism: Salvia rosmarinus (assembly GCA_036937905.1). Taxonomy (NCBI): domain Eukaryota; kingdom Viridiplantae; phylum Streptophyta; class Magnoliopsida; order Lamiales; family Lamiaceae; genus Salvia; species Salvia rosmarinus. Next base: position 100,808,553 of record CM072816.1, read on the forward strand.
CCATGATGCAATGGGTTCAGAATCAAGAGGGTCCCCCGTGCAGCTATCATCACCAACTGATGGAGCTGTTTGTCCACTATGTAAATCTTTGAACCTTCTTCGCTTTCGAGTTTTCAAATTGTCAGGAACCTCACTAGGAAGAAGCAATAGCTTGAATTTCTCATCCAGGAGATCAACAATTTCCTCCTCTCGGTCATCATACTTTATGCGATGATGCTTAGTTTCCGAATTGTAATCGTTCACAAGGCCATGGTACCAACTCTCATCCAATGGCCAAAATATTTTGATCCTCCTGTTCAAAACCCAATATGGGTCCAAGTCTTGGGCAAGAATTTCATAGAAATGACGTCGTTTCCTTGAGATGCCTTTCCCTGCATTTTCTCTCCTGGGTCTAAGAGTTCTGCTCTTATCATCAGCAGATGCAGACGGCTCATCAACAAATGACTTGGCCTGTCGGGTAAAAGAGTCCTGAGCAGATGAAGATGAAAACAACAATCCATCAGCCTTCTGAGATACTGAAGACTTCTTCGATGAGAAGCCAGTACAGCTTGGATCAAACCGAGAGGAGAGCATCCTTGCAGCATTCTGCTCAAGATTCTCCTCATCATCATCGTCATCATCCACAAAATCAACAAAGAGCCTATCTGATGAACTACCCATAGAAGGCTGAGACTTCTTAGCTTTGGTCTCCACACCAACTCTCCCTCTGCTGATTACTACATCCTTTGTCTTCTGACTGTTACTCTGCTGTCTTTTAGGCAGTGCATCTCTATTATTTACAACTGGATTATGTCCTTTCCCTACATGACAAGCTGAACCAGGCTCGCAATTCCTATTATCTTTAACTTCTTCAGCTCCCACCTTCTGTTTTAATTTCACATTGGAACCACTAGACTTCACAGTGGGTTTTGAATCTGACTTCTGCTTCAATTTTGAATTAGAACCATTTACCTTTCTCTTGGATTTCACACTTGAAACACAGTCATTACCAGAGGAGGGGTTAGTTACCCGAGCTAATCGGTCGTTGGGGCCCTCCCCATCCTCAGATTTAGTACCTTCGGCCTTGACTTCTCCTACAGAATCAGAATGTTTAGTCGGCTCAGAACCTTGATCACTTTCCAACCTTTTCTTCCCAATCAAACCCCGTGGACGCTTTGGGATATTAAAAGAACTTCCATTGTTTCCCAAAGACAATGAGATGTCATGCAGACCTTCACTCCCCTCCTTTGATTTTTGTCCAAATTCATGCTCCGGTTTTACACCATTTACATCCTCCTTCCTACTTTTCTTAGCATCACTCTCGAAACTACTCAGGGGAACCTCCTTCCTACTCTTCCTTTTTTTCTTTTTAATATTTTCCCCATCATTTTCGTCACAAACTTTCTTCTTATTGTTCCTCACTTCAGAAAACTTGGATTCATAGAGGCTCTTGAGATCTAATGAACGGTTTCTCTTAGGAATTTCAACGCCACCAGACTTCTTTTTGCTGCTTTCCATCAATAATCCCTCAATTCAATCAAATCTACACAATCCCCTATATTTCATGTCCCACTTAGATCTGCCACAACTTTCACACGAAAAGAAAAAGAAAAATATCCATAAATAACCCATCAAATCCTCCTGGATTTCACCAAAAGGCAATTCATTTATCAAAATACGCCGTTTTGATAACCAAACTAACAAAAAAGCACGAAAATGAATCCACGGATTATACATGCAAGTATATATCCGGAGATATACACACATGAACCGTACCTGTAATCAGAATTACGGCGACCACGCCATTGGAGAAGTGGAGATCGAGCATGAAAGAGTTCTAATTCGGGACAAATTGAGAGAACGGAAAAAAGGAGAATTCCAGCTTTGATTTGAAGCCCTAATTTGATTCACTGATTTCTTTGTCTGTTTTATTTTTTTCCAAAAACCTTTTTTCTTTTTCTCAAATAAGTTTATTTTTTTATCCTTTTTTCTAGAGAGAGAGAGGGAAAATTAGGGTTTGTATTTGTCAGATGGCAGAAATAAAGGTGGATTTGATCCTATATGAAATGTATTGGCACTCTACTTTAACCTATTATCATCTTCTGATTATTTAGATATTTGATATGTGATAGTCAAAATATTATTCTCACTCCTAAAAATTAGTCATCCTTCTATTTTAATTTATTCTCTTTCCTTGCGGCATTAGATAGAAATTAAGTGTGATATTAAATTTTATTAATTTTTTATAATTGATATTATAAAAAATATTAGATTTCTTTTAAATTTTAAATTATAATTTTTTTCTGTTATATATTTTATAGACATATATAAATTAAAATAAATAAATAAAATAAGCAAATCATTATTTCATAAGATATAAGAAAAATATTTTCATTGACTTATTATTAATTAGTCATCATTTAATATTCAATTCATTACATAAAGCATTATAATATAATAAAATAATAGTAAATTTTAAAAAGTATCCTATATAACATAATTTACAAATAATTCATAATAATAGGTTATGATATTATTTTTAATAAATAATAATAATAGAATATATGACATAATAAAAGGTTTTATAAATCAATAAGTATCAATCATATTTAATTATAATAACATATATGACATAATAAAAGTTTTATAAATCAATAAGTATCAACCATATTTAGTTATAATAACATTATATGTTAATCCTATATATCATAATAACATCCACATCGATAGGGATCATAATAAATAACATCCCTAGTTGGACCTATTGGTCTATTTGGAGATAATAGTCGAATAAGTGTATGGATCTTAAGTCTTCAAGATTTAACATCCACATCGATAGGGATCATAATAAATAACATCTCTACCGATGTGGATCTTAAGTCTTCAAGATTTCCATCGATATGAATCTTAATAAACAGCATCCCCACCAATAGGGATTTTAATAAACAACATCCTCACAGTGGGCATCTCAAATTTTCAAGATCCCCACTGATGGGGATCTTAAGTTTTTCAAGATTTCTACCGATGAGAATCTTAAATAAACAAGATTTAAAACATCACTTTATTATAGTCTTAGTTAAACTCACATTTTTATTGCATTTAATACAATAATAAATTATAATAATATATTGTGATACTATATACTCCCTCCGTCCCATTTAAAGTATCTAATTTCTTTTGGGCATAGGTATGTAGGAGAAAGATATAAAGTAGTTAAAGTAATAAAAAGTGGGTAGAGTCCACACTTTTTGAATGGATAATTACTTCCTAAAATGGAATGAGATATTTGTAATTGGATAACCCAAAAAAAAAGTGAAACATTTTAAATGGATAGATGAAGTAATATGTTATATAACTAAATAATATTTCATAATATTAAGTTATGACATAATACTAAAAATACATATAATACTGAGTTGTAATAATATCTTATAATTGACATGTTAATGAATATATAACATAAGATAAAGAAATTGAATGTTATATTAAATTTGCTAGTTTTTATAATTAGTATTATAAAAATATAGATTTCTTTTATAATAAAATTTTAAATTATCTTCTATTAAATATATTATAAATATATATATATATATATATATATATAAAATTAAAACAAACTAAAAAATTAAGCAAATCGATATTTCATAAGATATAAGAAAATTAATATTTCCATCAATTTAATATTAATGAGTCATCATAAAATTAATATTCGATTGATTTGCATAAAGTATCATAATATAATAATAAAATATTAAATTTTGAAATTGAACTATATAATGTAAGTTAAAAATAATTTATAATGATAGGTTATGATGTTATTTTATAATATTTAAATTAATAATAATTAATAAAAGATATATGACATAATAAAAAAATACATAAATAAATAAGTATTAATACTATTTAGTTGTAATAACATTATATGTTAATCTTATCTATCATAAATAACATCTTCACCGATGAGGATCTTAAGAAATAACATCCTAATTTATGGGGATCTCAAGTTTTTAAGATTCATATCGATAGGGATCTTAATAAACAACATTTCAATCGATAGGGATCTCAAGTTTTCAAGATTCTTACTGGTGTGGATCTTAATAAACAACATTCTAATCGATAGAAATCCTAATAAACAGCATCCAATTGATGAGGATCTCAAAATTTCAAGATTTTCATGATGAGGACTTTTAATAAACAACATCCCACTATTATGGATCATAATAAACAACGCCACCATTGATAGAGATCTTAATAAACAATATCACCATCAATAGAGATTTTAGTAAACAACATATTCACGATGAGGATCTCAAATTTTTAAGATCCCTACCATGTGAATCTCAAGTTTTCAAGATTCTTACCGATGTGAATCTCAAGTTTTCAAGATCTCTACCGATGAGAATCTTAATTAACAAGATTCTAATCGTCCCTTTATCATAATATTAGTTTAGTTCACCTTGTTATTATATGTAATACATTAATAATTTATAATAATAATTATTATTATATTGTGATATCATATATTATATTATATAATTAAATAATATTTCATAATAATGAGTTATGAATCATCATATAATATTCGATTAATTACCATAAAGATAATTTGTACAGATTTATAAATTGAATTATAAGAGCACTAAATATTTTAAATATTAAAATTCTAAATATATATTTTGAATTGCCATGACCATATATGACAGCTAGAACTCCTGCCGATAAAATTCCCATAATATACCTCGGTCATCGATAATATTTAGTTAGACTATTGATAATATTTGATAAATGAAAATATAAAAAGATGCAATGCAGGAGGTTCTAGGGTAAAGCCTACCCAAAAATAAGCGAGCAGAGGGTTTAAATTCATTTATGCGAAGCCACTTTCACAATCCCACGTGTTTAAATCCAGTCCGTGGATTCCAAATTTGGACGATTGAGATCTATAGGTTGGTTGTTGCGGCCCTAAAGGAAATAAATAAAATTGGCAAATTTTGATTAAAATCCAACCGTTGAGGCCTCTCTTTGCAAACATGTGCAGTAGATACTTGAGGAGCTCTCCTCAACTTGTTCGACGTTTAAACTCGAGGAAATGCTGACATTGTTTTGGGAAAATGTATGAAATTATATTTACCTACTTTTAAAAGACGTGATTGACCCCAGGAAAGGGGAAATTGCGGTGAAATGTGAATGCCATCTTACTTTCAAACTGAGGAAATGAATGACACGGAGGTAAGGTTCCAATGAGCCTCGACTATGTATTTATTGTCTACTCGCTCTTTCAGGCCGACAAACAATGTCAGTTGATTTTGGCTCTCGCCCTATGCTCTCATGTTATCTAGCGAGTGTATTTCACGAGCTCAATGTTAAGGTGAGACTACACAAACTAAGATTCTTTCTTAAAATTTGAGTAAACAAAAAAAATACTCCCTCCATCCAATTAAGACGGTTCATTTTTTTCGGCAAAGTTATTTAGGAGAAACGTATAAAATGATAAAAAAATATATGATCCATATATATTGAAGAGATAATTATTTCATAAAAATTAAATATGTCATTTTGGGTGAGATGATCCGAAAATGAGTATATGTCATCTTGGATATGACGGATGAATATCATTTACATTAAAGGTGGCAAATAGGAGAGGTCGGGCTTTCCCAAAAAATTGGGTCGGGTCGTAAAACTGTTCGGTTGAAATTATCGAGACCCAACCAAGCCCGAAACATAATTTATAGTATAAATTTTTCGGGTCCGAGTGGATCCGTCGGGCTTTCACTAGTTATGGACAGACCCAACTCATAATTCCACCTGACCTACTTTTATTGAGTCCAACCCGACCCAAAATCGGGTCGGACTCTTTTTGCAATCTCTAATTTGCATTTAAGAAAAATATCAAAATCCACATATGCAAACGTCCGCACAAGAGATCACTTCTTGAGAAAATAAGGGTGTTGCAGTCTATCATTGTTTTGGAGTTTTTCACATTGATGGCAAAATGATGGTATGTTTGTTATGTATTGTGGGTTCTTAAGGTAATTTTAGAGAGATTTTTATGTCAGTTCCAATGTACTAAAAAAGAAAACGTGTCAGACACATGTAGTATGCTCGAGGTTAATTTAAATAAATGAATAAATATATTATTATAAACCGGGATATTTCATAATGTGTATAGTATTTGATACAGTCTATAAATTTTCAGAAAATTTGCAAAATTATATACTTCTAATGCATTGTCGTAGACATTTCTGATTCACTATTAGTACTTTCCCTGAAAAAGAGAAATAACTATTCATATAATTAATGACATGATTACATGGAAACGAAGGATAATTAGTTGCACAATTAGTTTATGAGATTACGGTTGATAATTTTCTACACGATACGAATACGTGCGAAATTAACGAGTTAGTGTCCATCCTTATCGTGTCTACACGATAATTTTGTGTTGTGTTCATGTCGGATTGTGTCGTTTTCGTATAATTCGATAATATTTATATATATAATATTAATTTAATTATTATTTTATATATTTTTATTTCTTTTATTAATTTATTTTAAATTTTTTATTTGAATTTTTGTTTCGTGTCATATAGTTATTGTGTCGTATCAAGACGAAAAAATCATGTTATATTCATATTCGTGTCGTGTTCGTGTCGGACAGATCATTAACTGGTCGTGTTCGTGTTTGATCTTATTATATCGTGTCATTATCATGTCGACACAACGACTCGACACGCACGAATTGTATGTGAGACTAGCAAATATGTAAAGAGGTGGTCATGGGTGTACACAACGAAACTGGATCTTGTGGAATCATATTGAATATTTGACGATATATTCCGTACCTTTCTAAAAAATCGATCCTTGTTTACCAACCACACACCGCCTAATCAAATCAAATTCTCTTGATATGTTCCTCAAAAATCCGATTAAGTGCGATTCTTCCCCAACTAACGAAGAGATCTTGGCGAAATTGTCACATATGAAATTGAGCACAATTTTGCAAAGAAATAGCCCACTTCTTTCTCGAGATGAGAAACATGCTCAATATCATTTAATTGAATAGTTGACCCAACCCTTTATTGTTTGAAGAAACCCTCCACTTCAATTGGTATTTTTTCACGAAAAGCAGACGATATTGCAACTAAGCCACAATCTTATTTATTTTTTATTTTTAATTAATTGATAATTATTGTTAAATTAATAAACTTTAATACAATTATAGTTTGTCACATGAACTTTAAAATTTGAAAAACAATACATGAACTTTCTAATTTTTTTATTTTTCCCATGCATTCTAATTTTGGAGAAATTGAAGCTGAGTTGGATAGTACACGGCTTATATTGCTGACATGTAGATCTCTAATTTTAACCCAAAATAAATAAATAAAATCCATGAGGACTTTTAATAAACAACATCCACTATTATGGATCATAATAAACAAGCCACCATTGATAGAGATCTTAATAAACAATATCACCATCAATAGAGATTTTAGTAAACAACATATTCACGATGAGGATCTCAAATTTTACGATCCCTACCATGTGAATCTCAAGTTTTCAAGATTCCTACCTATGTGAATCTCAAGTTTTCAAGATCTCTAGCGATGAGAATCTTAATTAACAAGATTCTAATCGTCCCTTTATCATAATATTAGTTTAGTTCACCTTGTTATTATATAATACATTAATAATTTATAATAATAATTATTATTATTATATTGTGATATCATATATTATATTATATAATTAAATAATATTTCCTAATAATGAGTTATGAATCATCATATAATATTCGATTAATTACCATAAAGATAATTTGTACAGATTTATAAATTGAATTATAAGAGCAATAAATATTTTAAATATTAAAATTCTAAATATATATTTTGAATTGTCATGACCATATATGACAGCTACAACTTCTGCCGATAAAATTCCGATAATATACATCGGTCATCGATAATATTTAGTTAGACTTGATAATATTTGATAAATGAAAATATAAAAGATGCAATGCAGGAGGTTCTAGGGTAAAGCCTACCCAAAATAAGCGAGCAGAGGTTTACATTCATTTATGCGAAGCCACTTTCACAATCCCACGTGTTTAAATCCAGTCCGTGGATTCCAAATTTGGACGATTGAGATCTATAGGTTGGTTGTTGCGGCCTAAAGGAAATAAATAAAATTGGCAAATTTTGATTAAAATCCAACCGTTGAGGCCTCTCTTTGCAAACATGTGCAGTAGATACTTGAGGAGCTCTCCTCAACTTGTTCGACGTTTAAACTCGAGGAAATGCTGACATTGTTTTGGGAAAATGTATGAAATTATATTTACCTACTTTTAAAAGACGTGATTGACCCCAGGAAAGGGAAATTGCGGTGAAATGTGAATGCCATCTTACTTTCAAACTGAGGAAATGAATGACACGGAGGTAAGGTTCAATGAGCCTCGACTATGTATTTATTGTCTACTCGCTCTTTCAGGCCGACAAACAATGTCATTGATTTTGGCTCTCGCCTATGCTCTCATGTTATCTAGCGAGTGTATTTCACGAGCTCAATGTTAAGGTGAGACTATACAAACTAAGATTCTTTCTTAAAATTTGAGTAAACAAAAAAATACTCCTCCATCCAATTAAGGCAGTTCGTTTTTTCGTGAAAGTTATTTAGGAGAAGCGTATAAAATGATAAAAATATATGATCAATATATATTGAAGAGATAATTATTTAATAAAAATTAAATATGTCATTTTGGGTGAGATGATCCGAAAATGAGTATATATCGTCTTGGATATAATGGATGAATATCATTTACATTAAAGGTGGCAAATAGGAGGTCGGGCTTTCCCAAAAAATTGGGTCGAATCGTAAAACTGTTCGGTTGAAATTATCGAGACCCAACCAAGCCCGAAACATAATTTATAGTATAAATTTTTGGTTCGGCGGATCCGTCGGGCTTTCACTAGTTATGGGCGGACCCAACTCATAATTCCACGACCTACTTTTATTGAGTCAACCCGACCCAAAATCGGGTGGGACTCTTTCTGATCTACAATTGCGTTTAAGAAAAATATCAAAATCGCGTGTCTGACGTCCATGCAAGAGATCACTTCTTGAGAAAATAAGGGTGTTGCAGTCTATCATTGTTTTGGAGTTTTCACATTGATGGCAAAATGATGGTATGTTTGTTATGTATTGTGGGTTCTTAAGGTAATTTTAGAGATTTTTATGTCAGTTCAATGTACTAAAAAGAAAACGTGTCAGACACATGTAGTATGCTCGAGGTTAATTTAAATAAATGAATAAATATAATATTATAAACCGGGATATTTCATAATATGTATAGTATTTGATACAGTCTATAAATTTTCAGAAAATTTGCAAAATTATATACTTCTAATGCATTGTCGTAGACATTTCTGATTCACTATTAGTACTTTCCCTGAAAAAGAGAAATAACTATTCATATAATTAATGACATGGTTACATGGAAACGAAGGATAATTAGTTGCACAATTAGTTTATGAGATTAAGGTTGATAATTTTCTACACGATCTGAATACGTGCGAAATTAACAGGTTAGTGTCCATCCTTATCGTGTCTACGATAATTTTGTGTTGTTGTGTTAATGTATCGGTTGTGTCGTTTTCGTATAATTCGATAATATTTATATATATAATATTAATTTAATTATTATTTTATATATTTTATTTCTTTTATTAATTTATTTTAAAATTTTGATTTGAATTTTGTTTCGTGTCATATAGTTATTGTGTGTATCAAGGCGAAAAAATCATGTTATATTCATATTACGTATATGTGGTATTAGGTGTCGGACGGATCATTAACTGAGTCGTGTTCGTGTTTGATCTTATTGTATCGATGTCATTATCGTATCGACACAGCGACTCGACATCTTGCGAATTGTATGTGAGACTAGCAAATATGTAAAGAGGTGGTCATGGGTGTACACAGTGGCTGGATCTTGTGGAATCATATTGAATATTTGACGATATATTCCGTACCTTTCTAAAAAGCGATCCTTGTTTACCAACCACACATCTAACAAATCAAATTCTCTCTTGATCGTTCCTCAAAAATCCGATTCGTGCGGATTCTTCCCAACTAACGAAGAGATCTTGGCGAATGTCATATATGAAATTGAGCACAATTTTGCAAAAAATAGCCCACTTCTTTCTCGAGATGAAAACATGCTCAATATCATTTGATTGAATAATTGATTGACCCTTTGTTGTTTGAAGAAACCCTCCACTTCAATTGGTTTTTTTTTACGAAAAGCAGACGATATTTCAACTAAGCCACAATCTTATTTATTTTTTTATTTTTAATTAATTGCTAATTATTGTTAAATTAATAAACTTTAATACAATTATAGTTTGTCACATGAACTTTAAAATTTGAAGAACAATACATGAACTTTCTAATTTTTTTATTTTCCCGATACATTCTAATTTTGGAGAAATTGAAGCTGAGTTGGATAGTACACAATTTATATTGTTGACATGTAGATCCCTAATTTTAACCCAAAAATAAATAAATAAAATCCATCTCAACCTTATTTATTCCCTTCTCTCTTATCTATCTCACTCTCTCATTTCTTGATCCTCTATCTTTCTAGGGAACCCTAAATTAGGAACTCTCCCCATCCACCTTGCCCGCCATCGTAGGCGACAATAACAACAATAATCGTCTCGAGCCCCTCACCTATTTCCCTAACTTCCCAAACCGTAACGATGGCAAGTTAGGTTGTTGTTGCCTCCGTCCGTCTTAGCCCTTCTCGATATCTCTCGCCCGCGGACCTGCAACAAGTCGCGAACCTTGTTCCATCCTTTTTTCTCTCTCGGCCAAACACCGTCAACCGCGGCTCCTTCGGGACGACGGTAGTCGTCTGCCTCTTTCTTCAATTCCGCCGATAGGCTGCCCCGTAAAAAATAGCTTCATTGCGCTTTAGACGTCGTCTCTTCTCCGACGACAACAGAAACATAGCTCTTAGGCCACCGCCTTATAGCTCCCTCGTCTCTCTCAACTTCGCCTCTGATGTGAGCGCCTCCGAATTTTGTTGAGGGTTTTTTGTTGATATTTTTTTTTTTGAATTGGGGTTGAAATTGTTGATAGTTGTTGATTTGTTTGGGGCTCAAATCTTGTTTTTTCATAATTCTTTGTTTGTTGGTTGAGAGAGAGAGAGAGAGAGAATTTGTTCTATTTTTTTTAATTTTAAGAATTCAAGACGATCTCATTTTGATAGTTATTCTTTTACACATCACACATAATGTTCAACTCAGCTTAGATTTCTTTAAAATTAGAATGCGTGAAAAAAATCAGAAAAATAGAAAGTTAGTGTATTGTATTTCAAATTTTAAAGTTCATATAATAAAACATAATTGTATAAAAGTTTATAGATTTAGAGACAATTAACTCTTTAATCAAATATAAATTAATTATTTTTATTTTTAATTAAAGATTAATAAATCCTATTAATTTATAACTAACATCAAAATAAAAATCTCTTCGTCCCATCGAACTTGAACTGTATTCTTTTCGTATTGTCCCACTTAACATTACTCATTTCCTTTTAAGAATAATTATTTCTTTAAAACATGTGAATCGTACTAATTTTTTATTATTTTAATCACTTTATACTATTCTCTAAAATAACCGTGTCAAAAAAATAAGTCAAAGTTAAAAGAAACATAAGTAATATTTATAATGATCATTTTATACTATTATCTTAAATAACTGAGACCTAAATAAATAAGTCAATATCGGTAGTACATAAGTGGTATGTAATGATTAATTGTGGTGGGACGGCCGCAAACAGTTTTTTTGTCAAGTAAAAGATGTCATTTTTAATTGTAAGGGGAAAAAAAGCTCCAAACAAATATTCCTAAATTTGTTCATAATTTTCCTTTTTCATACACCTCAAAATTGTCTCATTTCCATTTTAAAAAACTATCAAAAGAAATAATCCCTACTCATCACTCTAAACTACACTTTTTATTTACACATTTTATCATCAATAGTTCACAATTATCATTAACAACACTACTTATTTAGATATTTTACCATCTACTACTCACCACTAATTAATTTTACACTACATTAATATTACACCTTTAATCCACATACAAAACACTCAACAAATTTTATTAAACACGCATGACTTATTTATATATTTTACCACATATAATTTGTCACTAATTAATTTAACACTACATTATTAATATTAGAACTTTACTTCATACATAAAAACTCAATAACTTATATTAAAACTTATATTTAAGATTACCGGAACATATTTTAGGAACGGAAACAGTATATATTATGGATTAAATAGATGCCATTTGTCTAAAGCAACTTGATTTTCATATCAGTCATGCTACGGCAACTTGTAGCACAATACCAGCATTCATAAGCATATCTAACACCAGTAATAGACCACTTGGAGCAATGACACCACCAACAAAACTTCATATCTCAACATAAAATATAAAACATGAAAGAAGGACATGTCTGCTGATAAAATTCTACAAAACTTTGAGCGTAAAAGATAAGAACAAACAAAACCATGAAGATTCGGGTCAGAGAGTGATCTCAGTCTAAGCTCCAATGTTAGAGGCCTTGTTCAGGATAACACCCTCGTATTTCACCTGGAACCACTTCATAGCATCGTCCTTGGTGACTCTGTGTTGGATTCCAACTCGGGCCTTGCACCTACGGCGGCGACCCACACGGTATCCAGGGCGTTCCAGAACAACGTAAAAGTCCATACCATAAATACCAGTAGACGGGTCATACCTATAACATTATTGATATAACATATTAGAAATCTTGATTGCATACCAGTATGGATTACAAAGAGCAACTAGCTAGAAGAAGTATCACGCAGAAATTTAGCACAACATGCTAATTAACACATACAAAACCTAGAACGCATGAAGGCATATTTCTGTTACATAAGTCAATGAATATTCATTTGCATAGGCTGTATAACATAAAACAGATTAGTTAAAAAATGAATTGAATTAATGTTACTGATTTGCTTACTTAATTCCAAGATCGATGTGCTCCTGTATACCAAAACCAAAGCAGCCAGTTTCACTGAAGTTCCTCCTCAACAGTTCATACTCCTTGACCTTCAAGCCACTTTCCAGGAGTTGCATTGCCTTGTCACCTCTCACCGTGACATAGCAAGCAATTTTTTCATTACGCCTGATCCCAAAAGATCGCACAGTGTATCTTGCTGCAAAAACATGAGAGAACCAAATCAACTATTTACCACATATGCAGTTAAATGTTTACTGTCTTCAAATTAACAAGTTAAAAGAAGTTTCAATAAGCAACTATTGTTGTACTTATACAGTTATACTTCAATCAGAGATAGCAATGAAAAGTAGAAATCGATTTGCCCTTATTAATTTCCTGTAGCTTTGTGGGTTTGTTTACATTGATAAGTTACACATAACTTTCATCCTTGAAAAATCCAAATATCTGGGAAAACAAGTTCCTAACAATTCATTCGATACCCTTCACAAATATCATTTATGTCAAGCATGACTTATAATAAATGTACTTCACTTGTTCACCAAAAGCAAAGAATTCAATCTACTATTTGTAAGGCTTTCAATTGATTATTGGATGAGGTAATATAAATAGTATAAGTTACTATACTGTTATGTCCAGGATGCTTAAAACTACACAAGCACCGAATCCATATAAATATGCAACATAATATATAGAATTTTGAAACTGCAAAAACGGAGTATATATATGGAAACAAGTACAGGTAGAGAAATAGAGTTTTTCTAAATCAAATTACGAAATAAATCATAATGGGAAAAATAGGTTTATATAAATTTACCCTTCGAGAAAACGGGACTTTGGCCACTGAGTTGCTCCAACACCTAGTGAAATCGAAAACGGTCAGTGCAAAAACATCAAATCATGAAACAGGTGACTCAAAAATTCAGAGCTCTAAGGGGGGAGCACAATGTGCGCTGTACCTTAGCAGCTCTGGTGAGACGATCTCCGCTCTCTCCGACGGAGATGTTGAGCACCAGCTTCTGCACCTTGATCTCCCTCATCGGGTTCGACAATTTCTTCTCTGAAGCCTACAAGATAACAAATACGAGGGAGAATTAGAAAAACCGATCGAGTCTCGAACGCGAAGATACATGCTCGTAAGAATGCAGAGTTGTGAAAGCACAATCGGCGGCACGAACCATAGCTATGCTGTGGATGGATGAAGGCAGGCGCGGCGGCAGCAGGAGTTTGTGAGAGAATGAGCTGCAACCCCTAAATATCAATTGAAAAGGGGGATAGTGAGCTAGGGTTTTCTTGTGCGTGGGCTGGCCCGCAATGTCGAGTGTGCCCCTCCAGTGTTGATTTGTATATACGGCCCAATGGACTTTTCTGGTAAATTACAATCTCGTGCATTATTTAGGGTATATATTCGTGTTAATGGGCAAAAATGACCAAATGAGATAGTGATACGATGAAATTATCTAAATTTATACAAATATTTGGTATATACCTATTTATTAATCAATGATCGAAATTACTTTTATTTTTGAAAAGTCTTTCATGTTTTCCATGGAAATTATAACAAAAATGTATTTTTGTTTTTTTTGGAGCAATTAGTTTTGATTTGAATACTTGATTAATTTTTCCCGATGTGATGATTTGATGAACCAGTTTTACTTTTCTCCGGTGTTATGAAATGAACTGTTGACCGGCATTATTAAAATTCAAATGAGAAATAAAAAAATAATTGAAAAAATCCGAAAATTTAAATGAATGTAGATCGGTTTCATCTATTATGTAAATCTCGAACACGATTAATTTTTACCTTTTGTCAACTTATTTATCAGTTTAAAAATTTTAATTATCAATTATAAATTTAAATTATTAAAATATGGTCAACTTTTACCTTTTTTTGTCAACTTATTTTATTAATTATCAATTATGATTGAAATGGTGATCGGTTGCAATTCTCGGTCGATGTTTGATATTTTTGACAGATTTTTAAGTTTTTCAATTTAAATTACATTACTTTGAATTTTAGATTATCAAATATATATTTTTTGATAAATTAAAATTATTAAAAATATGATCATTTTAGAAATCCTATTAAAGAACCGAAATATAATTAAGATAGTGACGGTTTTATGCAATTATCGATCGGTGTTTTCTTTTCTCGATTGTTTTTTAATTTTTTCAAATTATTTATTAATTTAGAAAATATAAATTATAAATTCAAATTATTAAAAATGTCAAAAAAATTATAAATACAATTGACAATGATAAAATAATTAATTAAACGCGGTTTCACCAAATCTCGATGGTAAATGGGAAAAAATATATTTTAAAATTATTCATTAATCGTGTAAATTATAAAATTTAATTATCAATTTTAAATTTAAATTATTAAAAATGTGTTGAAGTTTTAGAATTCCAATTGAAAACCTGAAAAGAATTAATTCAAACGGCCATCAGAGTTTTCGAACTCTCAATTTTTATTGAATTATGAATATAAATAATAAACTTATAAATTTTTCATTAAGCGTGTAAATTAGATAATTTAAATTATATTATAAATTTAATTATTAAAAATTTGATTAATTTTAGAAATCTAATTAAAAATACGAAAGAGAATAAAATGGTGAACGGTTTTACGCAATTATCGATCGGTGTTTTCTTTATTTCAATCGGTTTTTAAGTTTTTCAATTTAGAAAATTTAAGTTATTAATTATAAATTTAAATTATTAAAAATATGTTTTAGAATTGTAATTGAAAACCAAAAGCGAATTAATTCAAACGGTCATCGGGGTTTTCAAATTCTCAATTTTTATTAAATTAAAAATATAATTAATAAAATTTACAAATTATTCATTAAACGTGTAAATTAGATCATTCAAATTATATTATAAATTGAAATTATTAAAAATATGATCAATTTTATAAATCTAAATAAAAAATCTGAAGAGAGTTAAAATGGTGACCGGTGTTATGCAATTATCGATGGTGTTTTATATTTTCGAATGAGTTTTTATTTTTTTGTTAACGTGTAAACTGTCAAATTTAAATTATCAATTATAAATTTAAATTAATAAAAATGATTTCTATTTTAAAATTCAATTGAAAAACCGGAAAATAATTAAATGGTTACCGATTTTATGCAATTCTCGATATGTTTTTATGATTTTTGATCGGTTTTTAAGTTATGAAAAAAATTCAATATATTTTATTTTTGAATTTATATTATTTTGATATGAAATTTCACTAATATGATTTGAAATATGATTCTGGTTGTATAATTTGTAATTTTGTTGCAGTCTTTTTTCATGTGAAGTAGTATTCATTAATGAGAATTGGTACTAGTTCACTATTAATGTCAGTTGATATTACTTCACTACCCATGTAATTTTACACTACTTCACTCATAATTGATGCTAATTGATATTACTCAAGAAAATGAAATTATATTGTCTCACTGATAATTGATGTGAATTGATACTAAACACATTTGTTGCACTCTCTCATCATTCATACATTTGAATTTATCGTTCAATAATTGAAATAAATTACAATCTATGTAACAACTACAAATTCAACATAGCACACAAGCACACATACAATTTGATACTACGAGTAAAATCAACATTGATAATATACCAAGTGAAGAGGTTTCGATATCAAAATAATTTGAGGTAATTATATAAGTTTTATTTTAAGTAATTTGAAACACGTTGATGTCCAGTTGGATTTTTATTTTGAAGAATCTACATTTACTCCATCTTTTTATTTGTTATAGATGGAGAATTGGAAATTGATAAATGTCAAATACGGGAGATACTTTGATGGGTGTATCTATTATGGCGGTACGGAGCACATTCTTCATATTCCTAATCATTCCGTATTAAACCTCTTATACAATATCACTCACTTGATGCAGTCAAATTTCATAAACACAAATTTCTAATTACATTATATATCTACGTCTTGATATGGTCGATTAGTGAAATCTATGTTGAATGCACATAATCAATTGACTCAATTGTGCGAAAGTGAATCATATCCTACGACATATGTGGTTTACAGCATTACGAACAATGAGTTTGGATCCCACAAAATTCCTCGTTTATTCGTTAGATTATTCTCACACTTCATCCTATGAAATAGTGTACCGATCACTCATATTAACGAGTCGATCGAACAAATCCGAATATTGACATCATCGATTGGTTTGGTGATTTTTATATAGGCGGTCAAAATTTTGCTTGAGGTTCGGAGGCCACACAAGAGGAACTACCGCTCTAATGCCATATATCGTGCAACCAGACCACAACCATTATTGAAATGAAATCGAGCGAAGGTGGTTCAAATATATTCCGTGGTGAGACCAATTCAAACACAACGGAGACGAAGAGGATAAAACGCTTATAAAATTTACATTTCTTGATTTTGCAGGTTGGATCTGTCGAGAAGGCAGGTTTGAGAGACTGATGTCGTTGATAAATCTTAGCAACAATCCGGATGATGACATCCAAATTGATGCAAATGAATGAACCAATTGGTTAGTATCAGTTATTCCACTAGACGATTTTGCATCACTTGTGGCTCGTGATCTTCAGTCAACAAGAGAGGGAGAATTGAGCCAAAATTTGTATTACTATAGCAAATAAGATTTATGTCTTGCCGTTGGAATTTGGCATACAGCAAGGGACAGAATATGGAATCGAGCGTTCAGATACAAAACGCATAACATTTCGATGCAAGAGTTCGGACTGATGTAATTTGGAATTGCATGCCAAGGGACATGACACAACTTGAGAGTCCATAAATTTACTCCTGAACATACATGCCACTGTGATTGGAGTCGAGCTGCTCCAATTAAGGTATAAGAGAAAGTGGTGGCGCTTTTTATAGAGAAAAATGCAAAACGATGGTGAAATAATGAAGCCAAAGTCCATTATGGCGGAGGATAAGCGTGATTTTGGTATCCATATTAGCTACAATATCACACTACGAGTACGGAAAACTGCAGTTGAAAAGATATACAGTGCTCATGATGAATCATTTCAATTGTTGCCGAAGTATCTCCATATGTTACGGCAAGCGAATCCCGGAACATTCATGGATATGGATTTGAGGTCTGATGGTAGATTCAGACACTTAATTATTGCTCTGGAATCAGCTACAATGTATTTCTACTTTGGTCTATGTTGTGTCGTTTTTCACCAAAAATTATTTTGTCACCGGTGATCAGTATGCTCATGAGAGCTGTAAACAAATCAAACCGTTAGTGAGCTATTCGGACTCGGCCGAAAAAGCTCGTTCAAAATTCGATCGTTTGTAAAAAATGTCAAAAAATTTATAAATACAATTGACAATGAGAAAATAATTAATTAAACGCGGTTTCACCAAATCTCGATGGTAAATGGGAAAAATATATTTTAAAATTATTCATTAATCGTGTAAATTATAAAATTTAATTGTCAATTTTAAATTTAAATTATTAAAATGTGTTGAAGTTTTAGAATTCCAATTGAAAACCTGAAAAGAATTAATTCAAACGGCCATCAGAGTTTTCGAATTCTCAATGTTTATTGAATTATGAATATAAATAATAAACTTATAAATTTTCATTAAGCGTGTAAATTAGATAATTTAAATTATATTATAAATTTAATTATTAAAATTTGATTAATTTTAGAAATCTAATTAAAAACGAAAGAGAATAAAATGGTGAATGGTTTTACACAATTATCGATCGGTGTTTTCTTTATTTCAATCGGTTTTTAAGTTTTTCAATTTATTTTTCAATTTAGAAAATTTAAGTTATTAATTATAAAATTAAATTATTAAAAATATGTTTTAGAATTGTAATTGAAAACCAAAAGCGAATTAATTCAAACGGTCATCGGGGTTTTCAAATTCTCAATTTTATTAAATTAAAAATATAATTAATAAAATTTACAAATTATTCATTAAACGTGTAAATTAGATCATTCAAATTATATTATAAATTGAAATTATTAAAATATGATCAATTTTATAAATCTAAATAAAAATCTGAAGAGAGTTAAAATGGTGACCGTGTTATGCAATTATCGATGGTGTTTTATATTTTCGAATGAGTTTTATTTTTTTGTTAACGTGTAAACTATCAAATTTAAATTATCAATTATAAATTTAAATTAATAAAAATGATTTCTATTTTAAAATTCAATTGAAAAACCGGAAAAGAATTAAATGGTTACCGATTTTATGCAATTCTCGATATGTTTTATGATTTTTGATCGGTTTTAAGTTATGAAAAAATTTCAATATATTTTATTTTTGAATTTATATTATTGTGATATGAAATTTCACTAATATGATTTGAAATATGATTCTGGTTGTATAATTTATAATTTTGTTGCAGTCTTTTTTCATGTGAAGTAGTATTCATTAATGAGAATTGGTACTAGTTCAATATTAATGTCAGTTGATATTACTTCACTACCCATGTAATTTTACACTACTTCACTCATAATTGATGTTAATTGATATTACTCAAGAAAATGAAATTATATTGTCTCACTGATAATTGATGTGAATTGATACTAAACACATTTGTTGCACTCTCTCACCATTCATACATTTGAATTTATCGTTCAATAATTGAAATAAATTACAATCTATGTAACAACTACAAATTCAACATAACACACAAGCACACATACAATTTGATACTACGAGTAAAATCAACATTGATAATATACCAAGTGAAGAGGTTTCGATATCAAAATAATTTGAGGTAATTATATAAGTTTTATTTTAAGTAATTTGAAACACGTTGATATCCAGTTGGATTTTTATTTTGAAGAATCTACATTTACTCCATCTTTTTATTTGTATAGATGGAGAATTGGAAATTGATAAATATCAAATACGGGAGATACTTTGATGGGTGTATCTATCATGGCGGTACGGAGCACATTCTTCATATTCCTAATCATTCCGTATTAAACCTCTTATACAATATCCTTCACTTGATGCAGTCAAATTTCATAAACACAAATTTCTAATTACATTATATATCTACGTCTCGATATGATCGATTAGTGAAATCTATGTTGAATGCACATAATCAATTGACTCAATTGTGCGAAAGTGAATCATATCCTACGACATATGTGGTTTACACTGTTACGAACAATGAGTTTGGATCCCAACAAAATTCCTACGTTTATTCGTTAGATTATTCTCACACTTCATCCTATGAAAATAGTGTACCGATCACTCATATTAACGAGTCGATCGAACAAATCCAGATATTGACATCATCTGATTGGTTTGATGATTCTTATATAGGCGGTCAAAATTTTGCTTCAGGTTCAGAGGCCACACAAGAGGAACCTACCGCTCTAATGCCATATATCGTGCAACCCGAACCAACAACCATTATTGAAATGAAATCAGACGAAGGTGGTTCAAAATATATTCCGTAGACTGAGACCAATTCAAACACAACAGAGGACGAAGAGGATAAAACGCTTATAAAATTCTCATACTACACAGATAGCAGTAAGCAATATCATCTTCCAAGGGATTGGCGCGAACTTTTCCAACTTTTACATGCAAATAGTTTTGATTTTTATTAAATACTCTAAAGATTCTAAAATTAAAAATGCTCAAAGTATCTAGAAGTTTGTTTGTAACAAATATGATGAATATATTATCGTTTCAATTAATTCCACTCTACCTTAGACAATTCCGACCATCGATGCAAATATAGCTTTAATCCATGCAAACAAACCAGTTTATGATCATCGAAGACGTTTCTGACGTAATCTTATTTCTCCTTAACTTCTAGGTTAGTAGGAAGACGTTTCACTTATTACTTCTCTAATCGACTGACAACCGCAAGAGATGCTCTATAGATTTAATGTGTCGACAACATTAAAAACTAAAGAAACCCAATTCAAAACCAATAAACTCTGACGCAAGATTATCGAGTTAAGACTGTTATTCCCTTGACTCTGATGAATCACTTTACCATTAATCAAATATAAACCATAATTATGGATGACCGATTCAATTGTGTAATACCCCGACTGTCTAAAACCAGTTTAAGATTAATTAGGTCGCTAATTAGGGTTTTTGCTTCAATAGTTAAAAGATTAAAGTATCGAAGATCAATTTCGATATCCATAATGTGAGAAATTTTATTTTACGACACTGACTGATTAGTAAACCAAGGAATATATATATATAGTTCCTTTTTAGCTCAATTTTCTAATGACGATTTATTCTCGATAAATAATCTTACGTCGATTTCTACATGATGAAGCTTGGAATTTAATTTCAACTTAATGAACTACAAAATAAAGTGAGTACGACTTCCATATTAAAGTATTTTTGTGGCTCGACTTTTATAGTATTAAGTTCAAAAGGTTTGAGTTTTAAAAGTTATATTAATGTTTTTTTTTTAAAGTAGGAGTGGACATTCAGTTTTCTATTCGGATTTTTGCCTAATCCGAACCGATCCGAAAATCCGAATTTTGTGAGAGAAAAAATATGATCCGAACCGAATATCCGAAAATCTAAAAAAAAATCGAACCAAACTGAAAATTCGAAATTATGAAAAAATTGAAAATCTGAAACCAATTTTTATTAATTCTTATATATATTTATATTAAATTTAAACATATTTAAATAAAATATTATTTTATATAAATTATATATAATTTCATATTTTTGGTTTTTTTCGGATTTAAAAAATCCAATCCGATCCGAAAATCCAATGAAAATTTTCAATCTGATCCAATCCAAAAATCCGAACCGAATTTTAACTTTCGGTTTGATTCGGATCGGATATTCGGTTTTCGGATTTTTTACTTACCCCAAAAAAAAAGGTAGTTTTTGAATCTAATTTTTTCCACTTTCCATTTTCTATAAGAATTGAAACAAAATTTTCAATTTTGTTATGGATGACCGATAATTTCATTTTGGGGCTGTATATTTTTTTAAATTGTAACATATGATCTAATATCTAGCTAGGATCTATTTTATATTATTATTATTCATAATAGGAAGCATGGAGCTCCCACTTTTTCTTTGACTCAGCCGAGAACGAGGGATAGAGAAGAAAAGAGAGATGCTGCAAGCATAGTAAATATGTTTTTACCACATATTTTAATAATTAGTTGTTTAATGAGTGGAGTACACAAAAATACATCTTCATTCTTTCTCATTTCTCTCAAAACTGCCGAGAAGAAAGAAAGAAAAAAAAGTGATAAGTGTTCTTCCATTTATCTCTCATTTCAAGCTTAAAGAATCGACTTCTTCAACGATCAAGTCCGATAAAAAAGTTGGAAATTAACTAACCTTCTTCGGTATGTAAGAAATTTGAAATCCATCCATGAGGTGTGATCGGTCATTATGTAGTAAATTTTAGGATTTTTGCAAATTATTTAAGTTATTTATTAATTATGTTTATATGATGCATGAGAGCATGTGTTATAAATTTGATACAAATTAGAGCATGTTCTAATTTTCCTAAATATAGTCTAGATATATGAGATTCTTATGAGGATGATTTTAATTTTTACTAGTTGTTTTGAACATGGAATAATGATATTGAGTATTCATGGAGCTTATGTGAAATAATTCACAATGCAAATGTTTATGATTTTTAAAAAATCAAAAATCCTAGATTGTGGGTTATTGATGTGTGATTTATATATGTTGGATATTAATGTATATTTTTGGTATATGATGAGGATAACATATAGTGGGAATTGATTAGAATTTTTGAAAATTTGTTATACGTTTTTCAAAAAATTCGAACTATATGGTGAAGAGGATTGATGTCCAATTTTTTTATGCATAATGTTATTATATATTATTGATTCTACATTAATATAGGGTGTTGTGTGAATTTATAGGAATTTATGAAAGTGTTTTGCTATTTTTTTCAAAAATTTCAA
This sequence comes from Salvia rosmarinus, assembly GCA_036937905.1. Lineage (NCBI taxonomy): Eukaryota > Viridiplantae > Streptophyta > Magnoliopsida > Lamiales > Lamiaceae > Salvia > Salvia rosmarinus. Next base: position 100,831,530 of record CM072816.1, read on the forward strand.
AAAATCCTAAGTTGTAGGATTTAGAGTTTCAAATTCATTTTATTAATTGTGATCACACATTTCGGCTCAAGAATATATATGATATATGATATGAATTTATATGATTTTTATGATGAAGTATAAGAATTTTCTACTTTAAGACGTTTTACTAAAGTGACGTAAAATTTAGAAATTATAAGTGCTATGCATAAATTAATTTCATATATATATAATTGGGCATGACTAAACGTTACTGTGAATTTATGAGATTTGCTTGAGCATGTTGAGTAATAAATTTGAATTAGAAATTGTTATACTAATTCATTGTTTTATATGTTCTAAGGTGGATTATGTGAATTTCAATACACAAATGAATTCATGTATACGAAAAATACGTAAGTTTTGAAGTTTGAAATAATTTGATTAAAGTATGAATGCATTGAGCATGTTTATTTGAGATGAGCATGTTGTGGGAACGACGCATGTGCGTGAGTAAAGTTATGTTTAAAGCACATAGTTATATTTTACGTCTAGTATAAATATGAGTTTATCTTAATAGATGAAGTAGGACATGTGAGACGAGAAGAGAATTTAAATCATTAAGTTCAAAAACTTGAACATTTGTTACTCGACTTGAGTGAACATGTTAATAATGGAAGATATAAGCTTGATTTCTTGATAAGGATTTAAAAACGATGAGAAAAATTTACTAAGAAAGAAAATGGTAATTTAGGTACGTTCGAAACAAAACGAATTAGAGGTATGGGAATATCTCTTTTATATGAATTTGATGTCATAATTGAAATCATTTTATCGAGAATGGTTAAGACAAATCCAATGGATTTACCTAAATTGTTATGAGGTATGAAGCGACAATTCGTCTCATTTAGAAACAAGAGTTTATAAATTAGGGTTTCCCGAAGAAACTACAATCCTGATTGGTTAAGGATGCAAAACCCTAAAAGGATTTACGTTCAGTTAATGAACCTTAATAAGACTTAAAAAGCTATCAAGTCCGTTATCTTTTGACCTTTATCAAATATTTGACCGACGTACTAAACTGTGTTTTCTCCTCAAGGATAAAGTGAAAATGATAAATATTTTATTGACGATGCTTTGTTTTAATGAAATGATGATGAAATGTTACTGCTAATTACCTGCCCAAAATGTTTATGCTTTACGTACGCGTCCTATCTGTGTTGGTTCGTCAACTTGATGTAATCAAATTCAGATCTTATGCTAGATGGAGAATTCATAGTAAGGATTAATGTGTACACTGATGATGACTATGCACCGAGAGTTTCTTTCGATCAGTCACATCGTCTGTGAAAGAAAGCCTTATTCTACAGCGCATGATGATACATATATGGATCATGTAGACAGAAAATGTGTCTGGTCAGGCAACCTTTATAAAACAATGACAGAAAATATTCAATAAACACGAAACTTTTAAATAAAACTCTGTGTGTTTCTAATGAGACAGTGTGATTTAAAATCAATGATGTGTGTTTGGCATGTAATCACTGAGTCTTTGTACTCAGTCATGCATGTTTGTTTTTAAACGTGCAAGTTGAGCGGGTGATGAGATTGAGCAGTAGGAATCTTTTGTGGTGATAAATAGAATCTTGAGTGCACATTTTCATATATGTACCTCACGTTATTCCGCTGCAAGAACACTAAGTTATGTTTTGTTCAGAAAACTAGATTTCTTTCAAATCGGTTGAACCATTTTGTTAAGGATCTGATAGACTAGTCTCTTGTATGTAAATTATGTCTACTTTGATCTTCACGGTCTTGATGTTTATCGATGTTTTCTTGATGTATGTCTCATAAAACGATAACTCATATCTCCCCCGATTCTTAATCTCCATCCCAAGTAATAGTCCCGGCTAAGCCGTCCTTAGGGATAGTGGCTGTTACAAATTGACTACTAAGTAATTTCGAACTACTAAATATTTACGACTATCTAGCAGAGACGAAATAATTGACGATAATAGACGCAAAGAACAACAGATGCTTGCATAAAATTAAAGGATAAAATCGATTAGATTTCACGTAACGAGTCACGCTAGAGTTTCCTTAATCTTTACAGGAATGAAAGAGATTAACTATAACTCATAATTGAATCCAAGCAAAATGTCATGGACGAAAAGAGAAGAATAACAAAAGTAAAAAGAAAATAAAATTTTTGAATTAAAAACGCTGAATTGGCGTCTGGTCATTTGCGGCTATAATGATTGGATTATCTTTAAAAACCTATGACATATATATAAGAGGAAAATAAAACCCTACTTATAATCTAATAAGGAAATCATTAACTAATAAAATAAAACCCTAAAACATAAGGTTCCAAGCCTATAACTCTAATGAAGTTCTCTTCTTCAGCCTAACATCTCGTGCATATCATTTTCCAAAAAGCTTCTCATTTGGATCATCTCGCCGTCAACTGTTTAGCACATATTTGTATCGGTCCAAGAGATTGTTACTTACATTGAGGTTCTATACTTCTATTTCTTGCTCCAAGATATAAAAGGGTATTGTCTTGTTTTTTTTTATGGATGAACAAAATTTCCAAAAACTAAATAATCAAACCAAATCAATCGAAATATTAAACTCAATTTCTATTTTGAATTTGACTTACTTTTATTTTTCTAATTCAAGATTAAATAGGATGAAAAATTATAATCCTTATACATTCAATCTTTATATTTTTAGATAAATTAAATGAAACAAAAATATACTCCATTTTTTAGTTAAGATAAAATCATAAATAACAATAAAGTAAATCACTTTGCTTTTTCTGATTTTTCATTTTCTCAGTTTTATGGATTCAGTTTGATTTTAATTCTAATACTTTGTGCAATTCGGTTTGATTCAGGGTACTTTTATAAGAAAATGGAAAATTATATATCATGTCCTGAAGAACATGAAAATCTCGAACATTGAAAAAAGGTTGCAATTATAGCTGAAGAACAAGAATTTGGCAACAAAAAAATTAATCACCTCACCAGATTTTAAGTTGATTTTTTTCATTTAAGGATCAAAACGAATATCGTTTTTGTTGAAAATATCCTCAACTCACATTTACTTTTTAAAATGCTCGAGTTTTTCAAAAATCTTTAATTATGCTCGGTATAAATAGGGTCATTATCCTCTCTTGTTGAATTTATAGTGTTTCTCCAATGATAGTAATTAGAGATAAGAAGTGGAAGATGTTCCGGTCCAAACACCCTGAGTTCGCATATTTCACGAACCACACATGGGATTATGTATAGCCTTTGAGGGTGCTTGGCTAAGCTTATTTTAAAGAGTTTATAAGCTCCAAAAGCTTATAAGATGTTTCAAGAGCTTATAAGATATAACGTTTGAAGAGCTTATAAATTGTCAAAGTTTTTGGATAATTGAGCATATAAGCTAGAGAAAGAATCATGAGTTAGAGAGAGATTTTTATAGTTAGAGAGAGAACATTGACGAGGATGAAGTCGATAGTGTATATGTAGAAAATAACAAACCATAGTAAGGTTATTTTGGTAATTCACTGTTACTTATAAGTTTATGAAAAAATAAGTTGGAGTTGAGCTACTTATTTTTGGGGGAACTTATAAGCTGTTGGAGCTTATTTTCACAACTTATAAGCTGTTTAGGAGTTTATTTTGCCAAACATTTTATATGACCTTATAAGCACCTAAACAACTTATAAGTTGTTTTGAAGAGCTCATAAACTTAACCAAACACCTTCCTTGTCTAATTTAGTCGTTAAAATGAAATCATGTGTGGAGGAGCATGGAAGAATACAAACATTTTTGGTAGCATCACTACAAAAACAAGGGGTATGCAGGAGAAGCTTCACAAACGGCAACAAACAAATCATGTTATACAAGAAACCCATCTAGTTGAAGTTGAGTTTGATGAACTTTTGAAGAGAGAATAAATTATGCATGTTTTTTAGAATTATTAATGATAGGCGTTTACTTTTGAGGATTAGTTTATGAGACGTTTGCTTTTCATGATTGAGTATTTTTATCCTTATTACTATGATTTCTCCAATCATATATTTTCAACATTGTGCAAGAACATTGCACTCTTCCTCCGAATAAGGCACCCTTCTTCTTGGCAGGATGGTCATTATCGTCCGAATCAGGATCATGAGAGAGATGTATGCTCTCTAAACCTTGCGGAGAACAATGTATTGAGTAATGAGACGTCTTTCCAGAAGATGGTGTCACTTGGTCTGTGCTCACCCCATCTATGCTGCTCTTCCTTGACGAGTCTGAATGTGGGAGATATCTTGGACGTTAGAATGAATAACACGACATAGAAGGTTGGTATCCGTACGGTTGATACCCTTGAGGTGAATATCCATATGGAGCTATAAGGATACTCATCGAATTATTAGGAAAGATGTACATATGAGGCATATTTGGCTACGAAGAAAAACCATAACCACTGTAATTCAAACGAACATTGAAATTTTGAGAAGGAACGTTTGAATTTTGCGATGCCAAATTTGATCCATGCGGATCGAACCTATGGAAAATCCATCCATAGTAAACGTGAAAATTTTTGGAATGAAAAAAAAAAAGATGTATGAAATGAGAAATGAGTATAATGATGATGAAAAAAATATGATGTATTGTTATATATATAGAGTAAAAAAAATGAATAAAAGATGACCGTTGGTTTATGCAATGGATCAATTCACATTACAAAAAATAAAAACTCAAACGGTGATTTTTGAAAAAAAGAAGAAGCAAAGCAATAAATCAACGGTCAAATTTTGAAAATAAAAAAGAAATAAAAGAATATGAAATCAAAGAGAAACAAAAGATACGAGAGAGAAAAGTAAACAAAAATTAATTGAAAATTTAAAGCTGGCAAAAGGGATGGGTCGGGCTGGCTCGACCCGGCCTATCGGGCTTGTTGTTTGAAATGCTGTCGGGCTGAAAATATGGTAGTCCAGCCCAATCCCATCTGGGCCACCGGGCCAAACCCGCCCAAGATTTAATTTAATAAAACATTATTTTTAATTTCAAAAAACTATGATAACAATAAATAAATTAAATCTACTAACATCAATTTCAAAGTAAATAAGATAAATTACGTCTAATAGCATCAATTCTAAAGTAAATAAAATAAATTAAGTCTACTAACAAGTCTAACATCAATTTCAACGTAAATAAGATAAACTTAAAGTTTCAAATATCATCAAATGTAAAATATTAAAACTTTAAATGTGTGCGGCTTTTGGCCCATTAACCCCGGCTTTTTAGCCCCAAAGCTTGTAAGCCGATGGGCTATGTGTGAGACTTTTAAACTCGATTTTTTTCGGATCACTATTTTCACGAGTCCAACCCGATCCCAATTCCAGGTACCCCGGGCCGGCCCATCGAGCCGGGCCAATTTTGCTGGCTCTAATTGAAATAGAGTAGTAGGGCTCATCAAAAAAAGCTTCGTCCGCCATCCCCATTTGCGTAGCTGGCGCGTGCAATGTGCAGTTGTTGGCTAAATGGGTTGCACGTGCGCCTCTTTTCTACTGTTGGTGGGGCCTGCATCGAGTTTAGAAATGGGGAAGCAGAATTATTTCTCATCTCTCATCCATTTCTTTCCCTATCTTCTTTTTCTTTAACATATCTTCCTCTCTAGCTTCCCCCATTGGAAATGCTCTAAGGGATTATTGCTTACATCGAGGTTCTATACTTCTATTTATTGCTTCAAGATATAAAAGGGTATTGTCTTGTTCTTTTTATGGATGAACAAAATTTCCAAAAACTAAATAATCAAATCAATCGAAGTATTAAACTCAATTTCCTTTTTTTGAATTTGTCTTAATTTTATATTTTTAATTTAAAATTTGATTAAATAGGATGAGAAATTATAATCCATACACATTCAATTTTTATATTTTTAAACAAATTGAATGAAACAAATATACTCCATTTTTATTAAAGATAAAATCATAAATAATAATAAAGTAAATTAGTTTTGCTTTTTTTTTTCTCAATTTTTTGGATTCAGGTTGATTTTAATTCTAATACTTTGTGCAATTCGGTTCGATTCGGGGTATTTTTATAAGAAAATGGAAAACTATATATCATGTCCCAAAGAACATGAAAATCTCGAACATTGAAAAAAGTTGCAATTATAGCTGAAGAACAAGAATTCGACAACGAAAAAATTAATCACCTTGCCGGATTTTAAGTTGATTTCACTTAAGGATCAAAACAAATATAGTTTTTGTTGAAAATATCCTAACTCACATTTATTTTTCATGATTGGGTACTTTATCCTTATTGCTAGGATTTATCCAATCATACATTTTCAATGAGATAATATCAAGTTAAATTAGCTCAAATGATAAAAAAAATATTAAGTCCATTGAGATATTCCAAGATTATAATCCATTAAAAATCCTAGCAATGAGGGAAAAAAAACTCAATCCTATATCATACTATTAATTATGAAAAGTAAATCTTCATAAATGTATTGTCAATAAATTTAAGCATGTTGTGTGACAGTGTGAGGTCATTTTTCTTTAACCGGAGTATTTTCAATTTGGCTATACAGGCAATGTTATGATAACTGCTGAAGTATTTCATCCCATGGAAAATAAGAAAAAAGGTAGGGTGGGAATTTGGCAATGAAACTTGACATGAGTAAGGCATTTAGCCCGAAAATTTTGGCTAAGGATATTTTTGTAACAATTGTTTAAGAGTGAGATATCAAAATATTGTGGTTTAAGCATTGAATTTTTTGAGAAAAATATTAAATGTTTGAACTTTATCGTATAATTTTTAAAAGAGAAGGAAATTAAATTACCCAAACTCATAAATGGTATGCAGTATATATCCAATTTGATAAAAACATGCATGATATACCCATTCCATTAAAATATTATTATGCTACAAATTTCGAAACTGAAAAAGCTGAAACAACTGTGAAAAACTGAAAAAGAGGGACAAATTAACTGTGAAAAACTGAAAAAGCGGGAGAATCTTGTTGACTATAATCAATTCTCCCACCCACTCGAATACTACCAAATAAATTCTGCCACCTACCAAACCACCAATAATTCACTCTCACATTTCTATCTATTTATTCAAAGAAACCGATCGATCGGTTTCTCACATTTTCATCCTCAAATTTTCTTCATTTCTCTTCAAACTCTCACATTTCTCTTCATCCTCATTAATTTCGGTTCTTTCGATTTTATATACAAAATCCCTAAACAAGCAGCTATGTCTCAACAACAAGTAAGTTTATTCGAAATTTTGATGTATTTAGGTTGATTAAATTTTGATTTAGGTAAAAACGCATGGAAAATTATGAAATTACAAAAAATCTATGAAATTGCAAAAAAACCGGTCGAAAATTGTTTATAATATGGTAATACCGATCGGTATTACCATATACACGATCGATTTTTTGGAATTTAGATAAATTATTGTTGTTTGTGATTTTTTTTAATTTATTATTGTTTATGATATTTATTTTGTTTAGATTTATTATTGTTAATTTTGTTTAGATTTATTATTGTTTAGATTTATTATTGTTTCAGTTCGAATTGTTTAGATTTATTATTGCAAAAAAAACCGATGGGTATTGTTTAGATTTATTATTGCATAATTTGATAATTAATTATTGCGTAATCTAGATAATTGGATATATGTAATATTTGATGAATTTCGATCGGTATTATGGTTGTTTAATTTATTTAATGAAAGTGAACGGTATATCGAGGGTATTATGGTTTTGCTACTTACTTTTAAAATTTCGATCGGTTTTTTAATTTATTGTTTAGATTTTGTTTAGATTTATTATTGTTTCTTTTGAATTGGATAATTCCCTTTGGATAAATAATTAGATAATTGAATATAATTATTGGATAATTAATTATTGCATAATTTCGTTTAGATAAATTATTAACGTTATTGGATAATTCGTTTAGATAAATTATTAATTTTGTTTAGATAATTAGTTATAATTATTGGATAATTCGTTTACATAAATTATTGCTTGCATAATTTGTTTAGATAATTGGATATAATTATTGGATAATTCATTTGGATAAATTATTGCATAATTCGTTTAGATAATTAGATATAATTATTGGATAATTAATTATTGCATAATTTAGATCGGTTTTTTAATTTATTGTTTAGATTTTGTTTAGATTTATTATCGTTTCTTTCGAATTGGATAATTCGTTTGGATAAATGATTAGATAATTGAATATAATTATTGGTTAATTAATTATTGCATAATTTGTTTAAATATGATTATTGTATAATTTGTTTAGATTAGTTATTGCATAATTCGTTTAGATAATTTGATATAATTATTGGATAATTCGTTTAGATAAATTATTGCATAATTCGTTTAGATAATTTGATATAATTATTGTATAATTCGTTTAGATAATTGGATATAATTAGCTCGTAAAATTAATTATTCCATAATTCGTTTAGATTAGTTATTGCATAATTCATGTATTGTTTATTGATTAATTATTCTTTTATTGTTTATTGTTTAAAACAGGATCATATATTTTGAGACCCGACACAATTAATATACCTTCTAGATCACCACTTATTATAGAGTTGAATATTTAGATTATGTTAAGACGAGGTTGCTTGAAGTTGGTGGTCGACCATTACTCGATAGATTCTTAGGAGGATGTTTTGGTCACTTCATAGATTATAAGCCATGGAATAAGTGCGCTATGGTTATACACCATGTTGTTTCCTTGAGATAGAGGCGTAAGCGAGATGTTATTTTATATTAATGAAAGGCGCGTTGTTTTCTATTAGAGATTATGCGCTTGTGGTAGCTGCAGTTTGGGTCGTCTTCATTTGATACATCCGTAGATTACGACTTGCGACATTGTGAAGTCTACATGACATTTTGTCGTGGCGACAAATGACAATGCGAGAACTATTAGATAGGTTCTGCAACGCCGATATTAATGACCGAGATGGTCATTTATACCTTCGAGCTGCATGTGTTCTAGTGCTTTATGACATGGTGTTTGCATATGATGCTTGAAGACCTTGGTCGACCGGGTTTGGGCCTTAGTTGATGATTTGGATGCTTTTGGCCGATTTCCGTAGGTGCATACTCATATTAGATTTTGAAGTACTATTTGAAGCATTGTAAATCAACTAGGAAGTACCATTTTACGGACCCACCGGTGTTATATGTTTGGTTGCTTGAGGTCATACCGCACTTGGGCGATATAAGCGGAAAGAATGTTAATGACACTTGCATCCGAGATTCGAAGGTGGACGTTAGAGGTAGACTGACGTTGCTAGATTACTGACCTGTTTGAGCGAGAGGTATTAAATATATTAGTTTACTAGTTTATTTATAAATTATATATATCATGTTGTTATATATTTATTATTCGATTCTTGATATGTTTTAATTTATTGCATTATTGTAGGAAAATTATTTTATCGAGATCACGGCCGACGAGACAGAGCTTTTCTCCTCTTACTGCAATCCGTCTCATACCCTTATCCACTCGGTGCACTACGAGGCCGAGCAACCCATTGAGAGAAGGATTGCAGTTCACTCGTCGACACGCCCGCCCCGTGATGGAGAGTTATGAGCCGGACGTAGAGGCTCCACCTTCAAGACCCAGCCAGAGGACATCGTCGGCTGAGTTTGTTGAGATTGCGGTTGCTGAGGAGCCGCAAGGCCAATATGTGGATAGCCGTCGATCTGTTGAGAGGCGGATACGGGAAACGTGCAAGGCGCCTTCTTCTTCTTCTTCTTCTTCTTCTTCTTCTTCATCGAGCGTGGTGGTCTTCTTCTTCATCGAGCAGTGGTGGTGAGCACCACGGGCGGCGTCTTAGTTCCGTCGATCGTCGTTGGATCCAGGAAACTATTCAGGAAAATATTCGGGAGAGTGAAGACAGAGCAGTGCAACGCATCGAGAAGTCTATCGAAGATAAGTGGATTCCTAAGATTAAGAAATGGTTTGAAAGTTTCTTAGAGAAGACTCGATGTGGTTGCGCATTATAGTCTCAAACGTCTACACCCGCACTCGTGCCCCACGCCATCCGGCGGCGACGACGAGAGATGTAGATCGGGGCAGCAGCCCGGTCGAGATGAAGATCGAGGAGCGGCGGCCATCCGGATGTCCATCGAGGCGGTGGACATATTGAGCCACGAGCCACCTACATCGCCCCGTGATACCCTCCTCGCTACTCTCCCGGATCCATGGTTCCATCCTGAACTGCATCTCATCATTCCATGCCGGGATTGGACCTATTTAGTGATCTGACGCCTCAGAACGTAGTGAGGCAGACTTTCGAGCCTATACAAACAGATTGGAGCAACAGGTAACTATTAAGTCTCATATTTGGCGGTTATAATATTTCATTATATGTTTTTCATTTTACAGCGACTCATATGCTTAAATGTTTGTAGTTGGAAGCCCGGAGAGGTGAACAGACACGGAGACCTTCGGCTGCAATGAGGTCACCATATGTGAATAGCCCATTCCCACGTCCATTATCCGAAGATGTATTAATAAACTACCAGCGTTTGTTGATGATGAGAAATGACACAGTGGTGGTTGTTCGGGGTACTGACCGTCAACTCCAGGTTCGATGGTTCGTGTGTATCGAAACGCCAGAGAGGCCTTTTGATGTTCGGGTAAGTACGTTTTTATACAATATGCTTCGTTTTTTTGAAGTACATCTACTTATATTAATATGTATCCCTAAAATAATTTTGCAAATGGTCGATCTATTCATGATGTATTTGAGGACGAGACTCGATACCGGGATCGACTTATTGGATGGGGTGGATTCTCATAACACAATCATCCTTGATACTGATTTTTTCGTAAGTATTGTGTCTTTAATACAATCAATATATATTATATATGTGTAGTATCTGGAATTAATTAATTTTCAATGTTGAATAGATGTTTCTGCAAAATTCATGGTCCGAGGTATACGCAATGCTTTCGTCCTAAATTCAAGACATGCGTGAGGCACCATTGATCATTAACCCTGAGAGCATTGCTTCTGTATGGCAGCCACCAGCGCATTGGATTGGAGTTGTCCTCGGCTTTGCCGGTCATACATCATGGTTAGATGCCACGCAGGTAACCTTATTTAATACAATAAGTTGAAAAAATTGAAATTTTCCTTGTTTATTTTCTCTAAATATTTCGTGATATGTCGCGTGGATATGCACTCGGGTCATTGCGTGCTGTTTGACTCGCGTATTTGGCGGATGGACCAGGATCAAGTGGATGCGAGGATGATGGACTTCGTGTGCCTGAATAGATTATTGCGGCAGTTTCTGATCTTCACTAGATGGTTCGAGAATAACTCCCACCGAATACCACCATGGAACAATGAAGCGATTATTACACGAGCAGATCCTTCAGAGGTATTTGACCAGGAAGACGATTTCAGTGATGGTCCATTTGCGTACATGACTGTAGAACGTCTTATTTCTGGTTCATCGAGTATCGAGCATGGTACGTCTAGTGATGCAGTTGTAGCATATAGACATAAAATAGGTGGAAATATATTTGAGTTATGTGAGCCATACAAGAATCCGAGAGGAAGAGGAAGAGGAAGAGGAAGAGGAAGAGGAAGAGCATCGACTAGTAGACAGTAGCATATAGATTTTTTAATTTCATCTCATGTAATATAGACTGTGGTTGAACATGTATTTAGATTTATTAATTTCAATCTTAATTATTTAGACTTAATCTTCAATCTTAATTTAAATTTCAATCTTCAACAATTATTTCAAATGGAATTACCGCATCACTTCTACTATCCACTACTATCCGAAATTTCAATGGATCTCAATTAATTATTTCAACCGTTTTACATATCTAAAACATAATGACAATTTATCACGAGAAATTACATTAATCACTTTCTTGTAGCTCAACACGTTGTGGACACCTTCTTTCAGTATGTCCCAACTCCCTACATGGTTGCATCTTTTTGGTGCTCGACGTCTGCGCGCTCAAGGATTCACCTTCTTGGGTAGTATTGCGTCTTCTCGCCTCTCTCACCCCCAAATGGAATTCGACTCGATCTTGGACGTCCAGCTTGTCGTTGCACAAGAGGTGGCATGACAATCACGTGAGCTATTTCTTCCGGTACAACCCAATCACATAGGTTTGGAAGAGGATTAACTGTGTCTGAGTACGTCTCCACTAAAGTTTCTTTCGTGTAATAGGTCTCCACATAATCTAAGATTGATTCGCCAGATTCACTATCACACAAGACATAGTTAATATTATAAACGCAAGACTTATTATATATAAACAAAATAAAAACATACTCAATTGCGCCGATCGCGTGTGAACACGGCAAGCCATCTAGATCAAATTCATTGCGAGGGCATGTTTGCTGTTCAAGATCGATCACATAGGTTCGTCGCCATCGACAATCTTGCACCTTCGATCCGCAATTCTCCTCCGAGTGTAACGCCGACTTTTGTCATTTCGCACTAAGCTTTTGTATCGCCACTTCACTCAGTCGTCTTCACTTCGTTGGGCGTGCTGCTCATCGCTGAACCATCCCTCAATAATCAATCTGATTGCTTCGATCATCGAGCAAATTGGAAGACGTCTTGCCCACAACAACCGCTTGTTGAATGACTCAGCCGCATTCGATGTAAGAAAACTGTAACGGCTTACAGGACACTGTGATCGAGCCCACCTATGTGGTCCAACATTAATCAACTTCTGATAGGCTGCAGGGCTCATGCTTTCTATAACAGACATAGCATGTTCATATTCTCGCTGCTGGTATGCATATGCAGCTTTGTGGTACATGCTCGCCACATCGCCACCATGATGCTTAATCTTACCAAGCAGATGATAGTAGCATAAGCCGTGGAAAGCATCAGGAAATACAGTACTTACAGCGTTTGCTATGGAGACATGTGCATCTGAGACGATCAATAGAGAATTGCTGGACTCGAACGCTCTGCGAACCCACGAGAGGAACCAAATCCACGATTCATCATTTTCAATAGGCCCAACACCATATGCCAACGGAAAAACTTGCTCATTGGCATCCTTCGTCACAACAAGAAATAAAATACCTTTATTCCGGCCTTTTAGGTGAGTTCACAACTACGATCACCGGTCTTAGACCAAAGTAGAAATACCTAGTGGTGATGCAAGAGCAACAAATAAGTGCTGAATCGCCATCGGACCCACATCTAAATCGTGAATGTTCCCGGATTTGCTTGCCACAACATATAGAGATACTTGACAACAACTGAAATGATTCATCATGGTTACCATATATCATTTCAATTGCAGTGTTTCATGCTCGTGGTGCGACACCGTAGCTGATACGGATACCAAAATCACGTTGCAGCTCGTCATAATGGACTTTGGCTTCATTATTTCACCATCGTTCGCATTTTCCTAGCAAAAATGCGCCACCACTTTGCATGTGCCTTAACCGGAGCAACTCGACTCAATCACGGTGGCATGTATGCTCGGAGTAAATTTATGGACTCCCCAGGCGGTCCCATGTCGCGTGGCACGTAATTGAAAAATACAACTGTCTGCACGCCAGATCGAAATGTAACGCGTTTTGTGTCTGAACGCTCGACTGTATATTCTACCCCTTGCTGCATATGCCAAATTCCAACAGCAAGACATATATCTTGTTTGCTGTAGTAATAAGAATTTTGGCTCAATTCTCCTTCCCTTGTTGACTGCAGATCACGAGCCACAAGTGATGCAGAAGCGTCCAGTGGAATAACTGGAACTAACCAATTGGTTAGTTCATTTGCATCGATCTGGATGTCATCATCTGGATTATTGCTGGGATTTATCAACGACATCAGTCTTCCAAATCCGCCTTCTCGACGGATCCAACCTGCAAAACCAAGAAACGTAAATTTTATAAGCGTTTCCTCGTCTTCGTCCTCCGTTGCGTCGAATCGGTCTCGATCTCCGAATATAATCGAACCACTTTCGTTTGATTACTTTTCAATAACGGTTGGGGTGGCACTACTACTGTAGGTTCTCCTTGTGTGGCTCCCGAACTCAAGCAAAATTTTGATCTCCTATATAAGAATCACCAAACCAATCGACGACGCCAACCTCTCGGATTTGTTCGATCGACTCATCAATTTGAGTGACAGTGCACTATTTCCATAGGATGAAGTGTGAGGAAAATCGAACGAAGGAACGTAGGTTCTTGTTGTGATCCAAACACTTCGTTAGAATAGATGTGAACCACATATACCGTAGGATATGATTCATTTTCGCACAATTGAGCGAATTGATTGTGCGTACTCAATAGAGATTTTACTAATCGACCATATCGAGACGTAGATATATAAAATAATTGGAAATTTGTGCTTAGAAAATTTGATCGCATCAAGTGAGTGATATCAGATAAGAGGTTTAATATGGATGATTATCAATTTGAAGAACATGCTCAACACCGTCATGGTAGATTTACCCATCGAAGTATCCCCCGTATTTGACATTTATCAATTTTCAATTCTCCATCTATAACAAATAAAAAATGAAGTAAATATCGATTCTTCTAAATGAAAATCCAACTGGATATCAAACGTATTTGAAATTACTAAAAATAAAACCTATATATTACCTCAAATTGTGTTGATCCCGAAATGCCTTCACTTGCACTTGCTATCAAATTGTATGTGTGCTTGTGTGTCTTGGTAACAAATTGTATATATGTTGTGTTTTATGTTGATTTTATTGCTCTTTTATAGATTTTAATTCACTCAATTATTGAACGATGAATTGAAATGTATGAATGATGAGAAAGTTCAATAAAAGTGTTCGAGATCAATTCATATCAATTATCGATGTATGTCGATAATGCAAGATCAATTCATATCAATTATCAATGTATGTCGGATAGTAGTGGATAGTAGAAGTGATGCGGCGTAATTTGAAAATTTTGGCTAAGGATATATTTTAATTGTAACAATTGTTTAAGAGTGAGATATCAAAATATTGTGGTTTAAGCATTGATTTTTGAGAAAAATATTAAATGTTTGAACTTTATCGTATAATTTTTAAAATATTGATATAAATTAAATAGTATCTAAAAAATCGAATAAATAGGAAGTGTTGAGCTAAGTTTTTTTTTTCCTATAACAAGAATATATAATACAATGAAAGATATAGCACTATTTCAAACAAAAATTAAAACTTGAAGCGGCGGAAAGATACATCTAACCTTTAAACAAATGGTGGAAAATAAAGTGAAATAAACATATTGTGGAACGCTTGCAATCTACAATATAACGATATAGACACACAACCAGAAGCGCACACAAATACGTAATAAATAATTTTCAGTTTGATACTCTCCAATGAATTTTACCCTCTTCACGCAGATCTAGGGTTTCGTAATTTTGGTTCATTTTCACTATTTTCAGGGTTTTAAGATCTAGGCCAACATTTACGAAATTCCTGTTTCTCGACCCCTAACTTTTGAATCCGTCTGGATCAAGCATCTATGTTATTGAGGCGTTGATAATTTGATCTAGCAAAATGTCGGTGAAGAGCAATGCTTCGATTAGGGATCGTACACAGGAGTTTTTAGGGATTGCAGAGAGGGCAAAGAAGTCAGTTTCGTTGCAGAATGGGCCCAGCAGCAGCGGATCCAAGCGGGAGGAGCCGCCGAGGTCGGCGGTGGCGATGCAATCGGAGTTCAACAGGAGGGCATCCAAAATTGGGTTTGGGATTCATCAGACGTCGCAGAAGCTAGCTAAGCTGGCAAAGCGTAAGTGATTTAATTGTAGTTTGTCCTGCTTCTTTTATCGAGAAATGGACTGTTTTGGTTAGTTAATGTGCTGATCACGGCTCTGCATTTGCTTAATTTTAGAAGTTATCAAATGCATACTGACTAAATTGTGGATTTTGTTGTTGTATGCGTCGTTGGAAATCGGTAGCAGGCATTTTAAATCTGATTTATGAGTTAATAGATATGCAACGTGCTGTTTGTTTACCAATATAATCTGATTAATTGCTTGTTGGCGGTGTTTCTGTATCTTTAGTTTATCATATGAGTTCTTTTACAGATCATGCTCTAATCGTACAAAAATGTATATTTGCCCCTTAGATCGTTGCTACTTTTAGGAGCACGAGATTATTCATGTCATTTCAATAATTCAAAAAAACTTAAAGGTGCTTGAATGAGCAAACTCTAAAGAGATTGTTGTTTGCCTGTTATTGGAGGATGGTTGTTTTCTTCTGGACAAAGATCTAGTTAAACCTTAAGCGGTGCTTTTTTTTTTTTTAGGTGACGCCTTAGATAGATAAATATAATATGTAATTATGTATAGGCCAATTCACCAGAATCACCACATACTTTGATGATTAGTTCATTCTATGCTTTTTCTTTATGTTTTGGTCTGTAGATGGGCATGCTTGAATCGATAATGTAAAGGTTTTTCCCTAATTGCAGTGGCAAAGAGGACATCAGTATTTGATGATCCTACCATGGAAATCCAGGAACTCACTGCAGTCATCAAGCAAGATATAACTGCTCTTAACTCTGCTGTAGTTGATCTCCAGTTTCTCTCCAATTCACGCAATGAGAATACATCCAGCGACACCACTACCCATTCTACTACGGTTGTTGATGATCTAAAGAATCGTTTGATGAACACCACAAAGGAGTTCAAGGAAGTTTTAACCATGCGAACAGAGGTGAACAGAATTCGACGCTTCAAGCATTAACGTTTATATTCCCGGATAGCTACTAATACAATCTTTGTTTCCCGATCTTAAAACAGAACCTCAAAGTTCATGACAACAGAAGACAGTTGTTTTCGTCTTCTGCTTCCAAGAGTCATTCAAATCCTTTTGTTCGCCAGCGTCCTTTGGCTGCAAAGTCTTCAACTAGTAACTCAGCTGCCATACCTCTTCCATGGTCTGATGGCTCACAAACTTCATCCCAGTTATTTCCCAAGTAAGCCCACTTTATTTTTTTTTTCCAGCCAGTTTCTATCTCCACAGCTTACATTGGTCCTTGCACTTTCTTATTTATTTTTCTTGAAGGTGATGATATTTGTTCAATGTTCATTTCGTGGTTCAGAGAGTTCTGTTCCATAGTTATAAGAGGTCCTGAATGTGGTCTGGGTCAGATGCCTTTTAGGACTTATACTGAGCGAAGCGACTTGAATTAACTGGAATCAGATGCCTTTAGGACTTATACTGGGCAAAACAACTTGAATTAATAGGACTTATACTGAGTGAAATGACTTGAATTAAACTGATTTGCCTATGCGTAATCCGATTAGTTTACATGCATAGCTTATTTTCTGTAACTTCTTTAACAGGAATCAGGTAGATGGGGAGTCTCAGCCTTTGCTGCAGCAGCAACAAAATCATCAACAACAACAAATTATTCCCGTGCAGGACAGCTACATGCAGAGTAGAGCCGAGGCTCTTCAAAACGTGGAGTCGACAATTCATGAGTTGAGCAGTATCTTCAATCAGTTAGCTACCTTGGTATCTCAGCAAGGAGAGATTGCTATCAGGTAGCATTAACTAAAAGTGCTTAATTGTGCATACCTAAATGTTATCACCATTGTTTATCACCCAAAATTGCTGATCATATTATCTTGCATTTTTGAATCCATGCATATATATGTCATTGTTCCCCATGTGATTTTGAACCTTGGCAAATCTCGTCTTAATAGGATCGATGAGAACATGGAGGACACGCTGGCAAACGTAGAGGGAGCACAAGGGGCTTTGCTCAAGTACCTCAATAGCATCTCATCAAATCGGTGGCTAATGATCAAGATATTCTTCGTGTTGATTTTCTTTCTCATGATATTCCTTTTCTTCGTGGCTTAGTGGGAGACGTTTTACGCTGCCATACAGGAAGAAAAACTCATCATCATCTACTCGAACATCGTTAATTACATCGTTAAGTCTGTCGAATAATTTTCCAAAATATTTTGTAGTAATATTCTTTTTTTTTTGTATATCAAGAAACGCTATCTTTCACGAGCTTCATGTGTATTCTTACCATAAGGTGAAGTTGAAGAGAGAAGCTTCATTTGAACTGTAATGGGAAATGCTAATTGCTATATTTCAATTTGAGGCTAAATCAGCTGTGTTTATATAATTTTGCGTGCTTGACTTGAAATTTGAAATAAGATTATTTGAAACAAAAGTATCTTTAGAGATGCAAAATAAGCCCAATAATCTTCTTGAAAAATTAGTAGCCATTTCAAGAGTCGAAACAGAGGCCGTTATCCATCCAAAAACTATTGATAGAAGACCTTGTGTAAAGAAATATAATCAAATAACAATTTGAATTTAGAATGTTTGGAGTTCCAAAATTATTTTGGGGGCAATCTAAATCACAAACATCGCAAATTATGACTTGTTAGTGTTTGTATTTGACTTCTTTCTCTCTCACGTTATCTTCACCACAAGCCCAGCCCCTTCTTTTTGTCTTCGTCGGCGCGTCTGTGTGTGTGTGTGTGTGTGTGTGTGTATCTATGTGTAACGCATTAGCATATGTATATAGACGCACAAACTACACTCCGCAGATAACCGTAACGATTTTACACACCAAATCCTAGGAGCTGCGCCTCTGTTCCTGTTTCGAAGCCCTATTTTCGTGTTAACCCTACATTTCGCAATCGCATTTTCGAGCTCGTCGGACTTGTTGGAGTAGGGAGGATAAAAATTGCGATATTCAATCGGGAAATTTGATCTAACTATGTCGATTAAAAATCTTGCGAAAACTCACTTATAGTTTGGATTGATATTTTTAATAATTTTATCGAATTGCGGTTTATTTTGGTTTCCATTTGTTGTTGTGGAAGCACTGATTGTTTTCGGGAAATCCAATACCGAAAATCAACGGCGATTTGTCACATCTGAGCTTGACATTTTCGATCATTCACGAGGGTTTTTTATTTACGGTGGGTGGAAAATGGTTGGAGGTGGGAATAGGAGGGATGAGGGATCATTTACCGTGAGCAACACCAATGTTTTTGCGGCGCTGGAGACTTTGAGGAAGAAGAAGAAATCTGATAAGGGTTCGTCCAAGGGAAGTAAGAGATCTTCTAAGACTGGTGCTGCTTCTGGGAAATCAAAGCAAGCGGAGGAGAAACCGGTGTACTGGGCTCCAGCACCTTTGACAGTGAAGTCGTGGGCGGATGTTGATGATGAGGATGACGATGATTACTATGCCACCACTGCTCCTCCCCAGGCGATATGGGGTGGCACCGGTTTGAATAAAGTGGATGAAAGAGAGAAACAAGATCATTTGGAGGTATTAGGCATGAGTATTATGGTGCTTTTTGCTCACAATTGTTGGATTCCAGCAGTCTTTTTTTTCTTTTTTGTTGATGTCTATTTGGTTCGAGGATAAATTGGTTCACTTGTGGAAGTACGCATGGGTTTGTCAAAAAATAAAAAAATGATTTGCGATACATCTTAATGATTTATGATGCTCAACGACTTAATGGTTTGCTAGGTCCTGCTTTTATTGATCATTTAGTATTTTTTCTTCTTCTTCATGTGCTGCATTTGGCTTTTCATACATAAATAAACACTTTCTGTTCCATTGTAAAATTTGCGCTTGTTGTATTATACTGCAAGATTGAGAAATACTATTTCCTGCATTTGTTGATTCTTTGGTCGTTCATTTGTGTGTCGTTTGTAGCTGCTATTTTCACTTTTGTTCTAGTTACTAATTTTCTTAATAAACGTCACAAGTTATTGAAGTGAATGATTTTATTGAATTTGCTTTAGGCCCATTACTTACAGAGGTTAACTGTTCTATCATATAAATGAACACGTGTTGTTACTGAGTTGTAAGAGGTTATTTGTCATCTTATCATCTGTACGAAAATATGCCTTTGTGTAATGTTTGCTTCGATTCCTTTCTTGTACTGGGCATCTTTTGTTGTTTTACAATTAATTTCTTGTTGTGGACTGATAATATTAATTATTAATGTCCCTCAGTCATTAATGTCTTTGTTGACTTCAAATGATTTCTGGATTCATGCATGCTCCCCACCTGCACAAAATTATTGATGTTTTTATCTGGGAGGATTATCTGAAGATTGCACCTGCACAATATAAGCTGCCCCAATATGCTTCATCAACTTCAAAATTCTCTTCTTCCTACTGAACTGGTAATGCCAAAAGTGAGTGTAAACTTGTTTCGTCCTCAAAACTCATATTGTTTATCTGATAGTGTGTTTACTTTCTTATAAAAAAACTTGGACTAGCCTATCTGGGGTCACCTGGGGACTACCCTTTCGGTCTGTCATCCTTTTCGTTGTTTTATTAACATCTCTCTGATTCACCAATCTTCTTCCCATTCAGCATTGTATGGGATATATCTACAGTTTGTTTGTATAATGATTAAACAATCTCAGACAAGTGATGTCATAATTGATCAAAACCATAGCTCTTCAGTTTATAGTTTTTTCAGGTTCTGTTGTAATGTAACAACCTGGTTATGTCTCTCTTGATATCTTTGTTAATTGCGAATTTATACTAATCTTAATGTAACCACCTTGGGTAGGTCTCTCTCTCTCTGCATAAACAACCTGGGGTGTGTGTCTCTTGGTATCCTTGTTTGTTAGTTGCAAATTTCTGTTATCTTCTTAGCTCTTTCTGCAAGAGCCATCTGTTGATATGTAATGGCTATCCAGACATGTTATATGATTTCCTCCATACTCTTTTAATTGTTGTTAAATGGTAGATTTGCAGAGGATGGTATTTGGTGTGAAGATACATTTCTACCGATTGAATTATGTCTAATGATGCCCTTTCTTCCTCTCTTGAATTTGATTTTGGAGTGGAATGACTAAATTCTATTTTGGACCTATCTTGATTTTCCATCCAAAATTTAGGAAAGTGAGATCGAAGACGAGCCTCTTGATGAAGGTGATGATGATGTAGAAGAGGAGCCTGATCCTGAAACGGAGGTCGGAGAACCTTCTGAACCGATAGGCGACACACAGGTTGAACTACTCTCTCCAGCGCCTAAGGAGACAGAAAGACAGCTTTCCAAGAAGGAGAGAAGGAAAAAGGAGTTTGCTGAATTAGAAGCCATTTTAGCTGATTTTGGAGTAAACCCTAAAGAGAAAGCTGAAGATGAAAACGGTGTGTTAACAATGATTTCCTTGCTGGCTTTTCACTTTGTTATTTCACATGCATATTTGGAGCCTCATAAGTGTGTGTGAAATAATGCTGCCTCGGTTTGTTCCTCACTAGTTACTAGAAATAGATTTTCATTGATGAGGCAACGTTCGAATGTGCAATTGATCATTGTGATCTATTGCAGATGTGAATAAAGACGGGAAAGGGGGGCAACTGAATGGAGTTGCAGAGAAGAAAGATACTGCTGCACCTGCAGAATCGAAAAGTGCAAAGAAGAAGAAGAAGAAGGATAAGGCCTCCAAAGAGGTGAAGGAACCTAACGACCAGTCCAATACCTCGGATGCTCCTATCGAACAACATGAAACTGAACATGTGGAGGGAGATGCTTCCACTGTTGATGTGAAGGGGCGGCTCAAGAAGGTGGCTTCTGCTAAGAAGAAGAAATCAAACAAGGAGGTTGACGCTGCTGCAAGAGCTGCTGCTATGGAGGCTGCAGCAAGGAGTGCAAAACTCGCGGTTGCCAAGAAGAAGGAGAAGAACCATTATAACCAGCAGCCAATTCGATAAGAGAAAAAATCGAGTTGGAGCTTTGATCGAATTGAGATGGATGGGTTTATGTACGCCGAGCTCTTGCCCTCTAGTTTTGTAGTAGACGAACTTCAAATATAATTTTACATGTCGAAAAATGTTTTTTTTTAAATAAAAATAAAAATTGAGAAACCGCTGCATTTGGTACTTGCTCCTTAGATCAGATGTAGTGTATCTACTGCTCTCTTCTTATGAGTCCCGATGATTGCTGAAATTTTGTGATGAATTTCTTGTGATTTGGGCATTTAATTAGCCTTTGATCTCAATCACTCCCACACTACTCATCCAGATTTTGGAATGTAACTGGGCCTAGGTTTTGGCATCCCTGCTATTTTTATAATTTAAAATATATTGTCTGAATATTTTTATATTTTGATTTTATATTTCTTAACTTTGAAAATAATGTTGCTCTGCATCATCAGTCATCCTGCTGCAAACTCCATCATTGTCTATTTCAATGCAAATTAAGTAGAATTCTGTCAGGGAAGTGGTGAAGAATTGTGTGAATTGGAGGCTAACAAGATGCAAATTGAGAAAGCTAAAGCCAGAAGATAAACGTTGAATTCACTAATGGCCAAAATATGAGATTACAAAAGCTGCACTCTTCTCATCAACCCAGAAAATAAATTTTGATTGCATTACACTAGCAGCTGTCACCAAAATCTCCATGGGTCCTTGTAAGGAGGAACATAATTTTCTGTAGGAGGAAGAAGGCGAAATGATGCCACGGTTTTCTCCAAGAACGGTCCCATCTGCACCCAACAACAAACAGTAAAAGAAAAGATCGATGTCTCCTATGTTTAAACAGAGCTGCAATTTGTGAAGAGATGGAGTAAAAGGATTTGAACATTCACCTTCTCCCACTGCATGCTCAGAGTTGAAGCATTGAGAGAATACAAATAGCCTGTGATACATTAAAAAGGGGGAAAATTTCCATTCACCACAAAGTCATGGCAACCAAAACACAAAACAATTCATACAAAAAGCTGGATGACCAATATGGATACTAGTATAATATCCTACCTTCGCGTTCAGCTGTTGCAGCAACAAAATGTCGGTAAAGGTTTGATGACGGAGCCTGCATCACCCAGAAAATATATATATAAAAAAGGAAAAAATATTGATGGGTAGCTTAGTTGTTTATTTGCGCTCATTTTCTGATAAATTAGGAGACTTACCATTTCGGTTGGTGATTTCCGAACCAAATACTCATAATACCAATACGGCTCGCTATCAACCTAGTGACAAATACAACGAGCAACGTGTAAGAAAAACCAATTGCATTATCACAAACAGGAAAAAACCTTGGCAGGGGACTTACTGTGGAAGAATGTGCATCAAGGATTGAACTTTCATCCATTCGTTGACTTGTGGTTACTCGCTGTGATGAAACAGTAGAGCGTCATTCTAAATCCGACATGTTTTTAGGGGATTGCACAAAGTGAGAGAGAGTACTATGAACTAAGAAGTAGCAGCATTTAGAAGTTTCTAGAACCATATCACTGTGATCATATTTTTCAAGTTAACATGGATTTTCACGGAAACTGCATAAAGAGACAATGCAGAAGCTTTGCCCGAATTTTTAAAATACCAGTGCGGACTTGTCGGCTAGAACAGAATCAGCGACGTCTTTTGCACTCCACGTACTTTTGTCTTTAGATTTCAAGAACAATGGATTGGGGGGACCTATCTGTATTGGAGAGTAAAACTAGAAGTTAGAAAGGGAAATATGTATGTTATATTCCACTATGGAAAATAAATAAATAAATTATGGGATCATATTACCGAAACTGAAATTATGAGGTTATCAATGAAATCAACCCTCTCTGACACAATGCGAAGGCGTGCATCAGCTGTTTGGTAGTCAAGAAATGTGTGGGTAAGAACGCAGTTGATGCACCATACACTTAAACCATTATTTATATATGATAAGCACTTAAGCTTAGTATTGAGAGACGGTAGAGAGATTAGTGACAACAATTATTTTTCTGCCTCAATCATTAAAGATAAATATTATGACTTACGGGACAATGGTGCAGCTGATGAATAACGCTCCGACTTTCTAGATTCCACCCTTCAAATAGATGAAAAGAGTGAGGTTCCTACAATTTAGCGATGAAAGAACAATGAAATAGAGAAGAATTTGTACTAAAAGTAGTAAACAGAAGGAATATGAAGCACTCTTCGTCGTGTAAAGCACAGAAGTCAGTAACATTATACTTCAGCATGCACATGAATAAAATAACACACACACACACGAGGACAAGAAGGGTGAAAGAAAGATAGCAAAAATATATGCATAAAAAAATAGCTTTGGCATGTCCTAAAACTTCTTTTCATTATCATTATCATGTCACAAATAACCTTACCAAGACGCATAAATCCGAAGCTATTAAATTGATATCATATAGTGCAGTGAGTAAAATATGATGACCAGTCATTAAATCTTGACTGATAAAAGAAACTATTTACCATTTGAAGACAAACTTGTTGGAAGGCAATGCTGTCGGATATAAATATGAATAAGCATTTGTCTCATCGACAAGTAGATCCATTTTCAATTCCTCTTCCGCACCAGAGTCTGTACGGTCACCAATTCAACGTTCGAGAAAAGTTAGCAAGCTCTTGGAGATGTTGGATGACAAAACGGTGTCAAATTCTTAGTAAATTCCACGCCTGAATCTGGCGAGTCCAGTCAGCACGGTCCGATTTTTAGTCCAAGGTTACTTTTGTTTTGACGCTCAAACATTTGGAATTAATATGTAATTTAATTGAAATAACAAGGAGTATATTATATCAAATGATAATGTTCTTATGTTTTGCACATGAATTACAAATGTATGTATGCAGTCTATGTAAGTTCCTCAAATATTGAACAATAACCTAAGCTATTTTTTTCTCATATAATGTAACTACGCATAAAATTCATACATTATGAACTCAAATAAAACAAAAAAAATCTTAGCTTGAAAACATAATTCGTTCAAAACTCCTAAAACATGTAAAAACCAACAATGTCAGAAAGAATCTGCAAAGTTTACTCAAATCACACTGCTTAAGAAGTCCAAATTAAATAAGGAAAACAACAAGATTTCATAGCATTTACCTAAAGCTGGGATAGCAAGAGAGAGAGAGGAGGAAAACCCCAACAACAACAAATCCCTCCTTAAAATCCCATTTTGCAAAAAGGGTCTCGAGGAATTGCTCGAACAAGCAACTGTTTTGCGCGATTTCCCACGTATTTGGGGATTCCGCTTGCTTGAAATGGACATGCTTTGAGCATTGTTCCTGCAAAACAACAAATGCTATAACACATGGAGATAAAACAGAGAAAGTTACAGACTGTTGCAGTTCATAGCTTAGAGAGAGATGAAAAAAAGGTTACCCAGAAATAGCAAGATTTGGAGAGAGAGAATGATGGGATTTAACTGTGGGAAGAGCTGTTGCCATTGTTTTATTCTCTCATCCACTTTGGTTTGTTAAAGATAACTGAAAACCTTCACCTTTATGAATTTTGTAATAATTTATGGGGTTATATCGGAAAAGGCTGGTTTTATGTGGAAATACCGTATTTATTTGGGGCATAATTGACATTTCCTATATATCTTTTTGGGCTCTATGAAATATAGTGTACGTTTTCAATTACAAATTTACAATGGATGATGAAACTATAAAAGTGGAGATTTATTGCAAAAATTAAAACTAAATGGATTTTTTTTTAAAAGAACAAACCGAACCTGTAATCTAGCTTGAAAACTTTACAACAGTCAAATTAGCCAAAATATATAGATAATTTGTCAAAATATAAATTTTCAAATACTGTATTTTGTTTGGTTCAGTGCAACTAACAGATAATTCACAAGAGCAATCATTCAAAAAATTGCAAGACATTTTTTCCTATTAGCATAAAATGAAACATATATATTACAAGATATTAGAAGAAATAACAATAAAAATTTACGGACATAGGGCAAAGATCGAAAACATACGAACCATCACGTGTTACTTGAAGATTAATCAAAACTTTAATAGTAACTTATTTATAAATAGTAAATGGATGAAACTTGAACATTAAGTCATAATATTTGTTAAATCAAAACACAATCAAAGCGATTTTATTTATTTATTTAACTTTCATAGGGGAAAGCTAATAGTAAACGACGGGTTGATTTAGTTAATTTCGGTGTATCACTAAAAAGTGAAATTAATATACTATTATTTTCTTTCACAAAATACATTTATTTTTTCATCTTATGAACATTGACCCTAAATAATCCTACTAATTTTTCCTCCTATTCTACTCATTTATTTACAAAAAAATATGATATAATCCATCTTTCTAATTCCAACTAATATTAACTTACTTATTTTTGACATAATACTTCTTACTACTGTAGGTTTTTTCTTTACTGATTCTATATTCATTATAATTTATTACAACTTGTATTATTAAAGTCTTTAAGCAAAAAAAAAAAAATTTATACTAGCAAAACACTAAGACGATCACTACGGGCTTCGTGCAAGCGTTCTTAGCAAAAAAGGGTTTATCTACAGGCCTCTGCGTTTTACTAGGGTTTGTGTATGCCCTCATTTCAAACATGGCGTCTAATGGAATTTCTCCACCACTCCATCAAATTCTGTAAATTCCTCTTCCTCTCTGGAAGTTTTTGAAGGCAGAACTCAATTTGACCCATCTATATTCGCCGATTTTCATTCAGCAAACTACAGGAACTCTTTTCCCCATAGTGGAATTCCATCTATTTCGTGATCGTAGCTGCACGGAATGAAGCTATTTGGTGTAGCTGTGATGAAGTTGAAATCAAAGTTGTTTGATTTTATGAGAATGGCGTTGAATTGAATCCAAAAATGTAGCTAATATGCTGCAGCATGATCAGTTATCAGTTTTTTTTCCCTCAATTTCTGAACTTTCTGTAGAATGTTCTCTTGCACTCTTTGTTTTTTGCCCAAGAGAAAAACATTGCTTTTTTCGTTATCCCACTTAATGAGTGTTTCCACTTCTTCCTGTGCTGCTCAAGATACTGGTTTTTCGTCGGACGATAATGTGTTGCTGGAATCATGTGAATACGGAGAGTTGCAGCGGACGATGCAGAGGCACGCTGCCTCCGGCTGCATTAGCAAAGCCCTTGAGACTCTGAATTTTATGAGGGATAATGTTCTGGGTAAACCTACCGTTTATGATTATAATGCGATGATCAGGTATTTTTCGAAGTCCGGTAGTGGGGCGCTTGATGAGTTGTTTGAGGTGTACAGTGGGATGAAAAGATTTGGGCCGAGCCCGAATCTGTTGACCTATCAAACACTCTTGAATGGGACCATATCTGTTGGCAGATTGAAAGATGCAATATATATTACAGATGAGATGATGGCGGGTGGGTTTTCCCCTTCGTTTACAATTCTGTCAAAGTTGTTCAAGAAGCTACTGAAAACAGGAAGTGTAGTTGATGCTGTTTTGGTGCTTGAGATTATGTTGAGTGTCAACTATATTCCAAGTCAGTTTGATATAAGTGCGTTAATCCAAGATCTTTGTCAAGTAGGGATGATTCGGGTGGCGTTTTCGTGGTTTGTGGAACTTTCGGGGAAGGGATACTTTTGTGGGGGGATTATTTATAATCCCATACTTTGGGCTTTATGTAAATCCGAGCAAACTTGTGCGGCTTTAGCATTTTTTGGTTTATTAGAAAAGAAAGGCTTTATGTGCTCAGTTTACTCGTATACTGCATTGGTTTATGGTTTTAGTAAGGATAGACGATGGCATGAAGCTTTTTGGTGTTTAGAGGAAATGGAAAATATCGGTTCTAAGCCTAGTCTGGTCACTTACACAGTACTTATTAAGTTTCTCTGTGATGATGGGAAAGTTGATGTGGTGCTGAACCTTTTGGAAAAGATGGAAGAGAGAGGATGCAACCCTGACATAGTTCTATACAACATAGTTCTCTGTGAACTCTGCCATCAAGGTAGAGTAGCTGAGATTTATGATCTTGTTCAAGTTATTGATCAAAAGGGCTTGTCACCTGACATGTATACTCATGCCGCATTGGCTGGAGGCATGTTGAAAAGGGGCAATGTGGAGGTCGTTAATAAGTTGTTGCTCAATATTATACTAAGGGGCTGCGCTGTAGATGATGTCGTTTACAACATATATCTGCATTCCATATGTCGTAATGGTAATTCTGGGGAAGCTTTGTCCATGATGCAGAGTCTGATGGAAAAGGGTTTTAGACCTACTAATATATCATACAACACAATTCTTAAGGGATTGTGTGAAGAGGGAAAATTTTCTGATGCTTTCAAGTTATTTGACGGTATCATCTGGCCTAGCAATGGACCTGATTTGATTTCCTTCAATACAGTTTTGTCTGTTGCATGTAAACTAGGAAATTCCTCCATTGTTCAGAAAATTTTGTGGCAGATGGAATATGAAGGAATAAAGCTTGATGTTGTGAGCTTAACATCTCTGATTCTGTATTATTGTACAATTGGCAAAATCACAGACTGCTTAAAGCTTGTGGAATCCATGGTGATTAATGGTCCCTGGCCCAATACAGTAACCTTTAACACCCTTCTTATTGGACTCTGCAAGAATCGACTACTTGGATTAGCAGAAAGACTATTCAACTATTTTAAACAGATCGGAGTTTCACCCGATACGACTACATACAATATTCTAATCCTTGCTTTCATACATGAAGGCAATGATTTAATGGTATATGAGCTGTCAAGGGAAATGTATAGCCGTAAATTGAGGCCAGATGTTAGCACCTACAGTTGCTTCGTACATGCTTTATGTAGAAGAGGCAAAATTGCACTTGCCCTTCATCTGCGAGATCAATTGCGAGAGAATGGGATTCATCCTAATATCTTCATTTACAACACGATAATGAAAGCAATGTTCATGAGTGGAATGTTCTGGGAAATTATCACTCTGTTTAAGGACATGGACGTGGATGGATGTAAACTTAATGAAGGTTCATATAAACTATTGAAAGAAGCAAAGTTAAATGGTTGGATGAAGGGTTTCCCTCAAGCTGTACAAATGATGGAGTTTCTTATGTTTGGTAAATTGTCCTGAAAATGGAAGATACTAACAGAGAATACAGAATTTCTGATGAAAATGAGTTCCATCTCTTCATCATGCAGCTGCAGATGCTCTCCTTGAGGAAGCGTTTGGGCTAAAGAAGTCTTCATTGCCGTCTGCGATAGGTATTCAATATTTTTACGAAAGTTAATATCCAAGACCGATTTCTCTATATTCTATGTGCATTGAGTAGATGGTTGAGGTACTGAAGACAGTAAATGTTAGAGAAGCCACTAGGACAATTTTAATCAGCAGAAGCTAATGTTTAGAATTTCTCTTTACAGTGAATTGTTCTCTGTTGTGGGTTTATTACTAGTATTAATATTGATATTATTATTGAAGATTATACACTTCTGTTTAATTTCCATTTTCCATAAGGAAAGTAAATTCCATAAGGCTACCTGTAACTTAAACCAACCCTTATCTCCTTGTTCCAGATAACCTACTTGGTTAAATTGCAACTTATTGCTTCCTGGGTGCAAAAGTTAATGATCGATCTATCTGATGTAATTTGCTTAGAGTCTTTTTTTGTAATTCCAAGTGTTTGGTTGAGTTAGTACTTGATAATGCCATCTTCCAAGTGTTTGGTTCAGCTAGAACTTGTTAATGCCATCTGATTGTAAAGATATATGATTGCGTATCACAAAGTTATCAAGTTAATATAGTCAAACTCGAGTTATGGGTTTAGTTAGCTTTTGTAGTTCATAGCTTTTATTTAACTTTTATTTAATAATTGAGTCATATGATTCTTTTTCTCCATTTTGAGTTTTGATCCTCATTTACATAATCTGTATGGTATCAAACTATATTTGAGTAGTAATTCCCCTAATTTATCCTTGGAAAAGATGATGTGACAAAGCTGAGTATCCTTCATTTAGCAATTCTCTGCATTTGTTGATCTGTTGGGAGTACTAAGCCGTTGTAAGGTTATGTACTGCCATACTAGTAGGGTCCTTTTGATTTTAAATTATCCGTGTATATATGAGTCCCTCATTATTATGTTGACACTCTTTTTATCGCTTTTCGTTTTATGTCTTAATAAAATTCAGTACAAATGGTCATGATAGGTCTCTGTTTGAAGGACTGTGAACTAAGAATCCACCTCTTGTACCTCTTTGTTGTTCTAGCATTCATCCTTTCAAGACTCCACTTAGTATGCTTGTGATTGTGCTCTTATTGTTTCCCCTTATGGCTGATCATGATCTTTTCGCTGTTGTGTTCTCCAGAGTTTCATGTTGCCTGGTAGGTGGCAAGGATGCATAAGCTACACATGCCCAGGGATTGAGCCTGAAAGCTGATTCAACTAATTATCCTTCTGAGTCTTGTTTGACTTATCAGCGTGAGTCATCTAGTCATTCTTTTGTTTGATTTTGTTTCTTTCTAACGTTTTAATGAAGCCACTGATGCACTAAGTTTTATTTTGCATGCTTTTCTTATTGTTAAAAATCTGATTAACAGTTTTTGATACTTTTGTTCACCTGTTAGTAACAGAATTGACCCCATAATAGAAATAAGAGAGAGAAATAAAAGGGAATCCACTTAACAAATTTCCTTTTAAGTGTGAAAAGCATAATCGTCTATCTTGATAGCTGGAGGAAACTAATATTGTTGCTTTGGCTTGGGGCTGTGTTAGTTGTCAAGTTAATTTTTATGTCTCTGTGTGCTTGTGTTGGGGCCATTTCATGACCTTGGACTGTAGAAGGGTTTTTGATCCCCATTTTCCTATCGAAGTACCCTTTTTTGTATCTAGTGTTATGTGGGGGTATCGTTACATTTGTATTCTACAATTTCATAGGAATTCATTTGGTGCTCCATGGCCCAAATCCTAATTGAGAACATAATGATTGACATTGATCTTATTATGCAGTATCCCCTTTTTTCTGCAAAAGTTGTGATTGTTACTCTCCCCTGTAACTAAAACTATTATATAAATGCGAGTAATATTAGGTTTCCTTTGTTGTTATGGGTTCACAAGAATTGGACAGGTACTGACATCTTGAAAACCACTAAAGAATGGATAATACTAAGAATGTGAAAAGGAGATGTTTGTAACTAGTTTAGAACTTCCTACATTTCCTTCTAATTCTACCACTCATTTATAAAAAACTACATAAATCAATTGACAACTTATTATTTTACTACTATTCAGAAATAGAACAATAAAATCGATTTGAAGGCCTAAAAGCATAACATCTCAACGATCTAGGCAATATGAAGAGCAATTGACAATTGATTGCTTTGATCAAGCAATAACTTGTGCTCCAGAGTCATATATGTCTCCAGCTTTCCAGTTATCGGGTATGTCATTGACTGGAACTATCCATGTCTCATCTCCATTTTCATCACTAAGGAGCATCCTTACTGAAAGGGGTCCACTGGGAGGTGACGAAGTTGTCCATACTGCTCCATAACTCCGATCCAATAGTTTGCATGTATAACTTTGTGTCTGTTTGTATAAAACACAAAGTCATATTTGGAATAGGATATTTAGTGTTTCAATAACTTTTCCTATTTCTTTGCAGTGAAAATCCCAGAACTACACATCTTAATGTGTAGCAACCATCGGGAAGAGTGCGTATCAAAGATTTAAAGAGGTACCTCACATAGTAGCACTGCAGTTATGTCTTTCATGCCTTGTTGATACCAAATTACAAAGGCCAGATAATGAGGGTTGTTGCTGCTTTCATCTATCTTAATCGTAATGTTTTTGTTTGGGTAGCTGCATGAAATCCTGTACATTTACATTTACATTTACATGAATCAGCTCGTAACATTATCTTCCAATTCATGCAGATTGAGAGTCGAGATGTATGAAACTGGATATGATATATTTATATTTGATATGGCGTGCTTCAAAAGTAATTAATGAAAATCAAAATAAATTGACAAATTGTGACAGCTCCAATCCTAGTTCCGAGGCTGTTCATGAAGAAGGATGCCTATGGAAACTGGAGATTATATCGCGTATTAATTATTTTGGAGCTGATCCACAAATATTAAAATTAGAAGTGATCCCTATATAGTATTTCACTAGACAATGATGTATCCTCATAAAGCTTTGTATACTTACCGTCTATATTCAATATCTATCACGCCAAATGCTAAAAGAGATGCACCTACATCCACGTTCTGAGCCATTCGGCCAAAAGCACGCCTGCTCAAAATGAAGTCGGTATTATGGCTCGAACCATGGTCAGTTATGACCACGTTCACTCCTTTGTCTGAACAGTACTTGCTATTGGTACACTTGACCTGAACAAATACGAGATATTTCAGGATTGAGTAACTACTTTCTCATATTGTGTTTATTTCTCCTGTTTGATGATGTTTACCTGGTAGCAAGCTCCGCATCCCAATCCATCTCGATAGAGATCTGATGCTGCAGTCACGTCTCCGTTGTTAATTGTTGCCCCAGATGAACCAAAGCCACATCGTCCAGCTGCAGTTTTTTTGTGTCAAAGGCAGTCAAGATATAGTAGAGTTATATAAATGAAATCATTTGCATAGATTTGCAGATATCATTTTAGTGCATAGTGTTGAAATGATTCACTGATAAACTCACTTTCTGTTCCTTTATCATCAGAGTTCGGGTAGTAAGCTGCCCTCGACTGAGTGAAACAGTCAGCGCATGAAGCAGCATACCCGGCAGATTCCAAGAGGAGAAGGGTCGCTGCAAGAAGACCGAATGCAAACTGGAGTTGTGCCATCATTAGCTATGTAGCAAGTGCAGCAGACGAAAGTGAAGGAAGAAGAGAAGTTCGAATGCATAAATGGCCCTTCCCACCCTCCTATTTATATCAAGTCGGGAAGACATCAGATTTTGACAAATACGCTTCGATCCACGAAAGTGGTGCGTTTTTCAACCAACTCTGGTAAAGATTCCACTTCCTTTTCATGGAATGTCAAAGTCACTCTATAAGAATAGTGAAACTGCATCAGCAATTTTCCAAAGATTTGAAGATTTTAGTCGCAAGAATTCTTGCTGTAATCATTACAAATTACATCAATCGCATTGCATTAAATACCATATTTGGGTTAGCCTTTGTATATATCCATGTCTCAAATCTACTGGCTCTTAACAAACTGAGCTAAAGCTTTTGAGGTCACATATATTCATTTTCTTGTATCTTTTGGGAGAACCATAGCTGATGCAGCCGCCTTCACTGAAAGGGTTATATATATGTAATTGTCATTCTTTAGATTCTGTTTCTGTTGAATTCAGCCTTCGTAAGTTTTTTTTCTAAATCATTTTACATGATATTCGAAGGAACCTAGCAGGCTTGGTTAGTGGAACTTAACCAAATATCCCATTTTTAAGAAAACCGTTACGTCGATACGTTGATATACCAGGAAACCAGATAGAAATAGAAGTTTGGTATCTTTGCACTATCATAAAATGCTTTTAACTTGTACTCAAACAATAGAATTCAAGTCCATTTTTGGCTCTTAAAATATACATTTCACAATATGTCAAATGTATTGAAACATTTCCAAAATGGTAGTTTCAGATTTGGCGGCTCAATCCATCCAAGATGATTCAGATATGCCTCGTCTGACCACTTTGGTTCATTCGTTGGTACTTAATCTGTTATTTTAAAAATATCAATACATATCATGTATGTATTGATGACATCAGCATATAGTAACATACACTAATTTGTGAAATAATTACAGTTTGTGTCCAGCGAGATTTTATTAAAAACATACACTAATTTATGAAATAATTACAGTTTGTGTAGCGAGATTTTTAAAAAAATCCTCAGTTTTAATTAATAAATATCCTCAATTTTGAAAAATGTCTCTATTCAAAATTTTCGGTTATGAAATATTGAATCATTTGAGCTATAATCTATAAGAAACAGAATGCTTAGTTATTTGAGCTATAACCAGCACAAGAATTTGACGAACTGGCTCAATATTCCATTGTCAGAAAGTCCGAATCATAATATTTTTCAAAATCCGATCAAAATTTGAAACATTTTAATGTATTAATTAAAATTTGATACATTTTTCAAAATCTCATTAAAGTCAGAGATATTTATCAAAATTTCACTAAAATTAGGAACACAAACCGTAATTGTCTCTTAAGTTATCTAAGAAAGGTAGTCTATGTCAAAATATCAAAATGTATATTAATGATGTTAGACACATACATTATCGAAGAAACGTAGTCTATTTATCTACGAAAAATCCATATAAACACGATTTGAAATAGACGTCTCTTTCCTTGCTCTTCCATCATCATTCATTATATCTAATAATAAATGAACAACAAACACTTTCTGCATATATTTCCTTTCATTTGGTTTTCGTATTTGTCTCCAATTAATAGAACTGATTGAGAAACATCAAAACTAATTAACTAACAAGATATGGGAGAAATGGGAAGCCTAACTAAAATAACCCAAAAGCTTAAGTTAGAAAAAAAAACAGAAAGAGGTTAAGTGAGGATGAAATAGAAAACATCAAAATTTATTTACATAAGTGAAAAGCTAACTAGTACTGCCTCCGTCTCGTACCATGCCGGTAACCAGGCGGCGCCCAAGCACCACCCGGTGGTGAGAGGTGTCCCAGCCCACTAGGCCGCGGCAGCTGGGTCACTGCAGGAGGCACATGACTACCGATAGGATGCAAGTGCGGCGGCAGCTGCTGCCCATGAGCCAACGTATCAGCTTTGTGGTGTGTCGGTAGTTGCGGGGCCTGTGGCCACCACTCCGGTATATCATCGTCGTCGTCCCAAGATTCAATGCCCAAACTCCTACCATCTACCACCACACTCTTACTGGCCACACTGGGCCCATCTTGCCCATATTTCTTGATGAGCTCTCTCACATCTTCCAGAGGTCGTGTAGTCTTCAATGAAAGTGAATTACGAGATGTAACACGAGACACTGATGGGTTTAGGTCCCCGGAGAAGTTGAATTCGGGCAAATCATCGTCTTCCTTTGCTGCAGCACCAGGGCCGAACCCAGGGGGGATGTCGTCATCGTCCTCGTCCTCCTCCGTAGGCGGCTGGGGTTTCCTAGTTAGGGTATTAGGGTCAACATTGGGCGAGTCATGAACCCTCTTTGGGTGGGCACTAAAGGGTTGCTTTTTCAAGCTGTGTTTTTGGTGCGACGATGAATTAGGTGATATTGTGTTGATTATGTGAGCTCTTCTCCATACAACTACACCAATTAGTCCGTTTTCGAAGGATTCAACAGTCCCCGGACGCTCCTGGAGTATGTGCTTGTTCAACATCTCATACATTCTAGAAGCCGGCGGGCACAGGTAGAGTTCGACGCCAGCGACTGGCTCGGCATACCCCAACCTCTCGTCACCAACGTACGAGCTAATAGCCTGCACCAAAAAATTGTCATCTGCATAAGTCCCACCACGAGAGAGAGAGAGAGAGAGAGAGAGAGACCTCAGACAGGTTCGAACGCTGCTCCTCGGATGATTTGTCCCTCAAAATGAAGTGGAGAACCTGTAGAAAGAAAATGGGTTTAATTAGCAAAGATAGTAGCATTTAATATCTAGAAGTAAATAAAACAAGAACATTACATTAGCACGGTTTTCTGCAACAATTTTGACCTGTTTATGATACACGTTTACACTGTATTTTGCTATTCGACGTATTACACATTTAATGAAAATTCATTTGGAAATACAGCTGAATGGGTGTCGTACCGTTACAGTTTACAGACTTAAATTGATACTAGCAACTTGTACTACAATTTCACCAACATTTAACAAAAAGTGCCATCACCCATATCGCCAAAGA
This sequence comes from Salvia rosmarinus, assembly GCA_036937905.1. Lineage (NCBI taxonomy): Eukaryota > Viridiplantae > Streptophyta > Magnoliopsida > Lamiales > Lamiaceae > Salvia > Salvia rosmarinus. The sequence goes on from CM072816.1 coordinate 100,867,092, forward strand.
TTAAATTAATATTACGTGATCATAAATGTCCTCATAACCTGATTTCTTAATACGAATTAACAGTCCTTGAATAAATTCATGTAAATCTTGAACCCACAAATAAAATCAACTGTAAACCAAGACCGCCTCCATTTTAACAGAGCTTTTCTCCCTGTAGGGCTGCTATTTTACATGTTAATGGTGATCATCACTGGCAATTGTTGTAGCAAATACTTCGAAGGTATTAAACTTTTCCTTTTACCTCTCTTGACAAAGATATCATGATAGAATTTCCCACGAGGAACCCGGGAAAACATGTGATAAAACATTGATGCAACAAATCTAACATTTTGGTATATTTTGGAGAATTTTTCATCACTACTGCTTTTATACATCCAAACTAATGCTAGATAAATATTAAGGTAATTAGCGATCAGTGCTAGGAGGCCACATTGCCTTTTCTGCAGGCAAAAAGCCAAGATCCAGCATTTGAGGGGGCAAGAATTAGTTACAAGGAAAAGGAGGAGGCCTTGATATACCATGACTGCACGTGATCGTGACATGGGGAGTTCTTGGAGAAATTTTTCGAATGCATCGAGTCTAACTCTGCCCTTGATCTCGAGAGAGGCAGGCCAATCCTTTGTTGATGTCTTCTCACCACTGTTAATTAGAGAGTTAAAGACGAGCATATAAATTGAAAACTTGGCTTCATGTAATGGGAAACGCAAACAACTTGTAGTTTTGAACCACAAATGCACAAACCTGTAAAATAGCCCACCAACAGTGACTGAGGAAGATATGTTGAGCTGAAGGATACCATTCCAGACGCAATCAGCATTTGGTACATCACTAGGACGGGCTGTTTCTTTTGCAGGAATAACACTCAAATCCTTAGTCATGTTGGGTTTCTTGACGAAAGAAGCCTTTTTAGCAGCATCTTTATGTATGTCTGAAGCTCGATTAGAAGCCTTTATGCTGCTAGTGCGTTTTGAGCTTTCTCCATGTGATATGGGAGACTTCTTCCCTGCATCTTCAGATAGATTCTCAAATGGAGGTTCATTATTGAGGGACTCCATAAACTCATCCAATGAAACAATTGGAGGCAAGTCAGCATCCTTCAGTTCATCCACCATCATTCCTTGCATGGGATCGGTTTCATCTGTCTGAATAATCAGGCTGCCTGGGAAATCCTGGCCTTCTGAACTTCTCCCTTGGCCAGCAACTTTCTCTTTATCTTTAACACTAGCCCCAGAAGGAGAAGGAGATTCAACAGCCTTTTTCTGTTGAGGTCGTGTCAACAAAGAGGTCCCAGCAGAAACCTCTGCAGCCATGGCATCATCATGCTCCACTTCTACCTGAAACTCACCCTTGTGTGTTTTCCTGACCAAACGTCTTATATCAACCTCAGTATCAGGTAAAACTTTCATTTGTGCCAACTCTTCTGCTTTTGCCATACGCCACTCTGATAACTCCTTGGAAGCAAGCTCTTCAGCTGTCATTGAGCATAACCTTTCAGGAGATATTTTGCCAGACATGACTCTTTCTCTCAGTTCCAGATTGTTACGATCTTTGAGGTTGAACAAAAGAGACCTGCCTTTCTCTCTATATTTTTTGTTCACGCCACCAAATAATTTAAAAAGCTCAGCCTCAATTTTGAAAGCCAAGTCTTCTGGTTTCAAAGTTGGAAACTCTAGTTTGTGCCCCGGAGCATCCTCTTTCAAAGATTTCTCAGCATGTTGACTTTCCTTACCCTCTCCCACATGCATATCAAAATCAAATGCCCAAGAAAGCCCATTGCCCTGCAAAAGATCATCTTTAACAAAGAAGTTATCGCCAAACGGAACATCCTCATCAGGCAAACTATACTGGAACCCATGGAAAGCCTGCGCTCCATTCCCTCTGCTTCCACCCTGAGGTAGCTCAGCAGTAAACACCTGAGAACCACTGGCTTTCTTAAGTGCGGTCAATTCATTTGAAGGGAAAACTTCTGCAGAACCAGAAACAGGAACCTGACATCCCTCACTAGAACCGGAGACATGAGAATCCCGAAAGTTCATAGGATTACATGTATCCCTCTGTTTTTTCTCAGTATTCAAGGCATTGTCCTGGTTCTGACATGCCAAAGCCAATGCCGCAGCCAAAGATTCCCTCATTTTGGACCTTACCCCTTCTGATGACTCTGAAGGACCCTTGGATGCTGATTCAATTTGAGCAGTTTGTCGCTTTCCAGTTTGCCCCCGTTGTAAGCCAGATTTACCAGACATGGAGTCATTCCGCATCATTTTCTCGATAGGTAGAGAAGGTGTAACTGGAGAGCCCAATCGATTATGTGATTGTGCTGTTTTCTTTTGATGTGCTGAAGGCTGCATAAATCCGGGAGAATTAGCATCAGATCCCACATGTGCTGGCCGCTTGTGAGGCTGCGCCAACTGCTGAGAAGTAGAACTGTTTGACAGAGGTTCCACGTCAGCCTTCCGTTTAAAAGCCTTCTGTCCAGCTACACTGTTGGGTGATCTTGCATGCTCGTGACCTAGCTGGTCCGACATCCAGATCTGGTTTGAACCCACACTAACACCTGAAGATTCATTATGCCCCAATATATTATTCGGCATCATTGAGTTATTGAATCCAGAATCACTGGAGAGTGATTCTAATAGACCACTTTGATCTGCCGGTACATAGAAATGATGTGATTCAGGATTGCTTGATACCTGGCCTACCATATTCATAGGCATCTCTGGCACTGGAAAGTCCAGAGAGCTAGAAGGATGCTCCATCTGAACCAACTGCCTATCTGAGATTGGGTATTGAGAAACCAAATTGTTGGACATGATGCGCCAGCGATGTCGAACATAAGCAAAGACCACAAATATAGATGTGATTAATTTGCTGATCCTCCAAATCGACCTGGACAGTAATACCAAAATCATGCTGGGAACAAACAGATAAGCATGTTTGGCTTAACACCTCAAAGAATTTAACACCAGAGTCCATAATTGATCACATGCACAATGAATTCAATACATCACAACCAGAAACACAATCTACTGAATAAAGAAACTAACTGTAGAACAAAAATCTGAACATAACAAAAGGATAATCATCAATCAGTGAAAGAAAACACAGTAGCTATTTCTAAATACAACTAGGCAAACGAAAAAATGGAAGTAAAAAAAATAAAAAATTAACAAGTAAGAAACGAAAATTGTCGAATTTGCACGGATGACCAAATACAATCGTAAATTAAAGCTCAAACATAGATATGGTAAAAGAATTTAAATCTGGAAAACTTGCCAATAAATCTTAACCACCTGATGAGCCCTAATTTAATATTCATGACCGAGAAATCAACTATGTCTAATGAAACTGGAAATAGTTATTATCGATTTTGCTTAAATCAATCCAAAGATAGATTCAATTTAATCAAAAATGAAAACAAAAGATTCATTTTCTTAAAACCCTATCCATATATTAACAACGGACAAGAAAAGCCCAAATTTAAATCCATTTTCCCAAATATCAACCAACTGGTATGCGTAAACGGATAGGAATTTTCTTAAAACCCTATCCATATATTCAGACACATGCAGCAGATGCATAAATGTGAGACTAAAGGTGTAGAACTTTACCTAATGGAGCCAGAAAATGTGAATTTACGAACGAATACAATAAACAGCAGCGATTAATTTAAGCAATTCTTTGCAAGTATAGATGTGTGTGTAGAGAGAGAGAGAGAGAAAAAAACCCTAGAAAGATAAGCTAATGTTTGATGTGTGTGCAATTTATAGTAGTCGAGAAAGCGCTAATCGATAGTCGAACTCGTGACACGTTATCCACGTGAGCAGGTCTACTCATACTTTGTTATTAAAAATAAAAGAAATAATTGCTAAAAATCATAATTTTGTTGCTCAATTTATATTAAAATAGACATAATTTTTATTTTCAACATGTTTTGTAAATTATTGTAATAATAATGTTATTGTTCCATTTGTATTAAAATCGACATTTTTAATACATTTTGACAATGTTTTTTTACTTCAATATTCATATAATATCGTTACTAAATGAGAGGGGCAAGTACAAATCAATACTATTCAATAAATAACAATACATCACTTTTTCAATTATCAAAAAACTTAGGTCATCAAAATGTATTGACGTTCTATTTTGCTACAACTATATAAATAGAAACAAATTTGCGAATCTTTAGTAATTAATCCCTAAAACTTAATTATGTTTTTTCTTTTTTAGGTGAGGAAATCATAGTCGCAGCCTCAGTTCGTGGAATTCAAATTCATAATAGAAAATATATGTGGTGGATATTTGAATTTTTTTATTATAGCGAAAAAGTTTGAAGAGATGAAAATAGAAATATTTTTTTTAAATTGAAAAGTGAATAGATCAAGATGCACATTAGGGATAATATGTAAATATACTCTTAATGTTTATACTTTATAGTAGATAACAAAAACATTTTTAAAGTAAGTTTAGGTGTAAAAATATTTTTGATGTTAAATAAACGGTGCAAAAATATTCTTATTGTTAGATAAATAGTGCAAAAATGTCTTTCACGTTAAATAAACGATGCAAATAGTTAAAAAGATTAAGTTGTGTTTAATTTTTTTTCCAAATTTAAAATTAACACTTACTTATATACACAATATACGAAATAATTACATATAATTCAATTTGCTATGTGTAATGTTATGAAATGACAAATTTCGATATATAAAAATTTAAATTGACAAATATTAGGCAAAATTATATTTTATATAATAACATAACATACATAAATTTAAATATAGAAAAAAATGTAAGAAGTGAAATATAGTTTAAAATAAAAATTTATAAAATTGAAAATTATTAGGATAAATTATTGTGTAAGAAACATGTATGAAAGAAATATGACTATAATTAAACCATCATAATTTTCTAAAATATTAAATTTCATATTTTCGTTATGCAACAAAGTTTTATGATGAATTTACACTATTTATTTAACATTAAAAATATTTTTACATTTGAACTTACTTTAAAAATGTTTTTATTATCCATTATAAATATTAATGACATATTTGCACCTTTATCCCTTTATACTATCCTTGAATTTAATTTCAAGAAACCGTTTTCATATTAGGACTTTGAACATGAATACTATCAATTGCCTTCTAAACGTTTCAAATATCGATATTTTTACTTTTAACTAAAATTTCATTTATCGATGTTTTTATTTTTAATTAAAATTCCATTTTTTACAACAACCAACGGTTGAACTCATTACCATTTTCACAAACTCACCTACTCCACTACTAAGCCGCTCAAAGCTATGACGTTTCTTTCTTCTTTTTCTTCTCCTTATTCTAAAGAGGCAGAGAGGAGATTACAGCTAAGATTCATAGAATTTAGTATGTGAATGAATATCATTATATTACATTACAAGTACATAAATCCATTTTTTCTCATCCGGAAATACACAACAATATTCTTGACAATTCACATTATCTTAAGCAAATAGCACTTTTAGATCAACAAACTACAACAGTAGAATCTAATCTAACAACCCCAAAACCGTGACATAGGGTTGCAATTTAGGCCCTTTGGCCCAAAACCACGAAATAGGATCGTGAGTTCAGGCCTCACCATGATCAACTATGCACAACTGACGAAATAACTATTTGTAAGATCGTCCGAGCTATTTTTGTTGATTTTTTTTTTTCAGCGATACAGCATGGTGCTGTTTCGTAGGCTGGCCGTTGCTTCAGTAAGCGAGCTGAAAATTGTATCACCAACATCGGCTTTGCAGAGTGGGCACGTGGCATTGATTTTCAGCCATTTGTCCACGCAGTCTTTGTGGAAGAAATGAGAGCACGGCAGCTCCTTGAGTTCTTCGTTGTTCACATATTTCGCTAAGCAAATGCAACAAACCTGTAGAGGAGACCATAGTTCAAAGGTTATATACATTTTGCAGATATATCAATAATCAAATGTCATTGTTTGAGAGAGAGAGAGATATGAAGCTTACTGCATCCTCGCCTGATATTGCACGCTCTTTCTCCGTTCCAGCAGCCACTATCCCACCCTCGGATGCATTAGAGCTATTTTCCTTACTGCTCTTGCATTTCTTCATTTTAAATTTATATGTTGGTAGAGAGTTAATTGAATCTTGAGTAGCTCCTCGATTCTGAGAGAAATCTTCTCGGATGCCCAGGACTGATATTATACAAGGGAGGCAGCAGCAGATTGTAGCACACAGAATAAAAGGCATAGCATATCCAATACAGCTGAAGGTCAGAAATACTATGCACAACCTGTATGTGGAGAAATTGCAAACAAATCAAGAACGTTAGATAAGAAACATTTCTACGCTTGCTCTAGGCGAATATGTATTAGCATACCTGTATAAATTGGGAGCTTCAGAGGAAGACGAGTGCCCCCCGAAAATCCACACATTTCCAACGACAAACCACACAGCAAAAAAGCAGTCCAAAGTCATCTTGAAATATTCGACAAATACCTTAAGCCTGAAACAGTAAGTGCAGCTATTAGGCTGCCTAAGTACAAGTACTTCAAATATCAAAAGAAAGTTAACAAGACTCCTAGTTATTAAAAATCATACTCTACAATGGAAAACTAACACAGCTTCCCATAGGAAACATGGCTTCTTCTTAACTGCAGGACTGGCAAACGATACCCAATTCTACAGCTATGTTGTGGAAGAAGCCTGAATAACTAGTTGGCTCGAATATCAGCTACATCAGGTATAATGTTGCATTATTTCTCTCTTTTTATTGAGAGTGATGTTGTATCATTTCTATTCTATTACCTATGAGTTTTACAAACAAGTTAAAAGCAGCTTCAATATAAAGTCAGCAGTAAATCCAAATGGCTATGTCTATTTTAATTATATCAAATTCAATAAGAATAAAACTCAGAAAAACTACATCTAATAACAGGTTGGGGCTCCTTATAGGCTAACAGCTCCCCAACCCAACCAACAAACAGAAGAAAAAACAAAAAAAAAGTTTAAACTTCCACAATGCCCCCGATCTTATAAGTAATTGGGAAATAATAGATCTCACAGATTGAACTGCAATAAGCTTCTCCATAACATGTCACCTGAATTTTCCTTTATTCTGGATACGATATAAGGATCAGATAAACTTATCCATCACCACAATTTCAGAAACTTTGATTTCATAAAAAATAAGTCAAAGAAGTCTTGTAGCATTGCATTCCTAAATGCTCGAATGCAACAACCATTACCTTGCATTCGGCAATCCATTATTTTGAGTGCTTCTCGCTGTTGTACCAGTTGTCCAGCTATCTTCTCTGTTTATTGATCTCCTCGTGAAAGGAACAGCCGAGTTATTGCTCAGGGAAGCATCTTGTCCGTTCTGAGACAAGTCCTGCTCAGAACTTTGATTACGATGTTTAAAACGCCAATATAGAAGGGGAAGTATTGCCAAACAACCAGATGCATAACCAACAACCCATGCCCTCAACGGGGCACGTGGTTTCTCACTTCTTGACAAGGACAGGACCAAAATAGCTGCTATAATTTGGCTGACTGTTAATACAAGCTCAACAGATATCCATAAACCAGAATTTAATGGACTTCTTTGTCGACTGCGAGCATTTCCTCTCCGATTTAGTGATGAAGTCCTTGAGTTTGACCCACCAGCAGTAAATGGTTGAGGCTGATAAAGGGGGATCCTTGGACTAGTAGATGGCTGGTCTTCACTCCTTTGCTGCTCCGAACCAGTAGACAGCCTTTCATGGGATGAATTAGATGAAGAAGCATTACCACTGCTTGTTATGTCAATAACGTGTTCACTATCACTGCGACTGTCGGCTCCTTCCATCAACAAATCGGCTTCGTTCGTTAAACTTTTATGATGATGTCCCAGTATGGGAAAAGCCATTCAAGTCTGCCAACCCTATACGACACTCTGAAAACATGGGACAACAGGCTAGTAAAAACCTTCAGATCCCTTCCTAGGACGCTGAAAATCGAGCAGCAAGAATCGCTCCGGACTTGAGGGCGTTGCTTGACCTTATCTGTTCACAGCACAAAAAGGCATATAGCATAAACATTAGAAGCTAAGTCGTTCCATCTATACACTCGTACACAATGCCGATTCCTTTTTTCATGGAGAAGCCAACAAAATTTAAAGAACAAGGCACTTAGTACATATAGTCTTTCTTCCACGATAGTTTACAATTACTGTCACAATATTTACAGCTCCCAAAACAAAACAAAGCCACACAAGCACTATAGAAAAGCTTTGGAGAAAGATTGCATCTGAATAACTAAAAAAAACGCTTATGATCTTCAATCAATACCGAATTTAGATGCAGAAGTCTACCGCATAATTAGTCTACACAATTCAAGTTGGTAATAAAAGTTAAATACAAATTATACAATCAGTTCTTGAGAAATTACAGCACAAAAACCATTTCACGAGCTGAAAAGAACACCAAAAACACCAAAGAAAGAGCTAAATACCTTTAATTTTCCACAACCTCAGCTAATTCCCCACCCCCAAATTGCGATTTTTTGCACTATTAGATCGTTGACCATCTCTCCGTAATTCACGCCCACAGTCCAACACATAGTGAACTCAAAATCAAAATCCAAAACCGTATAGAATTGGAAAAGCAAACCGAACCCGCGAATCTTTTAACAGTTCACGAATTAAAACATCTGAAAAATCTATGCACTAACAGCTACTTATTAAACAAATTGAAGAACAATATAGTTACTCACCTGAATAGAAAAAGTACAACTAGGGTTTAACAAAAAGCAGAAGATCAAAATAATTTTTTTCTGACAGACGGGAGCTCGTTTGTTGATGGAATCATTCAAGCTACCTCCACAGTTGGGTTTTCCTCTTTTCCAGATATTGCAATTATTTATATATTTGCGACTGCTTTCTTATTTTTCTGGTCATCTTTTTATATTGTTTTCTATGACGTCATATTTTCTGTGCGGTCGTCTTAGTTCTATATTTAATAGATTTTTCTCTTCTTCTTTTTTCTTTCTTTGGCCGTTCGATTTTGGGAAAAGATTAATTGATATTATTGGGAAAATCAGAAGTTTATAAAGTCCGTTTTACCCCTGATTATGGGTTAGGTGACTAATTACCTTCTTAATGATAAAATGCATCACGAACTTACTCCACTAAATCATGAAATATAACAAATAATGTGTTGCATAATATTATTTTATTTTTTGAGACGGAAATAATTTCTATTAAGAATACAAATCATTGTGTACAATGTTTAGTAGCCAACAGCCATGTAAGAAAAGTAGACTTCCAAATCATTACACAATTAAAAGAACTAGCAACATTAACGAGGGCATGTGCATGAAATATCATTAGACAAAATTTTGTGTCTATTTAGATGCATGATGTATCTTTTTCAAATTGATGTGAACCAATTTCAAATTTAATTTTATTAAATTTTAACTAAAATTAATTAATTTCAATTAAAATTTACTTAAGATGTATATACCAAAGTGTGACTTCTGCTATTATTATGTCAAGGATGTCATCACAATCACAAAGGAAATTTTGCTGCTTTGGCTTCCGTCTACACACATATAACTAAGAGGGTATTTGGTTGAGCATATAAGCTCCCCAATATAAAAAGTTTATAAATTCGTACGAAGTGTTTTACAAAATAAGTTTTTTTAAAAATTATAAGTTATGAAAATAAGTTTATAAATAATTTATAATTTATGAAAATAAACTCCAACAACTTATAAGTTTCTTCAAAAATTAAGTTACTCTACCTCTATTTATTTTTTCATGACCTTATAAGTGACAATAAATTTACCTAAATAATTTTAATAGAATTTATTATTTCCAACATATATCTCATCAACTTCATATCTCTTCAATTTTCTTTCTCTAGCTTATTAGTTTAATTATCCAAATACTTTAAAAATTTATAAGTTCTTGAAATATTACATCTTATAAATTATTGAAACTTATAAACTCTCTAAAATAAACTTACCCAAACACCCATTGGATGGAATTGAGTAGTGTTTGATATTTGATTAAAATATACGTTTAAAACGATTAACATTTACCGTACCACGTCAATATACATTGGTGGCGTTTATTTGGATGGTAGTTTAATTGGTCATACAATTTAATGCAAGTTAGACCACCACTTATTTTGATGATTGAATAATATTAAAGTTATTAAATAATATTATTATTTAAATGCTCAATATATATAATTTATTACGTTTATTGTTCCGCAAGAGTTTTTATGGGTTGTGGGCCTCAACAGGTTACATACCCTATCGATTTTAAGGACATTTTTTATTTTTTATTACTCCATAAGTGGAGTATTATTTATTTAATAAGTGGATATAGGAACATAACCCATCTCGATGTACATAATCCAGAAGAAAACATGATTACAACAGTGCTGACTTCTAATATGATATACACATATGAGGATATTTATATGTGATAGTTGTTGTTAATATAAAACTTATTAGTTAATATTGCAATAATACTGTTTTGAGAAGTCCAGTGTCAAATTACTACTAATTTAGAAAGGAACATATAGCAAGTTCAGAATATTTATAGTACTTCCATGTGCATTTAAACATGATTTTACTTTTAAAAAATAAAAACTCATGTACATCCGTCCGCACAGATAAAAATATCATTTGTTCTTAATAAAAATATTATTTATTTTTTACACTGTAATTCGAAAGTATCATTTGTACTGATGAAAAATATCATTGTTCGATATACAAACGCCTGCATAAGAGACTACCTCATAAAAAATATTTTTTACATGGACATGTCGTTGTTCAATACTTTTATTGTAAGTTCATTAATTCGGTATTCAATTTTGATGACCTTGAGTGTAGTTCAATTTATATGTTCATGCTATAGTTTTGTTAATAATAAAATAATATCCAAATATATCTACTTAATAAATTTCAGATTTAATTAAATTCGTTTTTGTCGTTTGGAGTTAATCCTTCTTTATTGGATCCAAAGCACAAACTTATCAAATTCTTTATCTCTTAATTAGGAGCCATGGGTCCCATATTTGAAACTTAAAGGTATAATTAGACCCTAAAATGATTACTGAATTCTTTTTCTATACGTGAAATAGTTGATAGAATTTGATGATCTCATAAGTAAAAAATTGCATGACCTTTAAATGTGTAAAAACAATCACGATCGTTCAGAATAATTTCACAATATGGCACAGGATAATATTTTTTGGCATCGAAAAAATGAGGTGAACTATTTTATCACACAATCATTTTGTCAAAAAAGTAGCTAATATGATAGGGGACGAAAATATCATATGTAAATTGCAAAATATAAATACTACTCTTCCGTCCTCTGTTTTGGCATGTCCACGAAAAATATTCACTTTCATTTTTTGGAAACATCAACTTTACATTTTTACCCTAAACATATATACTTATTTACAAAAAAAAAATCACATATGACCCATATTTTACACTCAATATCCATTAATATATTTATTTATTATTCCCATGACATACTCCCTCCGTCCACTAAATTTGTACATTTAGTTCCGTTTTGGTCCGTCCACGAAAAATGTTCACTTTCATTTTTTGGAAACTTCAACTTTACATTTTATCCTAAACTTATCTACTTATTTACAAAAAAATCATATATGACCCACATTTTTACACTCAATATCATTAATATATTCATTTATTATCTCAATGACACACCTTTTATATTCATTTACTTTACATTCATTATAATTTATTAAAATCGTGTCACCAAAATTAATGAACGATTTTGGTGGACGGAGAGAGTATCTTTTAATACTCATTTAATTTATACTTATTACAATTATTAAAACTCGTGTTATCAAAATAAATAAACGATTTTGATGACGGATGGAGTATAATATTATACGTAAATTATGTAATAAAACAGAAATACGGAGGGGTGAATAAAATAAAAGTGAATAATTTAAGGTGAGAATGGATTTCCCCCAATTAATTTAGAAACATTTGATGAAGAGTGGACCATAAGAAGGGAAAGAAGGTAAGAAAAAGGCAAAATCCCATGTCATGGATGATGGTGGATCCGCACTCTGCAACAGTGTGTAAAAAAGCGCAATCATCATCATTTCCATTTCTCAATTTTCAATTTCCAATTTGTTTTCTTCCCCTACCATTTTGAATTCTTGAAACAAACAAAAAATATGAAATTATTGAATTGAACGACGCCCTCTGTTTTTCACCCCATCAATGGCAAATTTCCTAGGTTTTTGGCATCCACCAACACAATCACAGACACCTTTATTGCACATATATAATACAACGTATGTGTAACTGAAGATCCCAACTTTTCCCCCCTGTAATCTGCATGTGTGTTTGTGGTTTTCGCCATTTTCCCCTTTCCCCCTCATTTTGGGGAATCCTAGGTTTTCTGTGTTTATTTCTTCGACCTTTTGTAGCCCTTTGAGCGATTGATTCAGTTTATCTCTCTAAACCCAGGGAGGGAACATACACATTTTTTACGTGCAGATATATGTATCAATGTAAGCCATCTTTCTCTCACTTTTGACTTATGGTGGGTTGTTCATTGGATTTTGATGAGGTGCAGCTGAGGAATTTTGGGGTTGCATTGATGAATTTATAGTTTTCGTCGAATCTATATGTAACCATTTCTTTCGGAAATTGTGTAGAGATCTCGTAGTTTCTGTAATTTATGCGATTGAATTAGGACATTCTCAATTTAGGGCTGGTTTTTCTCAGATCCCCAAATTTTTATCACGTTTGGGTTGTTATTATGTTTCTGGGCTAGGTTTTCTTTCATCTCCTATACTCCAAAATGCCTTTAATTTCAAACCCTGAAGTTACAGTCTTTTTTCTTTAGAGCTATATTTTCAAATTTTTCCTTGGAAAAAAACCGCGAGAACCCAGAATGTGGAAACAAATTCTTGGTAAATTGCCTCGGAAATCCCAGAAACCAGATATTGATTCTCCAAGAAGCCCGAACCCAGGGCCGAATTCATCGTCTGCTGGCGGCCCTGCTGCCAAAAGAGCTTCAGCTGCAGTCTTTCCTGCCTGTGTTATTGCTGGAATCGAGCCATTGCTCGCCTTCAAGGACGTCCCGAGCTCAGAAAAGATGAATCTTTTCATAAGTAAGCTGAGTCTCTGCTGTGTAGTGTTTGATTTCACTGATCCCATGAAGAATGTTCAAGAAAAGGAGCTTAAACGAGCTACATTGCTCGAGCTGCTTGATTTTGCATCGCAAAACCCCCCAAAATTCTCCGAGCCCGCGATTTTAGCATCTTGCAAGATGTGTTCGGTTAACTTGTTCCGTGTTTTCCCACCAAGTACTCGGTCTAGTAGCTCGAGTTCAGGTGAGAATGACAATGATGATGAGCCTACATTTGATCCGGCCTGGTCGCACTTGCAGATAGTGTATGATTTCCTGCTCAAGTTTGTGACTTCGCCTTCCTTAGAAACTAAAGTCGCCAAGAAGTATATAAATCACTCCTTTATTATGAGAATTATCGACTTGTTTGATTCAGAGGATCCCCGGGAAAGGGACTGTTTGAAGGCGATTCTCCACAGGGTATATGGGAAGTTTATGGTTCATCGGCCGTTTATAAGGAAGTGTATGAGCAGCGTGTTCTATAGATTTGTGTTTGAGACGGAGAAACATAATGGAATTGCAGAGTTGTTGGAGATTTTCGGGAGTGTGATCACGGGATTCGCTCTGCCTCTAAAAGAGGAACACAAGATCTTTCTTTCGAGGGCACTGATTCCTATGCACAAGCCAAAGTCATTGGGAATTTACTTTCAGCAGCTGTCGTATTGTGTGAGTCAGTTTATTGAGAAGGAGCCAAAGTTGGCTAGTTGCGTGATTAAGGGGCTTTTGAAATATTGGCCCATCACGAATAGCCAGAAGGAGGTGATGTTTTTGGGTCAGTTGGAGGAGATTCTGGAAGTGATCAACATGGCTGAGTTTCAAAAAGTCATGGTTCCGCTGTTTTGGCGTCTTGGACACTGCATTAATAGCTACCATTTTCAGGTAACGGCTTCTTTTCATTGCGATTTGGAGTTTATTTCAACTTATACATGATAGTGATACGTGTATATGTTGGGTCTAGTAACATATATTATTTGTCACTGGTTACATATCCATGGGCAATAGCGTTTTTTCCAAATATTGTTAAGTTTATATATAGTACCTGCGCTTATTTGTTCTATAGCAAATCCTCATTCTTGTATACTCTTAAGATAAGGTTGCAGGAGTTGCTTGCTGAAGCTGGCTATGCATGTTTTTCAGTTTACACTGATTTTTAGTGTTTCATCAAATTGCTAATTTTTTTGTTCAAAATTTTCACTAAATTTAATAGGATCCTCTAAAATTTCATCTTCATAAATGTTACTCCTTATGCTTAGAGGTGCATAAAGATCAAGAGGTGTTATAAGAGGGGCATATCCAAGCGTCTTAACAAGCAGCAGTAAAGAAAATATTTTGAGTTATAAATCTTTAGGCAAACGGATCTGGATGCTATTGATCAGAGTCGTTGTGTATGTTTCAACTTTTAACTTTGAAATCATTTACATAGACAGAAGTCCATGTTATGGAATGTGGGGGATGAAATGAAGTACTTATTAGGATCTGGTTTGGTCTTCATACTTCATTTATGAGTGGGATGCTAGAGCCGAGAAAGTTGGGATTCATTCTTGAGCTCTCAACTGTTGTTTGAGTTTAATAGATCAGAGTGTGGAGATCTTATTGCTCGTCTTTCTGAATATAGTAAGAAAAAAATGATATTTTGGTTGAAGGCACTATTACCTTTTGCAACCGAGAAGTTTGAGGAATCCATGATATGGCTGGCATCTCTTTTGCTTAGTGAAGTTATAGTGTTCCTATATGTTTGCTGATTGGCTTAATGACTTGTATTCCACAACGACTTCGTTTTCTTGAAACCTCGCTTATTTTCTCAAAGTTTCGTCTTTACACATCAATGGTAATAACTTGAAAGACCTCTTGTTTGCTTTAGGTAGCTGAAAGGGCTCTTTTCCTGTGGAATAATGACCAAGTCGTGAACCTAATAGCGCACAACCGGCAAGTCATAGTGCCGATAGTGTTCCCAGCTCTGGAACGAAACGCAGAGCACCACTGGAACCAGGCTGTCCTGAACCTGACTCTAAATGTGAAACGAATGCTGGCGGAGATGGACGACGCGTTGATTGTGGCCTGCATCGCAAACTACAAGGAGGAGCAGGCGCGTAAGAAGACCGAGGTGGAGAGACGGAAAGAAGTGTGGGTGCGACTGGAGAATGCTGCGAGCCTCCAGCCGGTGACTGGGAGGACTGCGGTTCTGGTAAGCTTGGTGTAGTGTGGTTGATGATGATTCTGTTTTGCCTTGGGTTTTTTGTGGTGGGGGAACCAGAAGGAGACACGTCGGAATCGCCGTTGTTTGGTTATGGTAAGGACGCCCAGCCTGTTGTTATAAATTCTAGCTAATCTGAATCTGCTGCTGCTTCTCTTTGAATGTTTAATGTCTATCTCTTCCCCAGAAAGGGCATGGGAAGGGTCTCTGCCTTAGTTCAGATTTTTACTAAACTAACTGTTGTTTGTTAGTCTTTTTTTTCTTTCTTTGGTTTTTGTTTTCCTCCCCTTTTCTGGCCAACTTGATTATAATTATTATCTTGTATCTCTCATGTCTCCCTCTCTCTCTCTCTCTGCGTGAAAAGATAGCTTATGGTCCTTCACAAACTGTCCATTTCTGAATTAAGTAAATATGGAAATTCAACGATGCGGCTAGGACCTGATTTGACTCCAAAACTTTCTATTTCTATCTTGATCTGGTAAAAAATTATATAATGATTAATAACTGAGGCAAATATCGAAAAAATTTTCAAGTGGCATATCTAGAGTTAATAGCAGAAACATCAATATTAATATCAGAGCGAGTACTCAACATTGATTTCTTCCAAAATGAGTAGTTGTATTCTTTCTAGTTGGAATTGATGACTGATCTGACAAAAGCGTCTATAATTCATGTTTTAGGCTATTAATAATGTTTAAAATATTGTATCTAGATTTTTATTTAATTTGATTATAATAGAGTGTTTCAACCTGAAAACCTTAAGAACAGATTGACAATAACCAGTAAAAATTTATAATATTCGTTTGGTGTAAAATGACTTCGAGGTGATTAAGACTTTAGGAGATGGAATTGGTCAGAGATAACATAAAATAAAATACTAAATTTAGTGCAAAGATTGCCCCAATAAAGAAAGATTAAACTAAATTTAGTATATTGGTGCTCAATAATATAATAAGATTTCTTTAAAGGTACATACCTATTAGAGAGCAAAATTCTGTTATCAGATATGCTGTTTGACTGCAGGCAACAACAATCTGGACTGAAAAATCTGAAGTAAGGCAATGCACTAGCCCTTGCTGCAATGTACATCAACATCATGACAAATCCCAAAATTTTACATTTTATTTCCAGTAGTTTCGATGAGAGTGACAGAGGAGGGGGGGGGTGAGAATCAAATTTGTTATGAATAAATTATCACCATTGATGCAGTGATGAAGAAGAGGATTTGTTGAGAGAGATTCAAAAAGCAAGAAACTAGATCTAAATTACCAGAATTCTGCACAAAAAAGGTCTAAAATAAAGCACTGCACTCGGATATAGATACTGCAGTACATCTTGACAAAAATCCCAAAACTCCATATTTTCTTTGGAGTAGATTCGATGAGAGAGAGAGAGAGAATCAAATTTATTATGAACAAATTATCACCATTGATGGAATGATGAAGATGAGAATTGTTATACAACAAGGAAGAGGCTAGACGTAGCAGCCATCAAGTAATTAGCTGCTGTGAAATAACTTACCAGAACTCTGATAACTAAGAAACGAAAAGCTCAAAGAGGCATTATGTGCTTTATAAATAAGTAGTAGCTCATATCATTCTTGCCATTACAACTTCCCATTACAAAAACATTTCTGGAAGCACCAGAGCTGATTGGTTTACAAGAGCACATCATCAATGATGGAGTCAGAGCTTGCTGCAAGATGTATGAGTAAAGAATCGAGGAGAGGGTCCATTAGTTGTCCACTTATCTGCTGGTGCTGGTAAGGGTCTTTATCAAGTCAGTTTGGCACACTGGCTGTAATAAATATCATCAGGATCATACGGTGTGAGAGACAAGGTTGTTAAGCTTCTTAGAAGAGCGAGTCCATGGATTCTGGTGAGGACAGAGTTGAGACGCACTTGAACTGTAATGAACAACGCACACAACATGTTAAACAAATGTTAAAACTGTGCAAGTTTTTGTCAAAAATGGTTGTCCTACCTTCAGTTGCTTGTACTTTTCTCGGATGGCATTGATGCCTCCCTTTGTGTTTAGCTGCAAGTCTTGCAGTTCTAAAACTGTATTTTTCAGCTCAGATGCCTTGTACCTCGTGTAGTGCTCCAGAGTCGAGTTCTGCAAGAGGAAACTGTATTGGTTTTGATAGTTGAACTCGAAATCGGAGGAATTTAGGATTTAGTGGGATTAGAAAACGAACCCATGGATGGTCTGACTGATCAAGTGTCCATCTAGCTAGGAATATGGCAGAGGCGGCAGTTAGGGATGGAAGGTATTTGAGGAAACTGTACTCTACTAGTGTTAGTTCAGCTAAATAGTTTGCCAGGAATTCCAGCTCAACAGAAGGAACCTGGGAAATGGGAACAGTTTTGTCAAGCTGAAGTAACCTCTTTGTAACAGACTACAATCACTACACGAGGTACAAGGCAGAGACTGTTTCGTCTACCTTATAAGAAGCTTGTGCTGCTTGAATAAACCTCCTTCAATTGACAAGCAGATAAAATTTGAACACAGTGAGCCTGGCGAAATGAAACCAAGTAAAGATTGCTGAGTTAAGTATCTGTAGGTACCTGAGGAACTTCTTCACGGTGGGAACGGACAATTGGAATCTCAAAAGGTTCAGAACTTGGCTTTCCATTTGCACCACCTGTCGTGTATAGTCAATGCATATGTACAATTTAAACATATCGAGAATGAGAGATGAGAACACTAGTTAAGTTAATAGTACCTTAGAATTTAAAAAAGCAACAGTGAAATTTGGAGAGTTGAATGAAAGAAATTGGAGGGGTTAGAAGTGTTGTGCTGTTTCTAAAATTGTACTAGCTGACAAGAATTCATAGAATGCTAGATGCAAACCTAATTTGTTGGATCTTTTGGTGCAAGAGCATCATCTTGCATATGTCAAGGGAAGCACTAAAACAAACTAACAAGAAAGGTAATGATTCAACAGCCTATTCAGCCTGAAGTTTCTCCATGTTGATTGGGTAACAGATATCACTATGTATGATAGAAATGTTATTTTAAGGAGAAATGAGTACCTCTTCCTTTTTGTAGGTGTTGTCAGTGATAAAGCAAAATTCTTCCACATGAGGTGCACAAATTTCTTCGTACTTACTACAGGGCATAATCAGCATTATATAAATAGAAGAATCATTGAAACATGGAAACAAAATCTTCTCATTTCCTTCCATGAGGTGTCGACAAATTAGTAAACTCACTGTCTTAATATAATTGAAGAAAATTGATCTAATGACCACCAACACTTAAAATATCAGTGGTGACTTCAAAGGATAATGAGATAGAGTTGCATGAAATAAAAATAACAAACCCATATGTTTCTTTCTTCAAGTACAAATTCTATAGTAAACCACTTACGATGAAATTAGCATGCATGTTACCCCAAGAAGTTGCAACTTTTGCTTCTCAATGTAATTCTCAGATAGGAATCTATCTATAAGATTTACAGTGAGGTAGAGAGTATCAGGGACCAGACCATATTCTTCTGAAACCTGAGAAAGAGTGTACATGAAATGATATGAAAGTGAAAAAAGGAAAAAAGAAACAAAAAGAAAGAATAATATAATAAAGAAAAAGAATGAGAAAAAAACTCAGAGCTATCAAGATCAGGACATTCTAGCCATTGCAAAGCCAAGAGGTATTGGCACCATCCCTCCTGGCGTATGAAAAATGAAAAAATAATGATAAAACAATAACAACAAAAGCTTTGGAAATGACCTTTTTTTCCCTTCACTAAAGTGTTGTATGTGAGACTCTCTGTTATGGGGATGGGAGGTTCCTTTACCTTAACCTAAGACCATAAAAAGGACTGATGTATAAATTGGACTGCCTGCTTGTGCTAGAACTTAATGTCCAAAAATGTCAAAAGGTATACTTGACTGTAAATCTGAAGAAGGAAGTTCAAACAAAGATGAGGAAAGAGGAACCACATGTTAATATTTCAGAAAAAATTGCCATTGTGATATTGGCATTTTACCACTAGTGTGAACAGGAAACTGCAAGTAAAAATTAACAAGGCAGTTTGTAGGTCACAACACAAGGCAAAGAAGGTGCTAAGTCATGTCAGATCAATTACAACAGCAACGTATTCTATGCAAATTGAAATAAATGACTAACAGATCCTACATAAAGTTCGAAGTGAAAATGTTAATCAAGTCAAAGGAAAGACGGTGACAGTATAAGTAAGAGCTCAGATGATATAAGAGTAAGCAAACTACCTCCACAAGCCAATCAATCAAAATACCCCGCATGCCCTGGGTGATGTCTCGCTGCAACTTTTCCATGTAATCTGGTGAAGGCTTTCGATCAACCTGAGAGAAGAACAAGAGTAATTAATAATGGATAAAAGAAATTTTCAATCAGTCCCGATTACAAGATAAGATTTTCTACCATCACATAATGAAGAATTTAAAATATAAAAGAACCAGAGCAATATCAAGCTCAAATTGCATCCTATCAACTATTGATGGACTGTAAAACTTATGGAAGCAATACCACACAAGGCTTCTGATAATTCCATGCTGAGCCATGCCAAAATTTCAGACCACAGCAAAAACAAATTAAGGCTTATTAGCATTTAGTCAATCTGTGACAGCCTAACAAACCTGTCTTGCAAACAAACTAGTATATATATCAGCTGCATAGAGGCTACACATCTGTGGATCCCTGTGTCTTGAATCTATATCAATAACTCCCCTATCTTCCAAGTTCTCCTGTTTCATGCAAAGCTCACCTTCATCTGCATGGTCAGCCAGAAAATGTCAGACATGGAGGCAAAACTAGCTGGGAGAACATAGTATATGTATATGTTCATCAAGTGAACTTCAAACAAGATTTCTAGAGTCTCCACGGCATATAGATTTGCACCATACACTATATACTTGGGCATCATAATGAATGCACAGATTTTCCACAAGTATATATGATCAAACTACTTAAAGAGCTGCAGTCTGCAGGCAACTCTTATCTTCAGTTATAGCATTTTGATCCTCTGCAAATGTCTTGGTTCAAAAATCTCTCGACAGTATTGAAAATAATTAGTACCTACCTCACCAATTAAAATTCAAGTGCACAAACTAGAACCCAAGCTATGCAGGTGCTTATATAGATAAACAACCTTTACCTTGGCATGTCACTGGAACTGTGTCAAAAGTTTACAAAAATATAGAGACATGTTTTATTTATTGTAAATTCCATACAGATTTTATAATAACATTCAGCAATCAGATTGAAAAGCTTAGTACAAAATCTAACCTCTATCAGATGGACTCCATAGTGGAATACTTTTGATGGCATCTATCTTCAGAGGGATAGGACCTGCGGCAGCTGACATTTTTTCATTTTTAAATTTAGCTGGTTCAGTTGGCAAGTCCACAGCAGGACAAGTATCCTGGGATCCCACCGCCTCTACTTGGTGTATCTCATCCACTATGTTTTCTTCTTTGACTCCCAGAACCTTTGAACTTTTAGCAAAATAAGCAGGTTCAACCTTTCCCTTCTTCTGTAAGGATCCTTTACTGTCCGGCCTGATAGGCTGACAATGACAAAGAGATTTTTTTCAAATATGATTTACTTCCACTTAAGAAATTGTCTAACAGAGAAAGAATAGATCTTGAGCTTAGAATATGAGAAGTGTAGAAACTCCATGTTTTATGTCCTCAAAAACGATGGTATTGTTCTCACCTGATCTTTCGCTGCATTGATGCAGTTTATGTACAAATTTTCACAGTTGATATTGGTTACATCCTTAAGAACAGCCCTTTTCTTACAAGCAGATGAACTCCCTGCTGGTTTGTCAGGTGCAGCCCTTTTCAAGCTTGCTCGTGATACCCGTTTGACTTGTTTTGCTGAAGGATATAGTGGTGGCAATCCACTTGATGAGCCTAAGAATTTGGCCCGTGCTCTTGTGACTCTTGCCGGGCAAAGCTCCCAAGGTTGGATGACCTATTCTCATCATTCATGGCTGCATGCTTCATTGAATACCAGTTTGTGGACCAAATTAGCATGCATTCATGATTGCTGCAAGGATTACAAAGAATGCAAGTTAAAACAAGCTAAATCTACTCTATAAACCTAGCCTTACAATGTAGAGCATACGGAATCTATTGGTTTTTTATACCCAATATAAGCACAATCCAAATTCAAATATTTCATCATAATACATTCGGACCTGTATTCCCTTGTTCTTGCCTTTTTATTCTGATTTTTTAATTGTGTTCTATATATAGAGAGATTACATTCAGCATTAAACATAAGTGCAGAAAATTGCACTATTTTTAACTTGAAGTCATTGACCTTGAATCAATACATTCTTTAGACGCAGAGCTTCTATCAATACATGTAACAAGCAAACTAAATCTTATCTTTATGAGCTCACGTGCCACATTTTTTAGTGATTTGCGAAGTAAAAAGGACGCAAATTCAAATCTCTCACAAAAATTAAAGTCAATGCCTTGACAAATGAGAAACCAAGAAGCACAACAAAGGCTATCAATTTCCAAAATGTTGGGTTTTCATTATGTATTTAAGCTTTATCAAATCACACAGCAGATCAGATACATCTGTGACATAAGAATTAAAAGAAATAATTGGATTCAAATTTCAGATACATCTCGTTCATTTCGACTCAATACCTTAATCCAGTCACTATGAAAATGTTTCCTAAATCTCCCCAACCTTCAAAGATAACTTCCTCATTTCACTCACGTTGCCTTTTCTCCTCTCTTTCGCAATGCACAAAAAGACCATACAAAACGAAATTTTAGAAACACGAAATCAGCTAAACAGATTGAAAACACAGCTCCTCGAAGTGCAAGATAATACAAAAAATGCAAAAATGAAAAGAGAGTCTTGAACTCAGATCTAAACAAAATATTTCAAATTTTGAAATCAGAGCTCAAAAAATGCTGGAACCGAAAAAGAAAATGTAACAACATTTACATTTAAACTCGAACAAAACTCATAAACACAACATTCACGCAAACACATGCGGAAACGTTAACACAAAAAAGAAACGAAAAAAAATGCATAAATTCCGTGAATGCCGAGAAATAAAAGAGACGCACACAGAAAATCGGAGGACCGAGCTCACTACTGCAGCTACGGAGCAATGAGCACAGCGCTAGGCCCTCGATTCGAGCAGATCGATCATCAAACGAAATGCGTCGATACAGAAAAGTAAAGTTGTATGTATAGGTTTAGTGAGCTTGTTGAGTGAGTGGAGTTTGTGTGCGTGAGAAATGGAGAAGTGTGTAGAGTGTGTGCGAGACTATTTATACTGGGGAACGGAGCGTGAGAGCGGGCTGAGGCACAGTTCAAAACTTCTGAAATTCCAAAAATACAATTCCACTAACTCCAATCCTGATTTTGCTACGCCCACTCCCGCTCCGAATTATTTGTTCGCTTTCTATTTTCCCAACTGAAATTAATCGGCCAAACATTTGGTCCCTGAAATTCCTAAACAAGAAAAACAGAAAAAGAAAAAGGAAATTAAGGAAAGTGGGAATAAATTATAGGAATTTTTAGGAAATTAATAATTCAATACTTGCACTATCATCTTTTTTTTTAAATATTGTTAGGTTCTTAAATCATTTTGGAGGATTCGATTACTTTTTTTTCTTTTTTTTTTTGTAATGTTTCGAAATGACAGTTGGGAAAATGTATCCATTTGTTATGTTTCGAAGATGATTAAGGAATTTTTGCCTAAATTATAATTCATCCAATACCAATGATGAAAAATAATTATTTGATTTAATATTTTAGCATGTTTGTTTTGTGAATTGGGAGTTCTTTCAAATCTGGTCCTTCTTTTGTGGGAGTTAATTTGGATGCATATTTGCCTAGTATATTATCATTGATTTTGAAGATGATTAAATTTTTGGAGCAGTATTTTATATTCACAAATACTTATGTACATTCGTCGTACGGATAAAAATATCATTTACATTGAAGAAATATGGTTAAAAGTATCATTTATATTGAAGAAAAATATTTATATGAAAGAAAAATTTTTTTTATTTTTATCATGTGATTATAAAATATTAGTTACATAAAAAAGAAAATTATCATTTATTTTTTATCCTATAATTAAAAAATATTATTTATATTGAAAAAAATATCAATTTGGTTTTAGGTTTTAGGACTTAGTGTTTTGGTGTTATACTCATCGTTTGTTATATCCAATTTATGTGTTCAAATTAATCTTCAAAGTTTAAAACGGTAGAAGCGAATTAAATGAGAATGATAGTATGTATGATGTACTTTTAGAATTGTAAGTATTTATTTTCCAATTTTAATTATCATTTAAATAAATTTTGTAAGTTCGAATAAATGATTATGGCGTTAGTGAATAAAATCGTTTTGTGAGCAAAAATAAGTATAATTAATTACAATATATTTATGATACTTATGCATAATTTTTTAAGTCTGCGGAAGTGAATATATGGCATTAGTGAATCAAATTCATTTATATCTGTCATCTGCTAAATTTATTTCTTCATTAATTTAATATTTGATATAGGTTTAATAAATTTGAGTAACCCCTACATATTAAGAATTTTGCATACTATAATCCTGAGGTTTCTCGAAAGTTCTCCATTATATAGCTTCAATTGTTATTTATTTATTTTTGGAAGACAACCATCATTTCAATTTTGTATTTTTATAAATTAATTAGCACATATGTAATTTAAGTAAAACCTCTACATATTGTATAGTTGAAGGAAATGCATGGATAATTGTACTATGTATATACATGGAGGAGGAGGATCAAATTAAAACTTTTTATTTTGATTAACAATAAATAAATTAGACCAATTATATTCATATGATATATGATTATTATGAAATATTATTATATATGAGCATGATGTCTAGATTTCGACATGAACATCTCTACTCAATCTCATTCCTACTTACATATATTCTCTCGTGTAATACAGTTTCCTACAACCGCTTACTTATTTAAATTAATTTTTATTCCAAATTTACTAATTCTTAATTAATTGAATTAAATTTTTAGAGATTTATTTGAGTCATTTCTAACTCTATATAGGGTTATCCGAGAGAATGTTACATTACATCCAACGTGATAAATTCCAAATTAATGAGTTTTAAATTAATTTATGGAACTCCGTTGAGGAACTTTTCGGTTATCAACAAATCGCAGCTGATTTTTATTTAAAATATTGCAGTGATTTTGGTTAAAATTAACTGATTATCTATATTTATTTTTGTAATTAAAGTACACAATTGGTTAGAAAAAGTACAGCACCTATATAATATTAATAAAATTTCAACAGCTTTCTACGTGTCATTGCTGGCACTTTTTGCGGTGGAAAATCATTATGAGACCATGAAACGTGTCATATTCTTATAAATTATTTTTTCAAGATTCTAATAAATTTAATATTGTGTTAATATATGTAAGTAGCCAAAAAAATAGGAATAAGAGTTTTATAGCCAGTTAATAAAAACATGAGTTTATAACCATTTGACTTAAAAAGACCAAAATATCCCCGGAAAATTTAAAAAAAGCGGTCTCTCTCTCTCACTCTCTCTCTCTCGCACTCACCGCTCACTCTCTCTCTCACGGACTCACTCACTCACCGAAACCCACAACCCACGGAAAACCCACGACTCACTCCCGAAACCCACGATCCACGACTCACGACACACCTCACGACTCACGCAAAACAACAACATGAGTGATACGGATACGGATCTGATCCACGGTACTCCGGATGCGGCCGAGCAAGCGGCGGGGAGGAGAGCTCTCCACGGCGGAAGAAGCTTCTACGCGGAGCCGTCGCCACAAGACGCAAAACACGCCGTCGACCTTCCGCTCGGTCGACGAACTTCCGGCACCGATTTAGGAGCACCACACCTCCGGTGAGTAATCGTGCATTTAAAATTGGTTTTACTATGTACGCGATAGTTTTCATGTTCGACACGATAATTTTCATGTATGACACGATAGTGATGAAATTTCGATAGTTTGTGTGTTTAGAAACTTATAAATTAAAATCGATTGCTATGTTGTTGAAATTACATTAAAATTAGATTGGTTCGTAAAGACACGGTTCTACCGTGTCTTGAAGATCTGCACACCGTAGCACCGTGTCTGACCAACCGCAGACGGTTGTTCACATACGGCGCTAACCGGTATACAGATCTTGATACGGTTAGCACCGTGTCTTGAAGAACGATCTGCGGTTGGTCGAACACGGTGCTAACTGCAGCGGTTCTTCAAGACACAGTGCTAACTGTATCGATTCAAGACACGTTAGCACCGTGTCTTGAAGAACCGGCACCTGCTTCAATCACTAACACCGTGTCTGATTTGAATCGTATATTCTGTTGTTAGAACTTCGCTTAGTGTATACCGATTAATCTTGTGCATTTGACCTCGTTATAGGTGGTTACGACCACATATGCAAGGCTACGTCGGACGCGATCAACCAATACATCCGAATTGATGTATTAGCCGAGGTGAGGACATGTCTAGAGGCAGCGGATGTATCGACGATTTAGACAGAGCTGCTTTGGGCATCTTCTTCATCTCGGGAGAGGGAAAGCGCTAATAATGCGCCGCACAACTCGATGGCCCGACAGTTGTGGATCCTAGTTTTGCGAGTTCGAGATTTGGTTTCACGATGTGGAACCGATATACGATTGGGATGATTGAGTTTGCCACGGTCTCCTGATTGCGCTTTGGGCCGTCTTCCTCGATCCGAACTTGAGGCACGAGATTCCCGACCAAAGATGTTCCATAGGTTGTTTCGGCCTGAGGACTACTATTTCGAGCTCGCACCGATTCATCAAACAACGGTGGGTGATGATCTGCGCACTACTTGAAGGTGGCTTTCATATTAGTAGCTTACCTCATCGCCCTTTGCCGCGATAGGAAGCCATCGAGCCATGGGTTTGGGCGTTGGTGAGGATTTTGATATGTGATGAGTTTTCCTTGGGGCTCCTATTCATTCCGGTCCTCTGTCACGGGATTGATGTGTCAAGAGGCACCCGAGCGAGGTGGCGACTTCGGAAGACGTACCATTTCTATGGTCCTGTTTGGGCCTTACAGATTTGGTCGTATGAGGCCATCCCCACTTAGGACGCATGTGTGGATGCCGAGACAGTGAGATACGGATTCGAGATGCTTGATGTGGACTACATGGAAGTCCCCACCCAAGATAATCTTGGATTTTTGACGAGTGTAATTTTAATCTCATGTTTAGTATTTGTCAGATATTTATTAAATACATTATAATCAATAATGTGTATGTGTTTTTGTAGCGTTTATGTCATCGTGGCTTTGGAGCCGCCGAGACCGAGTTGTCGAGGCATACTACTTGAGCCTATACGAGGCGATCCGATGGCTATTCGGTTTGTGCTGCGGGCGGCATGCCGAGCGCACACGACGAGCTCCGCACACCGGCGGTGCACATGCGTGAGAGAGTGCCCGCAGGTGGCGTGAGCATGTCCCGATCATGCGGCGAGTGGCGGCGGTGGGAAGATGAAGTGCGGAGATACATCTCGGGTTTTGAGCCGAGTCGACCGCGCGTCTCGATCGCGATCGAGCGTCGTGAACATGAGGCGCCGAGCCGCACCACGTGTCTGCGAACACGCCAGAGTGTTCGACTGACGAGGCCTCCATTTCTGCCGGATCGAGACCGTCCGTCGTGCCATTGTGGACGACGATTCGGAGAGGGCCTCGTGGCTCGAGTGGCTCGACGTGTGTTCGAGCGGTTGGCGGAGTTCTTGGTAGCAGATCTTGAGACGTAGATCTCGTACTCTATATCTCGCACATGGGAGCTACGCCGCTATTCTGAGCATATCGCCGGGCGCCGCCTCCCAAAGATGAGGAGGGCCCGACTAGCCACCGACGATCCGCTACACTGCGGTCGATCCGAGGAGGTGCCCGCATTAGCCACCGACGATCCGCTTCCGGCGTCGATCCGGAGGAGGTGCCTCACATTAGCCACCGACGAGGTGCCTCACATTAGCCACCGACGATCTGCTTCACGGCAGGTCGATCCAGAGGAGGTGCCTCACATTAGCCACCGACGATCTGCTTCACGGCAGGTCGATCCAGAGGAGGGGCCCAGCACTAGCCACCGACGATCGGGTCGTCGAGAGTCTAGTCACGCCAGCCAGCGGAGATCGGCAGCTCGAGAGCCAGTCGTGCCTGAGGGTGATGGATCGTCTGATGGTGGGGATGATGCTGCATCGGAGACCCCACATGCAGCTCCCGTAGAGTATGGTACCCCGAGGCGACCAAGGGCCTTCGAGGTCTTTAGCAAAGGGCCCAGATGTTTTTGTCGTGGCTAATTTGAATCAAGATGTCATGACTCAAAAACTATTCGATCATATCACCGACCCGATTCGAGTTCACTAAGAGGTACTTTATTACAACATTTATTCAAATTTTGTTTATATATTTATAATTCAATTAATGGTGTTCTTTTTTATGTGTGTTAGATTATGGAGTTGTACACTTTGTATATACATTGGAAAATAATCAACCCACATCATCCCGACAATGTATTATTGCCTCGATCAATGAAGCTCGATGCGTTGTAGCACGATTGGATTTTATGTAAGTTTGAAATGTCCTTATCCGATGATCCCGACTAAATGTCCTTATGGAGTTTGAAATGTCCTTAAATTATTCCCGACTAAATTTATTCATTTATGCGTAGAAGCGCTTTGCGTGAGTTCACCCACTTCATCCGGATGATCCTATGGGCTTTAGGGTGGTATCAAACACCACATATCCACGATGGCAAGTACCATGACTTGTTAGCGATGGTACGAGGGAGCGATGCGAGCATAGCGCATCGTGGTTGTCTTGACACTGTAAATTTATTACCTCATTTCTATTTTTTCTATCCAATTGAATGTAAACTTTAAAATTATCAATGTTGCGGATACTAGCCATCCAGAACGCCGGGCAATCACCGGGTCACAGTCAGCATATCTCCGTTGAGTGGACTCTTGAGGTGTACGACTCATCGTCGACAACCCCGACTCTCGGCGTTGAGACGTTACCGAGATGTTGCCCATTATTCGCTTTTCCCTCGATGATGAGGGTAGTGGATTTTGGAACAACAATCCATTGAGACGCCACACAACGAGCATCCGACATCGGCGGAGGTGCCCTATGATCGCAGATCAGCAGAAAGACTCGGTGAGTTGCGGTGTCTTTGCATGCGTCATATGTATCGCCTCATCACGGTATACCTCGGAGGTTACATCATAGTCGGCGTTACATACTGATTCAACAGACAAATGATAGCTCGTAGGATATGGACATTGTCTCGTTTTGATTAGTTTCCTAACTTTTTGTATTTATAACGGATATTGTAGAATTTTTATCCGTGTTAGTGATATTTTGTTTGTATTGGAGGTGTGACCTCTATGTATATGTTGTGGAGGTGTGACCTCTTTATATATTGCTTGTTGTTGGCTATTGCTTGTTGTTGGCTATTTGTGAGTGCAGTTGGCTTATCCATATTTTAGAGGTTATCTTGCCGCTTTTTACATGTATATATAGTTTGTAAGTTTAATAGTTTTGTCGAATTTGCAATTAACCGAATAGGGGATTGAATTGGATTCAATTAACCGAATTTGCAATTAACCGAATTTGTTGGATTAGGGATTGCACGGCGTGTCACGATCGCAGCATGGTACACGGTCGTGCACGACGTGCACTATCGTGCGAGGGGCACACGGCGCACGGTGCACACGGTCACGCACGACGTGCACGGGCGTGTACCGCTGCGCACGCCTGTACCGCGCACGGGGTACACGCCTGCACGATCGCACACGCCGTGCACGACCGTGTACCGTGCACGATCGTGCGCAGCCCCGCACCCCCGCAGCACGCCTGCACCCGCACGCCGTACCCTCGTGAATCCAATGAACCAACATAATCCAACAAAACCAACATAATCCAACAAAACCAACATAATCCAACTAAAACCAACAACAATCCAATCAATCCCTAATTCAACAAAACCAACATAATCCAACTAAAACCAACAACAATCCAATCAATCCCTAATTCAACAAAACCAACAAAACCAACAACAATCCAATCAATCCCTAATTCAACAAAACCAACATAATCCAACAAAACCAACAACAATCCAATCAATCCCCTAATTCAACAAAACCAACATAATCCAACAAAACCAACAACAATCCAATCAATCCCCTAATTCAACAAAACCAACATAATCCAACAAAACCAACAATATTCAACAAAATCCAACATAATCCAACAAAACCAACAATATTCAACCAAATCCAACATAATTCAACAAAATCCAAAACAACGAATATCATCGCATATAACAAATATCCTTACTCACGAGGCCGTTGAGGACACAAATTCCTTGTATGCTCTTCACTCGACAAATACTACATTTTTCCTACGCCGTGTCCGATAAGCCTCATTTTTACATGTTTTATCGGGTTATATTTGTCCTATTTCTAAGTGATAATTGATTGGTTGAGCTGCATTTATGTTATATTTCAATGTTTTGAAAGATATGATGTCGTGTGTAGTTTGTGTTGTTTTAGCATAGGTTTTATCTCAAATGGAAGACACACACGCGCGCATAAAGGATTTGAGTTCGCAAGGAATCTCGCGATCGCTCGAGCGAGAATGCGAAATCTTTCCTCGCGACACGCTATCGCGATTAATGACCGCTGATGAAGACTCGCGAGGCAATGTTGAATGCGCGCAAAATGGATGACTCGCGACCCGGCATCGCTACCAACACTCGCGATGGACGTTCGCGAGGAAGTGATTATCGTGCGCAAAAAGGGAGAGCTCGCGACACGCTATCGCAACTCGCTATCGCGATGGAAGATCACGAAGTCTCGAAGGAAGGCACATCGCGCTGAGATATCGCGACCAATGTTCGCGAGGAAAGAGAGAGAGGCGCCTCGCGAGGCGCACTCTATTCCGTGTACAATTCTAATCATAATCCGAGATGGAGAAGGCATGCTATGAACGAAAGGAGCTCGCAATTCATTATAAAAGGGAGAGGACGGTTGTTTTCACACCATTCCATAGCGTAACACAAATTCTTCTTTATATTCTTTTGCAAGTTCTATTCCAGTTTTCTTAGCTTAGTTTATTTTAGAGTTCAATTTTATTTACGGATCGAAGCTGCTACATTGTTCTTCGCGGAATTCTACGGTTTTATCTATCTAATTCATTTTATGCTTTATTTAATTATTTATTGCTTTATTAATTTAATTATGCGTAGCTAAATTCCGTATTGATCCCGGGATCAGATGTCCGACTAGATTCGTATAATTTATCCGTTGATCTTGTTTTGCCGTCCCTTCATGATTTATAAATCTTGGCTTTAATTCTCATGTGTTGGTATCTCGATCAATATCTATGCATGCTAGTTATGTGATTAATGTCTCGGAATTAATTGCATAATCGATATCTGGAGTTTATAATACGCTTTTACCTTGAGACCGACTTTGAGATAGGTGGTCAGAGGAGGTTATATCTTTGTGTGCTTTTGGTAATTAGCTTACTTCTCTCGAGACCCGACGGAGATAGAGTTTAGGCTAACCCACTACTATAGGTTATCCCGACGGAAACTATAGTTATATTTGTGATCCTTCATCCGAATGTGGATTAAATTGGTAAATGATTGATAGGTTAATTGTGTGAATCGGTTAGGTTAAGTACATCCCTAGGATCGCCTTTTATATCCGAGTTTTATTCATATCTTTATTTGCAAGTCTAGATTTATAATCTCTCTTGATTTTTGTTGCTTGGATAATAATAAAGGTTCTGTGTTAATTGCTTGCTGTGTTCTCGAGTCGCAGTCCCTGTGGATACGATATATATATACTTGCTGTTTTTACTATCATTTATTTGGTAGGAATATTGCCGATCAAATTTTGGCGCCGCTGTTGGGACCGCTTAGATTTCACAGTGATAATTTTCTGAATTGTAGTTATTAATTCAAGCGTTTTTTAAAAAAAAAAATAAAAAAAATAAAAAAAAATAAAAATAAAAAATAATAATTTCTATTTTTATTGTTTTATTTCTGAGTTACTTTTTAGTTCTGACTTGGTTTTATATACCTCTGCGCAGTGCATGATTACAAGATCTCAAAGGAAAGAAATTATTCCTTTAGATCTTGAGATTGAAAGATCCCATAAGAGGGAGAGCCGAGAAAGAAGACAAGCAATGGCGCATGCACTGTGCCATGAGCGGATAACCGAGTTAGAGGAAATGCTGGCAGGAATTCAGCGTCAACTGGCGTTGAATAATCAGATGGGCCAGATTGGGGGGCGACCACCACCCGTACCGTTGAATCACATGTACAGGCCACCGACGGATCTGTTCCAAGGTGGAGGATGGGGGCCGAATGTTAATGCGAATAATTTCGAGCTTAAGCCTGCCCTCATTAGTATGATACAAGCGGAACAGTTTGGGGGAGGGGTTACTGAAGACCCCAATGCACATTTAGAGGCGTTCCTCGATATCTGTGATACAATCAAGCAGAACGGAGTGCCAGCTGATGCCATCCGAATGCGGATGTTTGTGTTTTCATTGAGAAACCAAGCTAAAGAATGGTTCAAGGGATTAGACAGATCAGGAATTAGTACATGGGAGCAGCTTTATGAAATTTCTATCTAAATACTTTCCACCGCTAAGGCTCGAAAAATCATTGTCGAGATTTCATTTCTCACAATTGGGAGATGAGTCATTGTTTGAAGCCCGAAAGATTCGTAAATCTCCTGGAAAATGTCCACAACATGGTTATTCTCCGAATGAAGTAACACAGCTTCTACAAAGGTCTAATCAGTAAACACCAAGTATTGTAGATGCTTCACCGAGGATGCCTTCTCAACCAAGTATAGATGAATCGTTGAGGATAATTGAGGAGATGGCATCTAATGCCTATCGATGGCGATGGAGAGGCAGCCAAGAAGACGAGTTGCAGCTACCGAGGTGGATAGTAAATACGATGATCTTTTAGAAAAGTTCAAAGCCTCGCAATGTGAATGTGAAGAAGAAAAGAAAGCCAAGATAACTGCTTTAATGGCACAGATATCAAGAAGCTAATTTTGTGAATCGAGGAATAATTTTCGAGTCGAGGCTTCCAAGGAAATCAAAGTAAATCCAACAGATCATCCGAGTAATAGAAATCACCCTAATTTGTCCTATGGAAATGCTCGAATGCACAAAGAACCACCACCGGTTTCGTCAGAATAATGGAGTTATTGTGGAGCCAAAGAAGCTTAGTGTCGAAGAGATGTTGCGAAGAACTCTTAATGAGTAATCGCAGATTACAAAGAATCATCAACAAGCCGTGGCCCAACGTAACACTCGAATCACAGCAGACGGGCATCGAATAAATGTGTTGGAAAGTACTGTCAATTCCATCAATAACACTGTCACTCGATTGGAAAACAACTCAAGATGGTGGAAAATCAAATAGGGCAGATGGCCAATGAGAGAGCCGGGTTCACGCAGTGCGGTCAATTTCAAGTAATACTGAGCGTAATCCAAAAATCGACACCTCGTAATCATGTGAATGCCATTCGCACGAGAAGTGGAAAATCTTATATAAATCATCCGGAGTATGAAAGGGAGGAAGAAGATCGAATAGGCCTTGAACCGAATTCACGCCTCGCGAGTGAGCTTCGCGAGAAAGAGGCGCGAATTCAAGGTGATTTCGCGAGGAAATCATCGCCTGAAGAGAAAGAAGACATCGCGACTCACTATCGCGAGAAAAGTTCGCGAGATCGCATGGCGAGCCCAGAGATGGAGGACCTCGCGACTCATCATCGCGAGGAAACATCGCGACCAACAGGCGCGAAGGGTGAGGAAACGCGCATCGCGAGCCAAGAAAGAGAGAATGGCTCGCGAGAGAAGGATAGAGGCCAACATTCGCGAATTCACGCTGAAGGCGTGAAAGACCAATCGTGCGTTATTCCAACAAAGACCTTTCCTCGCCGCTAGGAAAGCAAAATACGATGCCAAGCTCACCCGCTTTATGGAGATGTTTCGAAAGTAAATATCAATATACCTCTCTTGATGCGCTTCGAGATATGCCTGGATATATTAAATTCCTCAAGGATGCAGTAGCAAGCAAAAAGAAGTTGGGTAAATTTGAGACAATCAATCTTTCTGAAGAATGCAGTGCTATAATCAAGAGGAAGTTGCCACTCAAACAAAAAGATCCAGGGAGCTTTACGTTAGTGTGCAGGATTGGAGAGCATACTTTCCCTAACGTATTGTGTGATTTGGGAGCAAGCATTAACTTGATGCCACTTTCAATTTTCAACCGTTTGGAGATCGGCGAGATGAAACCAACCACAATATCCTTATTGATGGCTGACAGGTCTGTTTCTTACCCTAAGGGAATTGTTGAAGATGTTCTGGTAAGAATTCAAGATTTTGTCTTTCCGGCTGATTTTGTGATTTTGGATATGCCTGAAGATAAAAATCAACCATTAATCTTGGGTCGACCTTTTCTAGCTACTGGTCGAGCTTTAATTGATGTGCAGGATGGTGATCTAACTTTTAGGTTGAATAAGGAGGAGCTCAAAATCTCGATTTATGATGCCATCAAGAGACATGATAACTCAGATTCCGAGGATTGTTGCTCAATCACCACTTTCACACCTTTTCACCACCAAAGACGATAAGCTGTAGCGAAGGCATAAGAAATTGCTTTTCTCTTATAATGATCTAGATGAAGCTTGTGATGAAATTTTAGAATATTTATCTGTGCTTGATACCACTCCCGTTTCTAAACAGGTCTCGTACTTGGATATTCATCGATCAAGTGATGGGGGGAGCATTGAGAAAAGTTCATCAGTAGAGAAGAAACCAGCAGTGAAAACCACGGATACACCCAAACTCGAACCGAAACCACCGCCGATCATCTCGTATTCGCTTTGGGAGATAATGATACTTACCCTGGTTATTGTTTCGCTTTGCTTAATCCTACGTAATTGGAGAAACTTTTGCGAGTTTTGAGGAAATACAAGAAGCTATAGGTTGGACCATTGCGATATTAAGGGAATCATCCGCCTTTGTGCATGCAATCAATTTTGTTGAATCCGAGAATAGACCAAGGGTGCAACCTCAACAGAGATTAAATCCGCTATGCAAGAAGTGGTAAGAAAAGAGGTTCAAACTTTTAGACGGATGATATACGCCATATCCGATGGTGAGTGGGTAAGTCCCACACAAGTTGTTTCAAAGAAAGGAGGATGACAGTGATCAAGGATGAGAATAATGAGTTGATAGCAACACGATTGGTCACTGGATGGAGGGTGTGCATCGACTACCGAGCATTAAATGCAGCCACACGTAAGGATCACTTCCTTTACCTTTATTGATCAAATGTTAGATAGGTTGGCGGTCATGAGTTCTATTGCTTCGACGGTTACTCGGGATACAATCGATCCCCATCGCCCGGAAGATCAGCACAAGACAAGATTTACCCGCCTCACGGTGTTTTCGCTACGCACGGATGCCATTTGGGTTATGCAATGCACCACCACATTTCACGATGCATGATGGCAATTTTTCATGGTTTAATAGAAAACATCATGGAAGTATTTATGGATGATTTTTACGTATTTGGATCCTCTTTTGATGTTTGTCTTGATAATCTTAGCCAGGTGTTGCAACGATGCGAGGATACATGCCTTGTGTTGAATTGGGAAAAATGCCATTTTATGGTAAAAGAAGGTATTGTGTTGGGACATAGAGTTTCAGCGGACGGCTTGGAGGTTGATAGAGCCAAGGTGGTAGCCATTGAAAAATTACCTCCACCAACAAATGTGAAGTCGGTCCGAAGTTTTCTAGGACATGCTGGATTCTACCGTCGCTTCATTCAGAATTTTTCTAAGATCACCAAACCCTTGTGTGGATTGTTAGAAAAAGATGTTAAATTTATTTTCACCAAAGACTGTTTAGAAGCTTTTGAGATTTTAAAAACTGCTCTGACTACTACACCTGTTCTTATTTCTCCAGATTGGAGTGCACCGTTCGAATTGATGTGTGATGCCAGTGATTGGGCAATTGGAGCTGTTTTGGGTCAAAAGAGGGATAAAATGTTCAAGGTCATATACTACGCTAGCAAGACATCGATTCTCGCCGATGAATTATACCACAACCGAAAAAGAGTTATTGGCGGTAGTATATGCTTTTGATAAATTTCGTCCATATTTAGTGGGTTCCCACACTATTGTGCACACTGACCATGCAGCTATACGTTTCCTCTTCAACAAGAAGGATTCGAAGCCACGTCTAGTTCGTTGGATTTTATTGTTGCAGGAATTTGATATGGAAATTCGGGATCGAAAAGGGTGTGAGAATGTAGTAGCTGATCACCTATCTCGATTAGAGAAACCAATGGAAGGCGATCACCCACATGTGCACATCAAAGAGCATTTTCCAGATGAGCAGGTATTTGTAATTACTGATCATTCGCCATGGTATGCTGATTTTGTAAATTATTTGGTGATCGTGAAAATCCCTAAGGTCTAGAATCTTACCAAAGAAAGAAGTTTGTGCATGATGCAAAATTTTACTATTGGGAGGATCCATACCTATACGCACGGTGTCTTGATGGTTTCATCCGCACTGTGTTCATCAATCCCAATGGTCAAGATCATAGCCGAATGTCATAGCGCCTACAGAGGTCATTTTGGAGCGAATAGAACAGCCATGAAGATCAATCAAAGTGGATTTTATTGGCCATCTATCTATAAAGATTGTCATGCCTTTGTCAAAGAATGTGATAGATGCCAAAGGATGGGTAATATTTCAAACGGGACGAGATGCCACAAAATATCATGGTTGAGGTCAATTATTTGATGTATGGGTATTGATTTTATGGGACCATTCCCAAATTCTTGTGGTTTTGCTTACATTTTGCTTGCAAGGAGTATGTCTCTAGGTGGGTAGAAGTCGTGCCTACAACCACCAACGATTCTAAAG
This sequence comes from Salvia rosmarinus, assembly GCA_036937905.1. Taxonomy (NCBI): domain Eukaryota; kingdom Viridiplantae; phylum Streptophyta; class Magnoliopsida; order Lamiales; family Lamiaceae; genus Salvia; species Salvia rosmarinus. Next base: position 100,903,474 of record CM072816.1, read on the forward strand.
TGGTGATTAAGTTCTCGATAAGAATATTATGTCTCGATATGGAACTCCGAGAGCTTTGCTCGATGATGGGGAGCCACTCAATAATCGGTGGTCGACAAAGAATGCTAGCCAAATACTGAGTCAAGCACAAGGTCACGACACCATACCACCCACAAGCTAATGGTCAAGCGAGTTGGCAAATCGAGAGATCAAGCAAATTCGAAAAGTCCATTGTCAACAAGAAGGATTGGGCAAAACATTTAGACGATGCACTATGGGCCATAGGACGAGATACAAAACACCCATTGGTATGTCCCCGTATCAACTTGTGGTTTGAAAAATCATGTCATTTACCTGTAGAGATTGAACACAAGGCCTATTGGGCAACAAGGAGGATAAATCAAGATTTTTAGTCACCGGACATACCAAGAGAAGGATTACCGAGTTAGATGAGTGAGAGACCAAGCATTTGAGAATTCCGAATCTACAAAGAAAGGGCCAAAGCATTTCACGACTTGAACATCAAGAAGAAAGATTTTACCCCGGGACGAGGTACTTGTGTACAATTCTCGATTCGCTATTCCTGTGCAAGCTACAACAAAATGGTCGTGGTCAGATACCATTGAAAAGAGCAATCATAATGGCACATTTGAACTTTTCAAGGCGGATGGTAGTACGCTTACAATCAATGGGCATCGATCAAATTTTATTTTAGATCTCATGGGAAGGAAGTGAGTGAGTTGACGTTATTTGAGGATCCCAAGTGATTGAGGTAATAGTCTAGCTAAAGACGTTAAATTAAGCACTGATTGGGAGGTAACCCAATGATTTTATTTTTATCTTGTTTCGTTTTTTTTTGTTTCTGTTTGTGTTGGTTGAGTAGCTTGAGTTTAAAGGTTAGAAATTCATTGGTTGATTGAAGATTTCCGGAAAAAAACCAATTCACGCCTCGCGAGGCGCTAATTCGAGATGAGTCGCGAGAATCATTCGCGAATTTGAAACGCGAGCCCATTTGCTGACTTACCTCGCGAGACCGAGAAGCCCAAGTCGCGATCATATTTCATGAGCCCACCGCGAACGCAAAACAAATTGACTTCGCGACCGCTATCGCGATAATTTTACGCGAGGTCGCTTTCATGAGCCCACACGAACTGAGGTAAGTTTACTTGCGACTTGTTATCGCGACCTTTTGTCGCGAGACCGTGTCGCGAGCTCGTAAAGGGTTTTATCCAAATTGAGTCGCCGCCTTTCAAGGCAACTCTCCGCCTTCTCTTTCGCGAGCTTCTTTCAAACGAAGGTAAGTAATTTATTTTTATTTTTTTTTTCTCGATTTCATTCGCCGCTACGGTTAGTCGCGATCTCGTTAGGCTTCACTCATGAGGTTAGCTCATGAGCCGTGTTTTTCTTGCGATTTCGAGACTAATTAATTCCGTAACGATGTCATGCGTTTTTAATGGTTCTCGTAATTGTTCTTGCATTGTTTAGATTAAATTAAATACTCATATGTGTTCACATTGATGATAAAAGTATGAATTTACTTGATTTTCCCTATGAGTGTTTGTGGATTTAATTGGAGAAATTATTGAAATTATATTGTTGAAGAGTTGGATAACTTGTGAGATTAGCGTCATTGGGTGTCATTTTTAGAAATATTCATACGACATGATGCTAGATTTTGATGTTATGCGTAATGCAAGGATGAAATATTGAACTATTGGGAAATATATAAGTTTGGGGGAATTGAGAAATTCGATGTGTATAGTTGAAATATTGTTGTTTAGGCCAAACTGATGATTTTTCCAAATATTATTGTTGCGCATTGGGTCGAGAATATTCTTGTTGGATAATATCTGATTTAATTAATTTTATTGCAGGAATCATTATGCCGTTCCGCAAAAGCCGCCACCGCAGAGAAAGGTAAATGCCATCAACATCACCGAGATTGAGGTCGCCCCGAGCCTCATCATACGCTGAGGGTATTACATTGCACACAAAGCAGAGGCATATGAACGGTGGGAAAGATTATCGAATTTAGAGACGCGTTAACAAGATTCATGCATCAAAGGATACCGCATGATATGGGATTTTAGATGATGTGATGATGCTCACCCGGGAGTGGGATTCCTCGAGTATTCACGGAAACCGGTGCACTCATAGATCTATAACTTTGGAATTCCTATCCACATACCACTTCACGTAAACGAGAATGGATCTTTTCTTCATATGAGTTTCCAGCTGGGGAATCAAGAGCGTGAATTATCTTTCAAGATTTGCGGGAGATTATGCGAGGACCCCACGAGCCATGTATCCGGGAGAAAGTAGGTGAATATCGAGCCTTCCGGGCACAACAGCATGGATGGAAGTTGAAAATTCAAAGCATATAGCCCACGACATCCTCACCGATCAATCGAAACCCAAGAATGAGATACTTCCACGTGATGATCACTTCCAAAGTCCTAGCCCGGACAATGCCGAAAAGTTCAGAGTGCAGACATGCACATTTTAGCGGCACCGGAAGGACGATCGATGAGTATAGCGATCTTCCGGCGAGCATTTTGAGGCTCAAGCCCAAGTTGAGGAGCTAGCATCCGTTGTGGGGAACGATAACCCCAATAGCCACGTATTTCAACGTAGCCCCATCGACGAGCCGATCACTCGAGAGATATATCTTGATCGACGAGCCCTCAATTATATGCATTTCTTCAAGCCAAGAAAGGATAGGCTGTTGTGGAAGATCACACAGATAGGCGGAAACATGGTGTTTGAGCTGCCGAACGTAGCTCTCACTCGATTGAGACTCGGGGGTGTTCCAGCGATACATAATATCACGATGAGGACCCCCGATCATCTAGCAGCCCTTCAGCCTGATGTGCCACGCGTACGACCTGGAGGAAGGCAGGAGCAACATAGAGCTCGAGCAGAGGAGGAAGCCGCTTACGAGCAAGGAGGAGATGAGCCTAGCCAAGCAGGGCACGAGCAGGGTCATCATCCGTTCCATATGCGAGCACCAGACTTCGATATATATGCTATGGAGGAACGGATTTATGACCGCATCGACACGCGACATCAAGAGCTGCATGAGTACATAGATGACGGCCGGACAGAGGATCACCTCTATTTTGATGATCGCCATCGGAGTAAGAAGGATATGGGACAATATGCGGCTACTCAAGCACAATTCTTTGAGGAGCAACGACGCCAACAAAAGGAAAACGAGCAATATGGGCGTAGCAGCGCGATACAACGAGCAATATCTCAAGCTCCTCGCAGACATGCATAGCTCGTGGCCATATCATCCACCACCACCTCCGCAGATGAGCTTTGATTTCTTTATCTTCTTGCTGCTTTTGTTTTATCTTTTGTGTTCGCTCCTTGTTTTTTTGTTTTGTTTTGTTTTGTGTTTCCTGTTTTGGTCTTGTGTCTGTTTTGGGTTGAGTTGAATGACGAGCAGCCAATGATGAGAATTGTTTTTATTAGAAAATTTGATTGCAACTGATTTTGTGAGACGAAGCATATTATGATTATTGTGAGTATTGAGCCTTTGAGAACTTGATCACACTTTTGAAACCCGCGAGACTTGAGCTGATCGCCATATCTTTTCGCCTTGTTTCTTCTCGTGTGAATAGTTTGAAATAGCATGTGTTTCTCTAGAACTTGCTCGGTTCTTTTCGAGGTTGCATTGATGTGCTTAAGAATTTTGAGATGATATTAGGCATTCTTTTCTTAACCTATACACTATCCAAACACTAACCTGCTCATTTATTATCCTTTGATGAGCCCGCTTGAGCCTACCTAATTCTTTCATATAGCCGTGGGTCAATGTTGTTAGTGTGATTTTTCGCTACTGAATTGAGGGTTGAGAAAAGAAAGGAAAGAAAGAAAATATAGATAATGAGAAAGTGATTATTAAAAATAATTGCTCACCCATATAAGTTCAAAAAGAAAAAGAAAAAAGAGAGTTAGCATAAGTGTGTGAAAAGAACATAAATGGGTAAGTAGCTAGTGCTTGAGATGAGTATATCACTTTTATGAAAATTGTGAAATTCTTAGAAGAAAATGACTTCTTGGTATGGAGATTTGAAATGAATTGTTAAAATTTGGGAACTATGTCTTGTGATACTTATGGTATTTTTCATTATGGGATTATGAGTCACTTAGCCTAAATATATCCGACCCTACCAAAGAGCCTACATTATAACCTTTTATAAAGACCTTTTTGATCTTAGTTCTTGAGCACATATTTGAGCAATGGAGAATTAGACGATTTGCAAGCTTATGGTAGATTCCATGTGTTTTAAACTTTGAGAGTATACACATCCTCCTCGATACGCTTGAGTGTTTGAGATTTCTTATATATATATCCATGTCGTGAGGATTCAAGTTTGAGAAGGCTTGTGCTTATGATTATTATGATGTGTGAGTTTAACGAAGATGTTGTGATTTGATTCATTTGAGTGAATCGCTTATTGCTCATTGCTCGAGTGCTTATTGCTTTTATCGCTCGACTTCTTACCCGCCTCTAGTCGCTCTCTTTGTTCTTATTTGTTTGAGGACAAACAAAAGGGTAAGTTTGGGGAGTTGATGTTCATTTTTACATGTTTTATCGGGTTATATTTGTCCTATTTCTAAGTGATAATTGATTGGTTGAGCTGCATTTATGTTATATTTCAATGTTTTGAAAGATATGATGCCGTGTGTAGTTTGTGTTGTTTTAGCATAGGTTTTATCCGAAATGGAAGACACACACACGCCGCATAAAGGATTTGGAGTTCGCAAGGAACCTCGCGATCGCTCGAGCGAGAATGCGAAATCTTTCCTCGCGACACGCTATCGCGATTAATTACCGCGATGAAGACTCGCGAGGCAATGTTGAATGCGCAAAAATGGATGACTCGCGACCGGCATCGCTACCAACACTCGCGATGGACGTCGCGGAAGTGATTATCGTCGCGCAAAGGAGAGCTCGCGACACGCTATCGCAACTCGCTATCGCGATGGAAGATCGCGAAGTCTCGGCGAAGGCACATCGCGCTTAGATATCGCGACCAATGTTCGCGAGGAAAGAGAGGAGTGCGTCTCGCGAGGCGCACTCTATTCCGTACAATTCTAATCATAATCCGAGATGGAGAAGGCTTGTGCTATGAACGAGAAGGGAGCTCGCAATTCATTATAAAAGGGGAGAGGACGCTTGTTTTCACACCATTCCATAGCGTAACACAAATTCTTCTTTATATTCTTTTGCAAGTTCTATTCCGCTTTCTTAGCTTAGTTTATTTTAGAGTTCAATTTTATTTACTGATCAAGTCGCTACATTGTTCTTCGCGAATTCTACGGTTTTATCTATCTAATTCAGTTTATGCTTCATTTAATTATTTATTGCTTTATTAATTTAATTATGCGTAGCTAAATTCGTATTGATCCCGGGATCAGATGTCCGACTAGATTCGATAATTTATCCGCTGATACTGCTTTTGTCATCCCTTCATGATTTATAAATCTTGCTTTAATTCTCATGTGTTGGTATCTCGATCAATATCTATGCATGCTAGTTATGTGATTAATGTCTCATGGAATTAATTGCATAATCGATATCCGAGTTTATAATACGCTTTTACCTTGAGACCCGACGGAGATAGGTGAGTGTAGGAGGTTATATCTTTGTGTGCTTTTGGTAATTAGCTTACTTCTCGAGACCCGACGGAGATAGAGTTTAGGCTAACCCACTACTATAGGTTGTCCCGACGGAAACTATAGTTATATTTGTGATCCTTCATCCGAATGTGGATTAAATTGGTAAATGATTGATAGGTTAATTGTGTGAATCGGTTAGGTTAAGTACATCCCTAGGATCGCCTTTTATATCCGAGTTTTATTCATATCTTTATTTGCAAGTCTAGATTTATAATCTCTCTCGATTTGTGTTGCTTGGATAATAATAAAGGTTCTCGTGTTAATTGCTTGTCGTGTTCTCGAGTCGCAGCCCCTCGTGGATACGATATATATATACTTGCTTTTTTTACTATCATTTATTTGGTAGGAATATTAGCGATCGATGTCCTTTCCACACATGTTTCATCACTAATGGCAATAAATCGCCGCGCATGAGCGCTTATTGTGGCCTCGACCCTTGCAACGTGTGCATATTTGACGACGTGATCTTGAAGAACCCTCAACAACCGATTGCATCCTACTCAATCTAGGACGCCCAGCCTGACGTGTGATGATTGGAGGTCGAATAATGTAAGCGATCTGAGTCCGGTACAATCCATGCACCGGACGTGATATGATCCAATTCGATAAGAATAAGTCGCCGCAAAAACAGACTGTCGATAATACTGAGCCACAAAGTCAGTGACTTGTAAACCAGCACGCCTAAAAAAAAGAAATTAATCACAAAATAAATTAACCACAACATATGAGTTGGACTTGACGCTTAGATAAATACTGCATCTAATAGCGACCAAGCGTGACAACAAGGGATCTCGTCCAAATCGAACTCACGACATTCACATGTCCCATTCTCGCAAATCAACCACGTATGATGTGTTTTCCTTCGACTTTAAACATGTGTGTCGTCGTGAACGAACAACCAAGCGACGCCTTTTCGCAGAGGCATGTAGCTCGACGCGGCTACTTCACCAACTCATCGACCTTGTCACTGCACTAGCTCGTCAGACGTCAAACCATTTCTCCGTAATAGATCGAAAAGTCTCAAGCAACGAGCAAACAGTAGACGCCGAGCCCACAACAACCGACTATTGAAACTCTCTCGCGATTCAAGTCATGAAACTATATCTTCATGACAGACACTTCAACCTAGACCACCTATGCTCGCCAATGGAAAGTAGATGATGGTGGGTCGTCGGTTTTAGAACATCCACGGCAGAAAAAATCTCTCGAATCCTCGATCGACAGTATATGCAACGACTTGATAATCAGACAAACATACGATCCAAATCTCGCCATATTCTTCGCAAATGGTAAAAGCACAACACATGTGCGATGTTCGGATACACGGACTCCACAAATTTTTCGATGCCCTTATGTTGATCGACACAACTAAGAGATCATCAGACGACCAATGCATCTAACGCAGCCGAGATAAAAACCAAGTCCATGACTCTTCATCCTCAATCGGACCTAACCCAATAGCAATCGGAAGATTCCTTCATTTCCATCCTTCGTAATAATGACAAAACAAATTCCTTTGTTCTTTCCCTTAAGACGAGTCCCGCTACAACGACGATCGGCAGTAGGTAATGCTTGAAAGCATACAAACACCGCCCAAGAGCAAGAAACAAATATCAAAATTCGCCATCATGAGCCGCCTCAATATCATATAGTGTCCCGGTTCGATTCTCTCAACAGATGCAAATATGATGGAAGAATTGATAGGACCGTCAAATCGCCATATGTCATCTCTATAGCGACGCTTTCTTGCTGGGAGAGCAAAGTCAGAATCCATCTCAATACCAAATTGTCGATGCATCTCTCCAATCATCTCTTTCGCTTCAGATCACACCTTCATCGACCAATTTCCGTGCAAAATACTTGCCAACAATCTTAGCAGTGCACGTCAGGAGCAAAGGCGATTCAAATCAAGTGACAAGTATGATTGTTGTTCAACTTAATTACTCTCCATATCGTTGCCTCTCCGACGGCTCGTAGCTTAAAAGGACAACCGCTGCCATGCTTGCAAACATACCCCAAACGTGTTTTACTCGACCGATCGACCACGCATTCTACATGATTCTCCGTGGTACAATCCCACGCTATCGCCAAGTCATCTTTCGCCTTAAATATCGAATCAACGATAATTGGTCGGTATGGGGTCCACAAGGTTCAACCCAATCTAATGGCAATGCACCGTCACAATCAAGTAATGGAATAACCCAGCTATGTAACTCATGCGTTGTATCATCATCTCCGGTTCGTGAAGTTGTAGCATGAGCCTCACCATCATGTCTTTGTTCGGAAGTGAAGTCATACCGTCCGATAACCTTATCAAGATGTCCCGGTTGTCGAATCCAAGCACCAAATTCAAGAGCTAATGAATCAAATATATCTCTACGCGGTTCGTGTCTTCCTCTTCATCCGAATACACCAGCTCGCCTTCCTCCTCATTCAAGACAACGGCTCATCTTCGTATAGTCGAACCAAGACATCTTGCATTAGACTCGGGCAAGATCAGATCGCTAGAACCATATAATACCGGTGTCTCGTGTGTACCGTGGTTGCGCATCGCTTGCCTTTTCAATCACATACACAATCGATCATCCTTTGTTCCACAATCAATCGGAACAAATCGTGTCGGTTTCAACGATACTTTTATTCTTCTTCCATCACTAGCGCGTCAGATAGAAAAGCATATAATCCGATCCACCATTGTTGCCTACTTGCTCATGAATCTCTCTTAGCAAATTAGCATGTGAAATCTGCTCTACAACCATGTATACGAGAACCTCGTCGCCTATATACTCGCTTCCGTCCCAACTACCACCATGACGATAATAAGACGTCACAAGACATCTGCTGCAAAATAAGATATAAAGATAACGATCATATACATAGGACGACGGATAGATAGGATGCACGGCCATGCACGGTCAGACACGGATGCACGGCCATGCACGACATCAGCACGGATGCACGGCCATGCACGGATGCACGGCCATGCACGGCAGCACCGTGCACGGTCGCACCGCACCGCACGATCGTGCATGGTCTGCACCGCACGGACCATACACGGCTTAATAGCCGCACACGATCGTGCTTTGTGCACGACCAGCACGCCTCACGACCGCTGCAATCGATGAATTTTGTGCACGGTTTGAATTTTGTGCACCGTGTACAATGCACGCTTATAGAGCAGTGTCGTACACTGCTCAATTGTTAGCATCTCATATTTTCAAATTTAACTTATTAAATGATCCTAAATATTAAATTAATCACTTTATTAACATAAAATCAACACAAATGACATATGTGATGCATAATACTTCTACCAGACAACCGTACTCAAGAACACATTTTGTTTTCTTCAAAACATGAAATTTATCATTCCAAAGAATATAAAAGTATTAAAAACATATTTACGCCAGTAAATCATCAACTGTACAACCGTACTCAAGAACACGTAAAAAAAAATCAATACTGATTTAATTTACCTTAATCCACCTAGCAATGCTCGATTTCCAACCGCTTGATTGAAAAACGCAGTAACAATTTCTTCTATTAATTATTTTCGCCTCTCTTCCTCTCTTTGAAATTGTAATGTTACAAATGAATTGCTTGTGATTTGAATTCAATGTCTACCGCGTTTTTTCAAATTAATGTTTACCAACCTTTTTTACAATTAATGTTTACCAACTTTAATTTAATTCCATTCAATTTTGTGGAGAAAGCATTCAATTTGGTAAACATTTCGAGAGAGAGAGAGAAAGATTCAATTTGGTAAACATTCAATTAATGTTTACCTTCTTTCAGTATATATAGAGAGAGAGATGATCCAATATAATTTAGGCGAGAGAGAGAGAGAGATAGATATTATTAAAAAAATTCGAGAGAGAGAGAGATAGGAGACTTATTATTTTAAATGGTGGGCCCAGGGACAATTTTGTCTTTTTAAGCCAAAATGGCTATAAAACTCATGTTTTTATGAGTGTGGATATAAAACTTCTCCCACTATTTCTTTTGGTTACTTATAAACTTCCCCCTTTAATATTCGATACATTAAATATTCTTTCAATCGCTAATAAGTGTATCATAATTGGCTTATCCAGCATTCACAAAAAAATATACCATTTTTTATTACTACACCACTCTTTATTATTCAATCTTACCATCACTTATTATTTATAAAAAAACTATTTCTATAACTCACAATTTAACATTTATAAAATTCTTTCTCCACTCAAACAACATTCATCAATAATTTTATTAAAACGTGTGTCATCCACAAGGGATACACTTATTGTGGACGGAGTATAAAATAAGTTAATTTTTGAATACATATATAATGAAAAATTGCAATCATTTTTCAAATTCTTTTATAGATTGTTCATTAACTGAAATCTTTAAGTCAATTTTATTCATCTGAACGTAGTTCCATTAGTTAATATAACTTTACAAATTATTTTGTAAGATATTAGTAATTGATCATTACTTGTTCGGGTTTGTTATTGTATATTTTTCTTAATATCTAATACTTAATGCTTTGTATTTTAATATTTATTTATATATGTTTTTTAAGTTATTCATTTCAACGTAATGTGTGTCGATTTGCATCACATGTATGATTGGCTATGATAGCCGTCTGAATTTAATTTCATCTCTCTCACTAACCAATTGATATCATCCCGAGTCCCGACTAACATACTATCATTTCTCATACCATAAAATGTATTCAAATAACAATAATAATGAAGAATAATTGTGGCGACGACACTATTTCTGTTGTTTATTTTAACAAATAAATACATATTTCGGAATTTTCAAATGGCAGTTCTAATAGATAATAGCTTTTTCTAATGGAGTATAAAATCTTCTGGAGCTAAAAGAAAACAGTCATGCATATTTAACTCCTGCTTCCATCAAACTGATCTAAATCCACATAATTTTTTTTTCATCTTAGTCTAACATCACAATTTATTTCATCAGTATCCTCGACCTAATAGTTATCAATTTTTATTATTATTATTTTAAATTTTCATTATTTTTCAGAAATTTTTTATTTTAGTTCTTCCAAACGTTTTTTCTTCGTGCACCCATGAGGACACACTATATACACAAGAGCAATGCCATAATGGGGATTAATCAGAATAAAGATGACAAAATAACAACCACGCTAGAGTTTTCTCCATCTCACAAATAATAGTTTACAAGAAATCCACTCTTATACTGTATGTACAAAACAGTTATAATAGTCATTTATGGGGAATCTAGTTGTAAATTGGGTTCCTATGATTAAAAAATCTCAAATTCGAACTTCAGTAATGTATCTATGGATTTAAATCTATCGCATCTGATATTTCAAGTATGGTTTAATCGTCCTATGTGGTTTGTCAATTATTACACAGAAATATAAAATTACCCAGTGTGCAATGAATATAATGGTTGTGAGTTCATCATAAATTAAAAAAGTTCATTATAATAATACCAAATGTATAACGTCCACTCATAAAATGAAACACGTAAGCAAAAACACATACATAAAAACTAAAAATCAAAATTTTACAAAAATCGAAACTAAAATAGTTGTTTTTTCTGAATGAAAATTCAGTCAAATGAGCAACTAGCAACCGAACGTATTATAATCAAAATGAAGTAGACATAAAATAAATTGAATTTTATTTAAAATGAAATAAAATTTGATGGTATCAAGTTGTACTTGAAAAATAAACAGAGTAAGCCAAAATAAGACAGTCGATTTGGAGATTTGGATTTAATTTTGAACTTTTGCTTTTATCATAAGTAGCAAATGAGTTATAAAAAGAATAAAGAGATCAAAACGCGAAATAACGGAGTAAGGCAGCATTTGGATAGCTTAAAAATTGGATGAAACTTGAAGATCTGCGAAATAAGTAATCACTAGTTATTCGAAGGGGGATCCCGCCCTGTAAATTTGAACGGGGTTGACCAAACAGGTCGCTGTCGCTTTACAGCGCATCACTAACAAACAATAATAATCATAATATTATCCCAAGCTAAACAAACTCCTGTATCCAACTTTCGCGGTGAAGGTTTGTTTTTATTGGGGAGAGTAGAATACCCAATTCTTTTTTATTTTAATATCTGGCCCAGTTTACTGGGGAGAGTGGATTATCCCAATTCTTTATATATATATATATATATATATATCTGGACCATTTCTGACAACCTAGCATGTTAATGTTCTAGACTTAAACTTGTCTTAGATCTCTCTCTCTCTCTCTCGTACTTGGTGCAAGTATTGTGTATTTTATTTGGCGAAGACCAAATTCAAAATTTCACATGGGTTCAACAAAAATCACAATTTATTTGGGCATGTGCTGGTGAGAGAGTGCGCAATTGGTCTTTAATTAGTGGTTGAATGAGAGTTTCTGAAAGAGAAAATTTGTGAAAAGTATGTATTTATTATGGGCCTGTAACAACCACATTCCCATATAAATTATATATTCATGTATATGTATACTTAGTTTAAATGATCCATTCATTAAATACGTTCATTTAATTTCATTATTTTATTCATAAAATATATTCATTTTCTTTTTTTTAGAAACCTTAATTTTACATTTATATCCTAAATCTATCCACTTATTTATGAAAAAATAACTCATGGTCCACTTTTTTACACCACTACTCATTAATATATTCATTTATTGTCTATATGCCTTAACTTTTAATCTATTTATTTTTATCTCTATCACTTTATACTCATTACAATTTATTAAGATCCACGATATCAAAATCAATGAACAAATATGATGGACGGTACTCAGAAAAAATGTTGAACGAGTCACTTGTTCTATTCTCATGTCAGTCTTATGGGGTTCTCACTATTAGGACTATTTGGTACTAATCAATTCGGGAAAATATTTTTTGGTTGATTTTTTTTTAATTTTTTTTTCGGACTAATTACTCGAGTTTACAATGTATGTGGAAATGAATAAGTTTGCATTGATGACCTCTAAAATTCCAAATTCATGATATTAACACCAATTAATTGAATAAATCATTTGTATTTCAAGTTCTTTAATTATTGCATCAAACGTTATATTTTCATTTTTTTTTATATAACAACATGAAGATTAACATTGGAAATACGTACGTACAATCAAGACTGTCTGAAGCAGAAATAGTTTATTATGGTTGCAAAATAATTATTCGTTCAATTCTAGTTATGGGACTAATAAATAGCAAATTAAACCAATTCAAAATTCGTACAGAGGGACAGGTACAGTGACCTAGCACAGTACAGTGCTCTCTCTGTCGATCAATGTATGACCAGAGAAATTGTATAGAACATATATGTCGATCAACATTAGGGGAATTGTTTTACATGATATGTATATATAAATTTATGGTGTGGTGATGGAAATTTATTCGGAAATAAATTTGACAGCTGCATCTTCTTTTTCCTCAATAAAATATGACAAACACTCCTGTGAGCGCGCTCTCACCATGCGCGCTCACATTAAAGTTGTTTTACTACAATATTAATGAGATGATTAAGGATAATTTAGTTTATTAATTATTAATTAGGATGTATTAATTATCAATTATAATTATTATTTTTAGTTAAAATTTATTATTTTCAATTAGGTTTTATTAATTCATTAAAGTTTATTAATTCTAATTAGGATTTATTAATTTCAATTAGTTAAAGTTTATTAATTCATAATTAGAGTTTATTAATTTATAATTAGGGTTTATTAATTCAAAGTTAGGGTTTATTAATTCATAAATAGGGTTTATTATTCAAAATTAGGGTTTATTATTTTCAGTTAGGATTTATTAATTCAAAATTATGGTTTATTATTCAAAATTAGGGTTTATTAATTCTAAAATTAGGGTTTATTAATTCAAAATTATGGTTTATTAATTCAAAATTAGGGTTTATTAATTCAAAATTAGGGTTTATTATTCACAATTAGAGTTTATTAATTATTAATTCAAAATTAAGATATATTAATTCAAAATTATTATTTATTAATTTATAATTAAAGTTTATTAAATTAATTAATTTTAATTAGAATTAATTTAAACTAATTAATTAATTAATTAGGATTACTTAATTAACTAATTAATTAGGATTAATTAATTAACTAATTAGAGGTGATCTCACTGTGCGCGGGCGCACACAGGAGACCACCTCATAAAATATACTGTACCTTCGGTAAGTGCAGATAGAAAGATATTTCGTATTTTTTCCCCGAAAATATTTAAGAAAAGAAAAACAGTGTCGTGTAGATAGAAAGACACATCATATTTCTGCTTATTTTTCTAAAAAGTATAAGGATAAAATACAAAATTTTACATGTTGGCATAACTTATAAGTGTCAAGTGTGTCTATGAGATTATGGTGATTCTATTCATAGCCCCCATTTTACTCACTATAACCCTTTATATAAAATAATAATAATAAATAATTATGAATTACTATTTTACCCTATAGCTTCCATTTAAAGTAAGAAAAAACGTATGCATACAATTCCTGAAATCTGGAGAAGAAGGAAAAAAAACGCAGACATTTGAATTGAGCAAGATAAACTCTAACAAAAAATCAATCAGTATAGTCCCCATTTTTATATATAAAAAACGTATTAATCTTATAATTGAAATTCATATGATAACCAAATCAATATCACCATAACAAGAGTGAAATTATAGTAACCATCAACGCATAAATTCGTCGAACTTGGAATTAAATGATCCTCAAATTGTTTTTGGGGGAGGGGTGCGAGCGACATAATTGAACCATAATGAAAACAAGATTTGTTTACTGCTCCAAATTAAATTTATTCACGAAACTAATTGTTTATCCTTATGAATACACATATATGAAACTTTAACAGAAGACATGAAATTCACGCAATCCGTTTCTTTTCCTTTGTTTTATGTCCTAGACTAGGGATGTCAATGGGTATGTTTTACCCGTACCGATCCGGAACCGTTCAAAATCCATTAAATTTTAAGCGGTGGTTCGGTTCGATTTTGTTCCGATCCGCTTTAGACCCGGATCGCTTAGATCCATAGTTTGATGGTCCGTCCGATCCGGATCGGTTCTTGTTCTGTAACCAATACTTATTTATTAGTTACGTCCGAGTAAAACCCGTCTATTGACAAACCTAAGTTTAAATAGGCTTATCAATGAACTAGTTTTATCCATATCGATTCAAAATCATTCATAACACATTAAATTATAAAGCAACGGTTTCGGTTCTCGTTCTGATTGTTGTCTGGTTCTATACCCGCTCAGATCCGGACCGCTTAAGACTCATAGTTGATGGTCCGGGTCCGATCGAGATCCAATGTCTAATGGGTAGGTTCAAGAATCAGAACCATTACTTATTTATTGGTTCTGGTCCGGGTAAAACCCACCCATTGACATCCATTCCTATGACTATCGTGAATCCATAGCCCACTTAATTAATACATCAAGAACTCTAAAATGAATTGCACAAATAGGATTAATTGAGCGCAACTTTTAGATTTTCAAGAAGCTGACATTTTTTCCTAAACTCCAGTGTAATTTTATTTCTTAATATAGTTGGAGCTACGATGATGGAATTATTATTTGTGAGAAATTTTTTTGGAGGCTGTAGGGGTAAAATAATAAATTTATAATTATTTGTTATTATTATTTTATATAGGGGGTTATATTGAGTAAAATGGGGACTATGAATAGAATCACCCATGAGATTAACATAAATGTAGGGCGAAAATTTGTGTGTGGACGTCCACCAATCTTAACAAATAATTAATTAGAGATTAATTATAACATATTAATCCATATTAAAAATTTAATTAAATTATAATTATAGCTAATTATTTGATCGTTTGCTGAGACTGTCGGCACAAGAGATTCCTCTAAGCATTGCAAGGTTTTAGTCATGAGCCATCATGACAAATTTAAAAATATTTTCAAAATCATTTTCCAACCCAAAGTCCGGATCTGAAATGAAGCTTAAATGTAAGTTACAAAATACTTCATCCATCCGTGTATTAAATTAGTGTATGACAAAAAATTCAATACATTTTTAGTATAAGTTTTTTCTTCGTATAAACTAATAATAATACAGTCCAAAATATATGAAATTTAATTTTTTGCAAAACTGTCCTCCGTCTGCCTTATTTCCTCGTTATAGGTCACTGTCAAAATATAATTAATGTGACATTTTCAACATATAAAGTCGGCATATGTAGATAGATAGCAATAGTGACCGCTAATTTACAGTAGGGCATAATTAGTTTGTGCTATGTTTGCATTAATTATTGTTTCGTACTAAATGTTATCGATTAAATTGTTCAATCATTGATTTGTAGCATTAGAACTACTTTATTATTACATATTTACATATAGCTGCAATTTTCCCATAGCCCCAAAATACGATGATTATAGTTGGAATATATGCTGTACTACTTTAATGTTACCAAAATACAGCCGAGAAATTTTCACATAAATTACAATGGGGTGGTCTCCTATGTGCGCATCAATTAATATTAAATTAACTCTAATTAAAATTAATTAACTTAATAAAATTTAATTATAAATTAATAAATAATAATTATGAATTAATAAATCATAATCATGAATTATTAAACCCCAATTATGAATTAATAAACTCTAATCATGAATTAATAAATATTAATTTCGAATTATTAAATCCTAATTAGAATTAATAAACCCTAATTTTGAATAATAAACCATAATTGGAATTAATAAACCCAAATTTTAAAATAATAAACCTTAATTTTGAAATAATAAACAATAATCATGAATTAATAAACCTTAATTATGAATTAAGAAATTCTAATTTTGAATTAATAAATTATAATTAAAAATTAATAAATTTAATTATAAATTAATGAAATCTAATTATTTTTACTCATCATAATTAATATATAATTATTTTAACAAAACAACCAAGTTTTTGTCCATTCCAATTCAGCCCCCACCCAATGCCTGCATAAAGTTATTGGATTTACTGTTCATGAAAGTTTTGAAGGTCAATACTAACCATATGTAATTAATTTGGTTTCATCACTCAAAAAACAATTATAGTTTTATACTAATATTGTACGGATTAAACTATATGTGTAATATACTACTAAGCATAAAAAAATTCACGAAAAAACTCGTAGCAATGTAATTTCATTATTTACATTGTTATTTATTCGTCAACAATATTTATTGAAAAAGAACAGCAATGCTAGAAATCAAAATCTATATATTTCGTCCTCTAACGCGAAACATATATAATTGTTTCCTAAATTTGAGTAAGTTATACCTTTATTAATTCGTTATTTAGAAATCATAAAATGTCAAGAGTTCTAACTCTGCACGTATGAGAAAATTGTGATGTACTCCAATGACGAATATTAAGTGATGATTTCTGTCATGATTAGTATAGAAAAAATGATGATTATTTAATGACATTCATACTATATACAGATGTGTAATTTTATTATATCAATTTTTGTTAAATAAGATACGATACTAGATTAGATACAAAATTTATAGATTATAAAGTGTTAAACGAGATTTTAACCAAATCCAACTCCATTTGAATAAAATAAAATACTTAAAAATAAATACAAATAAATTATGGTGAACAGTCTCAACTACTTTAACTGTATTCTACACTCCATTTCTCTCATTCTCATCCCCAGCAAAATCCTGCAATTCTTCCAACCTACTTCACCACATTTCCCCCCTCCATTTTTTTTGTTGATCGTCACCTGCTGCACGAATTAATGTTGAATCATCACCCGAAAAAACAAGAAACAAAAAGCAAAAACAAAAAATTCATTTACACAGAGCGAGAGCGAGAGAGAGAGATGGAGGTTGTTAGAGAAGAAATTAAATGCATCGCATTCAAGGACCTCCTTCCAGCCTCCAAAGTCGTTGCAGATTGACCCAAAAATGTAAGCCACTCACTTTTTCCAGACATTTGAAAACATTTTTCAAATCCTCTGCTTCTGGGTGCCCCAGGAAAAGTGGAAGAATGTTTTCAAGGAACACATTATGTGATGGCAGCACTAGTGGTGACGAGGAGGGGCTTGTTCTGCCTCTTTGCAGAGGTCGCCGACGTACGATCGTGCGCGAACCGCCCTTTATCATAACGCTGCTGGGAGCTGGCGTTGGTAGAATCAGTAGCGATGAGCAGAAGCAGGTTTTGGATAAAATGGTTGCTGCTGTTGATGAAGATGTGGAGGGGATTCTCAGAAGAGTTAGGCAGAGATTTGATGCGTAAGTGAAAGTGTTGTTTCGCCTGAATACATAACTATTGTATAGATTATTATCCACACAAAGAGTAAAATAGTAGAATTAAAAACTTGAAGAATATCAAAGTAATTTT
The DNA here is from genome assembly GCA_036937905.1 of Salvia rosmarinus. Classification (NCBI taxonomy): domain Eukaryota; kingdom Viridiplantae; phylum Streptophyta; class Magnoliopsida; order Lamiales; family Lamiaceae; genus Salvia; species Salvia rosmarinus. The sequence continues at coordinate 100,921,515 of CM072816.1, forward strand.
TATACAGATTAAAATTATAATCTGTAGATGTCAAGTATGACGAAAAATATTCACTATAAAATGTAAACTTTACAAAAAACTTATTACTTTATCAGAAGATAAAATCGGACACGTTGAGTTGAAATCTAACTATGAAAAAATATGAAAATACTAAAGATTTCCTCACACAACTCGTAATATTATGAAAACAGACTCAACGATAGAAACAGATCTTCAGATAAATTTTCAAGGATTGCATATCTTATGCTGTCGATTTACCTTTTCTTATATAGGAGTTTAGAGACCTTCGACTGCACATGTTAGACTACGTTCTAACCTACAAGGATGTAAGTTAGTCATAGCAGTTAGTCGTTCAACTTGCTCCTGAAAAATAGGAATCGAATAGCTGACTTCTTTCATCATTTATCTTTTTTGATCTGATTCTCATGTTCTTCGGTCCATCGCATCCAACTAACATAAGTAACATGCACACACCAAAGAAAAGAAAAGATAAAACCCTAAAATAACTAACTTCATATAATGAGGATATTCGATCAGAGTTAAACCAAAGTAAAGGATTTATCGAGCTTGTATTTCATTATGAGAAAAATGTTTAATGATTATGCATGCTACCTGTTTGTTAAATTGCCTCTGCGAGTTTAGTATACTGCATTTGTAAGGGTGCAAGTTTCCTTCTCTCTCTCTCTCTCTCCTGTGTTTGCTTGTTTAAAATTCTGCTGTTCTTATTTGCAGCGTGGGACTTGAAATTCCAAAGTCGAGGTTCGATTTGCGAATCTGAAGGTGGATGCTTTTAGTCCATGTCGGAAGCAGAGCTCTGCCGACCATCCCTAATTTCATTTTTGACATGACTGAGGTAAATATTTGGAGATCAAAATCCAATATAGCTAAGTGGATTCTATTTCCGAATTAAGTTGACTTGTTCAATGGAAATGTGGCATGGAAAATAGGCTTTCTTGAGACAGCTCAGGATCTTCTCTGGTGGAAGACAAAAACTTCCTATCCTAAACAGTATAAATGGCATCATACGACCTTCAACTTATAGCGCGACCTTAAGTAAAAAATAGACACGTAAATAATTAATTGTCAATGTCACGAGTGAGGTTGTTGTTTAGGTTAACTCTGCTTCTAGGCCCTCCGAGCTCTGGAAAGACAACATTTCGTTTGGCTCTTGCAGGTCGCCTTGCACCAAGTTTGCAGGTAACATGCAGTGTTATTTTGTGTTGCAGTGTTTGTGATATTGCATTGGTCACATCCAGTTCATTTCAAATGGTTCATCTACTTTTGAAGATGTCAGGGAAAGTTACGTATAACGGACACAGTCTAGAAGAGTTTACTCCGCAGAGGACTTCAGCATATGCAAGTCAGCAGGATTTACGCATTTCCGAGATGACAGTACTTGAATTTGCAGGATCTTGTCAGGGTGCCGGATACAAGCATGGTAACATCAACTACACATTCAATTTGGCATTTTTAGGCAGTCTTTCTTGCATGTTTCTGATTCTTCATTTGAATTTGTTGTAACCATTGGCTCGTAAAATTCTCATGGAACTTTTAGAAGAGAAAAAATTGCTAAAATTCACCCGGATCCGCTGGCTAGGGATGTCTACCTATTGCACCTTATTAAAATACTTAGTTTGCTCCTAGGCAGTAGTTTTGGGCAACAGAAGCGTACTTGTGTAATACGTCAAGAAGGTGCGTCACTAAATCCTTAATCTTCTTACTTCTGAGATAAGTAGGCCTTATATTTAATACTTTAGTTTGGTAGTCAGTTTCAATTTCTTGAATCTAAGCAGACTCAAATGTTTTGCAATTTTTCCTTTTCTTATGAATTATCTGAAACACATCTTGTACCTATTACATATAAGTTCTTTTGTTTATCGAGGATCATAGCTTGTGTAGTAGGAATACATTCCTTTGTTTGGTTCTAAACTATATATAAAGATTTTAGGATTGGATATTTGTGCTGATACATTGGTGGGAGATGAAATACTCAAAGGAATATCTGGAGGGCAAAAAAAGCGGCTTACAACGGGTACTTACTCTTACTAGCCATGATGAGCTCAATTTGCTGCTGCAGAATATCTCAGCACCTGTGGCAAAGTTTGTAGAAGATTTTCAATCCTTTCACGTTGGCAATTCGTTGGCTCCCATTTGATAAAAATTAAACTTGTCTTAGATCTCTCTCTCTCACTTGGGGCAAGTATTGTGTATTTTATTTGGCGAAGACCAAATCAAAATTTCACATGGGTTCAACAAAAATCTCAATTTATTTGGGCATGTGCTGGTGTGAGAGTGTGCAATTGGTCTTTAATTAGTGTTTGAATGTGAGTTTCTGAAAGCGAAAATTTGTGAAAACTATGTATTTATTATGGGCCTGTAACAACCACATTCCTATATAAATTATATATTCACGTATATGTATATTTAGTTTAAATGATCCGTTCATTAAATATGTTCATTTAATTTCATTGTTCTATTCATAAAAAATATTCATTTTCTTTTTTTTGGAAACGTTAATTTCATATTTTTATTCTAAATCTACCAACTTATTTATAAAAAAATCACTCATGGTCCACTTTTTTACACCATTACCTATTAATATATTCATTTATTATCCATATAGCTTATCTTTTAATCTCATTATTCATTAATCTACTTATTTATTATCTCTATCACTTTATACTCATTACAATTTATTAAAATCTATGCTACCAAAATCAATGAATAAATATGATGAACGTAGAGAGTATGTACGTGTGATTGTCATGTGAGTTCTGATTTAAATGTCCATAAAAACTGTTGAACGAGTCACTTGTTCTATTCCCATGTCAGTCTTATGGGGTTCTCACTATTATGAGTATTTGGTACTAATCAATTCGGGGTAAATATTTTTTAGGTTGATTATTTTTTAATTCTGATTTCTAATTTTTATTTTCGGACTAATTGCTCGAGTTTACGATGTGTGTGGAAATGAATAAGTTTGCATTGATGACCTCTAAAATACCAAATTCATGATATTAACACCAATTAATTTTTTAGAAGAGGAAAAGAAATTATCACGTGTCAGATTTTGGTGTGATCACGTATTCATAATGTGTGGTCTGGATTGATACTATATATTATTTGGGGATCAAGTACTATGAGAATCTAATCACACACATATATATATATATATATATATATATATATATATATATATATATAAGATGGATCGATAAGGAAATGAGAATGCATCTAGACATTTGATTGGTTGGATCAATAGTTGAGATTTAATTTCGGTTGTGCTACAGTTTTATGTTTTGTGTGCTACGCGGATTACTGTGCGACACTAGAACTCTTCTTGTGCTACGCTGCAATGAAAGATGTGCTAAACTAATATTTTTAGCATATGTGCTACGAAAAGATGAAATATGTGTTAAACTAACATGTGCAACATAGTAATTTAATTATGAAAGATATGTTGACACAAATATGAAAGATATGTTATTTTCTTACATATCTATTCATATTTCTATATTTATTTTCATTCTCACAATGAACTATCATATATATATATATATATATATATATATATAGTTTGTTTGAAGTTCAAATTCAAAAGATGTGAACCATTCTTATCCTAAAACTAAGAACCAAATGAAAAGCAACAAACAAATCGAGAAGGAACTTGGTGTACGCAATGTACAAAGCGATGGCGAAGAGTATGTTATTTTCATTATTCGTTGATGAATTTTGAGAAACTTAATGAATTCAACAATTATGACATGTATTCCTTGAAATTTTCATACTAAACGACATGGGCAACAACGAGTTCGTAATCCACATGGGATACAAAAATTGTTTTATTTTTATAATGGATTAAGATATATTATGAACTTTCCCAAATTGACCGGTCATATGAAAGGCGAAGAGCGTTTTTGATTTGATTCATCAACTTTCATCAAATTGACATGGTGAATGTTGATCATTTTAAATAATTTTTCATCCAATGCTTTAAATTAATTTTATTGTATGCGGTTTTCTATCCGATTTATGATAACGACGTGTATTATGCACTGTTGTTCGATACAAGAAAGGAGAAGATATTCATATTGGATAGCACACTTGATGACATTCGGAAAGGATTTGCAAAATATGATCGGTTGGCATGTGATATTGTATATATATATATATAAATATATATATATTTGTATTCATGGATCAAATGCATATTATTTTGCAATTGTTTTGTATGTTGATTAATTTGACTAATTGGATAATTTGTTTGCATTTTTGAGAAATGAGAACTAATCTTGAGCAGTTGATTTTCTTCCATCATGTGGTCAACATAGATTTGTACTCCATAATTATGGTATATTATTGTATGTATGCGTTATTGTTCATTTATCTTGATTGAGGTTAACATGGTGAAAGTAATTTACTTTTTTTTTATCGGAGATGTGTAATCCGAGGTTTAACGTAAATCTTATTTTGTTGGGATGAATAATGTTAAATCCACGTATCTTGTTATTGACTTTCTGACATTACATACATTAATGCGGTTTTTGTTTTCATCGGCATAGAATGAATAATGTAAACTTTTGGCCACTCAATTTTACATAAATTTGATTTTATTTTCCATTATTATGATTGTGATAAATGTGTTTTTATCTCATGTTAATATGTTCAGGCTATATTTAATATGGTAATAATTAATAATATTTATTGTAATAGATATACTTATTTATGGAATTAATCTTTTCGTATTTTTTTTTAAAAAATCGTCTATATTTTCTAGCTATGTGTATAATATGTTCCACTTTTGTTGCGTTTATTAATGAGGAATAAGTTTATGAACATTTGTTGGATGCAACATTTGTGCATTATATGCACAAAAGTATTTATGTACACGTTGAAAATTATTGTCACAATATATTCGAAAATTAATGATAAAAAAACATCTTCAAATTTGTTCACAAACATAAATATATATCGTGTGTATTAAACAAGTACCAAAAGAATTGTAGAAATCAAATTACATTATAAAACATAATTTAAATAATGATGTTATGCATAAATACTTATAATTTATGCATAATAGACTACCATATTTGTTCAATTTCAATGGCCTTATCTTTGTCCTTACCGAGCACTATCAATACATTTTATCTTTCAAATCCGGATATAAGCGATGCATAAGTACTTACGAGTTATGCACTTTGCACAATTTCATCAAACACACACAACAAACCTTTTCTCGTGAACAACTTGCAATATCTTGTCAATTTAATTCCACAAAATATTTTGTTTATGTGCACACTATTGCAATGTTTGTGCATGATCTAAATCGTTGAGCCTTCATGGAATTATTGAGTGTAGATACAAATCTACCGATTAGAATCACTATTCAAATAAAGACCAAAGAAACTATTTTGGCTCTCCGATGAAGATGTTGTTACGAGCGCACCACTCATACTTATGTCACGAAAATATCTTTGGAATCCAAGATTATGCAAATTGAACATCACAATTAATTGAATTGTTGATATTTTAAATTAATTTAACTTCATGAACAAATTAACATTTAAGATGGATGTGGAATCACATTAAACATAAAGCCATTACAATTCTCACGTTTCCATTTAAAGTTATCCAACAACATTTGAGCATAATTCTTGAATGACATATATGCCTCTTGCTCGGACCAATGTTGGCTTTATACCTTTCTCAATGAACATCGATGCATATGAACATACATCGTGCACATAGAATCATGCACATCAACGAAACAAATGCAACTATATGCACAAGATTAAACGATAATACAAATTTATCCAAAAAACTACACCTAAACAAAATTACGAGATCTAATGAATCTTCGTGTCTCAACATATGATGCATAAGCATCATAGAATTTTAGGGATTGAGTTCATCGAGACCGCGATACTTCATTTTGAAATCAAAACTACAATAATTATGGATAGAAAAGTTATTGAACAATGTAATCATGGAAACTTAACATTAAATATATATATTACTATCATGCCCTAATTATTAATTAATTGATGATTGCCTATTAAATATAATGTAAGATGCTTTGACTTATTTTTTTATTATTAGCCGTTAGATTAGGGAATGTAAGGTATAGATTGGTTCTCATTTCTCATCTTAGGGTGGTTCTTCTATATAACCAACCCCTATATATATATATATATATATATATATATATATTTGTATCAATAATACCCGCAATGCCAATAATATAAACCACACGAGTAGCACGATGCACCTATTTTAGTGGTAAACTCCCTATGTTTATATATATATAGTTATATAAAACATCAATGATATTAGTATAAACCACAATTGAAAAATCAGGTGTGAAAGATTCTATGACCCACAATGTTCGTGTAAAAGATTCTATGACCACATGTTCAAACCACAAGCACACACGATGCGTAAATTACACTTGAAAAACCACAGTGCATATAAATCACATTTGGAAAACCACAGAACAAGTTCAAATCCATAAAGGTTTTTGGTAGGATTCAAACCTATAACTTCTCGAACATAGGAATCCACCTTAATCATTGGACTGTCACTAGTAGAGTTGGCAAAGTAGCGGATCAGACCGGCCCCGAGTCCGTCAGGTTTTTATATGTTTTTGGGTCGGCCCGGCTCACCCGAAATTTTTTGGACCTAAAAATATGAAGCTCAAATCAATCTCGGATGAGCTTTCGGGGGCGAGCGAACTTTGTTAAGATTTTTTTTAATATATCAAATTAATATTTTAAAATTCAAAAAAATAAATAAATTAAATATATAATTAAAATCTCATAACTCTTTAATTTAAATAAAGAATTAGTGATAAGAACGTATTGAGCTTATTATTCTTATGATAATGTTTCTTGTACATCTTGATATATTTATGTATTCATACGATGATATCGTAATGCAATATAATTTTAATTCTTTAATTTAAGGAGAAAAAATAGTAATTACAAATAAAAGGTAAATGATATTATTAAACGTCAATCCCACTTATACGCCTAAAATAATAAAAAATAATAATTAATTATACAGTATATATTTAAGATCAATGATTCAAAATAGTTTTTATATATTATAAGGTTATTAATCATCAGCCTATATATTTTTGGAGATCATTTCTTTAGGAATTATTTTTGAATGATTTATGATGTTATTATTTTTTTCAAATTTTTGATGTGTTACAATTCAAAAAACTATTTTCCTAATCAGTATGTGAATTTGTAAGTAAACTTTACGATAAAAAATAAATAATTATATAAAATATAATTAATATTATTACAAAATTATAGATATATATATATATATATATATTAAATAATATTATAAATATGTATATTTAATAGAATATCGGAGGTGGACTGTTTTAGTCTGAAACCCCGGATTTTTTTGGCTCGAAGTCCTGTAGATCCGAGGGATTTTTCAAGCGGGCTTTTTAGGCCCGATTTTTTTTCGGATCTTTAATTTTTTAAGCCCAAACCAACCCAAACCCCAGATACTTTGGGCAGACTTTTCGGACCGGATTCATTTTGTCGGCTCTAGTCATTAGGGGACAAAAAAATAATTTTATACTATGTAAAACAAGAAGTTGAAGAAAGTTCAAGAAATATCAGACTACGATCCCTTATACCAAACGAAGTTTTTAAGTCATATACCCAAAATTAAAACGTGCAGAAAATGTAAATTTAAGCTTGATATATTTAGAGCTTAACATTCCCGCCAGCAACCACTGCTATAAAATCCAATCATGAACTTCCGCCGCTGTCTAGCCACCGCTGCCCACCACCGCGGACATCTCTCCGACCAACCAATCTTTTCAATCCCCGTCCCGCCACTTCTAAAGCGGAACCATCCAAACTCACCAACTCTGCCGGCCCCTCTAAACCCTAACGCCGGCGGCCTAACCTCCGCCCGCATTTCCGAACTCCTCCTCAATCCGGCCCTCCAACCCGGCCCCGACCTCGAAGAGGCCCTCACCGCGGCGGAAATCAACCCAACTCCAACTCTTCTACTCGGAATCTTCAAACATTTTGATTCCAGTCCGAAACCCCTGTTCACGCTCTTTAGTTGGGCCCGGAAGCGGCCCGGTTACATATTCTCCTGGGACGTTTTCCATGCAATGGTTGATTCTCTATGCAAAGCCCGAGAGTTCGACTCAGCTTGGTGCATTATACTTGATCAGATTAAAGGAGATCCTAGCGAAAGACCTATTTTGGATACTTATGTTATCATGATTAGGAGATATGCACGCGCAGGTAATACTTCATTTGATTGAGTCACATAATTTTGAAAACTCGTTGTAATAATTCACGCCTGCTTTCTTGCTAAAGGATAGTGCCTGCCAGGTGTTTGTGAAATTGATTGTAGTTCTATTTCTCTGTTTCTGTATCTAATCGTTCAAGCTTAGTTACTCTGTGTGTGTGTGTTACCGCCTGCTTTCTTGCTGCATGATTCTGTCTGCCAGTGTTTGTAAAATTGATTTCAGTTCTATTTCTCTGTTTTTGTATCTAATGGTGTCAAGCTTAGTTACTCTGTTTGTGTGTGCCGTTGCTTGTGAAGAGTCCTTGGAGTTATGCCTATTATTTTGTCTAATGTGTTTTTACTGTTTTTTTGGTGTGTAATCTTGCTTCATGTTTCGCATACAGGGTTTCCATTTGCAGCCATTCGAACATATGAATATGTATGCAGTTTGAATCTGTTTCATGATTCAAACGCAGAAAAGAATCTGTTAGAGACTCTGTTGGACTCTTTGTGCAAAGAAAGGCATGTTAGGATAGCTTCAAAGTATTTGGATACGCGCCTAGAGAAAGATCCGAGCTGGTCGCCATCCGTGAGGATATACAACATACTTCTCAATGGATGGCTCCGTATAGGAAAGGTTAAACGTGCTGAGCGCCTCCGTGAGCAGATGAAGAAAGCGGGTGTCAGACCGAATGTGGTCACGTATGGGACCCTGGTCGAAGGGTTGTGTCAAATGCGTTGTCCTGACATGGCAATGGAATTAGTTAATGAGATGAGGAAGGAACGAGTTGAGCCCAATGCAATTGTGTATAACCCGATAATTGATGCATTGGGAGAAGCTGGCAGGTTGAAGGAGGCACTGGGAATGCTGGAGAGGTTCTCGATTTTGGAAGCGGGCCCTACTCTATCCACGTATAACTCGTTGGTGAAGGGCTTTTGCAAAGCGGGGGATCTGGTAGGGGCTAGCAAGGTGCTTAAGACGATGATGGGGGATGGATGTTTGCCCACTACTACGACGTATGGTTATTTCTTCAAGTACTTCTCGAAGGTGGGGAAGATTGACGTGGCGTTGGACCTCTATAATCATATGATCAAATCGGGCTATGAATTAGATCGGTTTACATATCATTTGCTGGTGAAAATGTTGTGCAGGGACGAGCGGTTGGACCTTGCTACGCAGATTATCAAGGAAATGAGAGGTAGAGGAATTGATTTGGACTTGGCTGCTAGCACCATGCTCATCCATTTACAATGGAAGTTGCAGAGATATGACGAGGCTGTGGCTGAGTTTGTGGACATGTTCCGTAGGGGCATTGTTCCTCAGCATCTTACGTATCAGAGATTGACCGATGATTTGGAGAGGCGGGGGATGACTAAAACGGCGCATAAGCTTCATGATCTGATGGCATCTGTTCCTCACTCGACAAAACTGCCTAACACGTACAAGGGATCAAGAATCTCACAGGAAAGGAAAGTGTCCATCATGAAGAGAGCTGAGTCTATGTCTGAGATCTTGAAGACGTGTAAAAGCCCGAGCGAGCTTGTCAAGAACAGTTACCAACCGGAGAGCTCTGTGCTGAGTGCGCAGAGGTTAATCGACCGTATTCAGAGAAAGGCCGGGTAGAGAGGTAGGGCAACATTATTCGCCATACTCGAATTCTAATCATTTATCAAATATGACTATTATTCAAAAATGTGTAAGTATTCGATGGAACCTGCACGTGAATCAAACTGGAAATGCAGTCCTCCTCAACATGAAAGGAGAAGAAGTTTGCTGTTTGATCGCCATTTTCTTTGGCGAGAAATGTTGTATTTGGGGATTCCAGAATTTGGATATTATGATCAGTCGAAGTTATTTTACCAGGAAATAATATAAAGGTAAGATCTTGGCAATTCAAGTTGCAATATTCTTCTTTTAAAGTTTTAATTCCCTATATATCAAACTCCATCCCTTTTGTAAAATTGTCTAATTTAAGTTCTTCAGCAGAAGTCAGACACATCAGACGTCATTCAAGAATACCATCTATCTAAATGCAGCTGATGATAAAAAACTCTAATAAAATGAGCAACATTTGATGATTGGAGGCAATTTGTGAAAGAAAAATCTGAGGCAAAAAAAAGCAGCTAGGTAGATATGATGATGGTATAAAAAGCAGATGTGACTGTGTGTGTATCAACCCTTGCAGCTTATGAATATTGATTACTCTTCAAATGTGTGTGTTTGTATTCTTGGGAGATAAAATGTGGAAATTATCATATAGAATCATATAATTATGATGAGTTATAATTCAATTTGAAGTTTAGTGAAGTGGGCGTTCGTTTAGATTGGACCACAAGGATCAGGAAGTATCACTTTTTTTGGCTGAGTTAAGGATTTTATTAATTCATTATTGAGATGAGATCACTAATTATGTACTGGTACAGGGCTGGGCCCATTTTATCATCATCCGCATGTTTCATAATTGCATCAAGACATTAGGAACACTCATTTCTATATTATATCATCACAACATAAAATGAGGCTCATTTATTTTTTTTTTTTTTGTTGTAGAGGTTAAATCTAATCTTTGTTTGGAGTATCGAATAATTTTATTTTATTTTTGATCTCCAGTTAGTTGAGAATGAGAAGTCATGAGCTCTAAAGAGAGAAAATTGATCTAATGATTAATAGGGTGTTTGACTAAGTTTATTTTAAAGAGCTTATAGTTCTAAAAGCTTATATTTCAAGAGTTATAACATGTTAAATTGTTTGGATAATTTAACTTAGCTAGAGAGATAATCGTGAGTTAGCGAGAAAATTGAAGAGATGTTAAGTTGATAGATTTATGTTTGAAATAACGACTCATAATAAGATTATTTTGGTAAATTTCTTGTTGTTTATAAGTTTATGAATAAAAAATTGAGATTGAATAACTTATTTTTGGTGAATTTACAAGTTATTGGAATTTGTTTTCATAGCTTATGATTTATGAGCTGTTTAAGAGCTTATTTTGTCAATCACTTATAACTTCTAAAACAATATGTAAACTAATTTGAAAAACGAATAAACTCAACCAAACATCCTCTAATTTGTCAACTTGGGATGGGCGTTGCCCATTGATTAGCTATAAGCAAGTGTAAATCGAACAAGGTATTGATGCTCTGAATATTTGATCGTCGCATGTGAATACGTGTGATTCCGAACAAATAAACTTTGAGTTCTTCGCATATAAAATTCATGGAATGTAGTAATGTTAGCAAGCCCTACTACCATATCCACATTCACGTTCAAGAATAGCGGATGAGATCATCATTGTTCCACAATTTTTCTTTTTTTTTTTAATTTAATACATAAATTTTAAAGGTCGCGTCACGATTGACTCGAACCCGAGACCTTTGGCCTCGGGTATTAACCACTCTACCTGTAATATCCCTAAGTTTTAAAGTCTAATTACGATAATTAAAATTCGTAAATAAGGGTTTCGCCGCGATAATTGAATTAGTAATTTATCGAATATTGATTTCGACTAATTATGATATAATGAATTCTTATATCATGTTCACTAATGATTAGTGAATCAAGGAATATAGTTATATAAATTCTTTCGGCAGTAATATTTTAACGTCGATTGAATATCGATAGTTAATATTACGTAAATTTTTCTAAGTGACAAAGCTTAGAATTAGATTCCCTTATTAATGAAATGAATTAATAAAGTCATTACGACTTTATTACGAACTTCTTGAGATGATTCGATTATTAACGTTTCGAGACGTTTCGAACGTCAACGTTTAGAGACGAATCGAAAAATAAGTCAAATGATCAAGGAATTATAATATTTAAATTTCTATGATTATTTTATGTAATAAGAGCATTATTTATCATTAAAATAGTGCTAGAGAATGAAGGAATAATTTTTGGAATAAAGTAGTAATTTTCGAAAACCCTAATTTCGAAAATTAGGGTTTTGACACATGAATCATTTTAATTATTTTTCCTATAATTTGATTTATCATCTAAGACATATATTATGCTATATAACTATTAATAGCAAGAAAATCAAATGTTGGACACTTATACTACAAAGTGCCGTGAACAATTGTAACAATAGGATTTAATGAATGAACTTTTCTATCTTTCCATCATTTGTGAAATAGTGTGATATAATTACACACAAATCAAGATCATTAATTAGATGAATCAAGTGAGATGCTTTGTGAAGAGTAATAGCCGTGTATTTTGTTGACTAAATAGGTTGGAAGATTTTTCAAAACTCTTTGTTGATGGATTGCTTGCATTTGTAAGTGTGTAGGATATTTATATCTAGTATAAGACAAATTAAAAACTCATCCTTGTGTGCTTAAGAGAGAGAAAGCCAACGTATATATAGATCAAAAGTAGGATTTATTTTGTTTCATTCAATAAAATTGTGTAAGATGTATTTACTATGCTAAGTGATGACATACTATAGTGATGATATATTATGAGTGTGTGTGTGTTGGCCTAGTGGTAGAGTGGTTAATGCCCGAGGCCAAAGGTCTCGGGTTCGAGTCCACCGTGACACAGCCTTTAAAATTTCTGTATTAATTGACCAAAAAAAAAAGATATATTATTAGTGAGTCATCAACTAAAAGGCTTGCAAATTTCATGAGATGACCGAGAGGTGTAAGAATCATTAAGTGTATTAGTCATCTTATTCCTTAATTTAGCTTTAGTGCATAAGTAATAAGATAAAACAAAACAACACATTTCTCTTCCCAAACCTCTTACTGCCGTGAACCTTTGAGAGGAGAGAAAGTGTGTATTCTTATTTTACTTCACCCAAACATTGATACAAAAAAACCTTGACACCAAAAATCAAACCCGGTAAAAAGGTTAGGAATCGAACAAGCTTTATATATACGTTAAAATTTTCGATTTCCAACCGTTAGATTTTAATATATATATATATATATATATATATATATATATATATATATATATGTATAAATGCTACAACTATGAGAAATTGGTTATCATGTTTTGTTGTTCATTAATTATGTTTAGCATCATGTATATGATTCATATATGGTGATTTAATTACAAGTTAATTATGTTATGAAATTACTAGTGATGACCGAATTTTTTTTATGATCATTTGATGATGGATTTATGATATATGATAGCAAAGGAACTCATTGTGATTTATTAGAAATTTTTAGAAATCATATGTAATGTTTATGATATTACCGAAAATATTTGAAATTCTTATGTTAATGTACAAACTATGTTTAAGTGATATTATAGCATATTATTGATCTAGAGCCTTAATTAAGTGCTATGTGAATTTATTAGATTTTTAAAAGAATGTATGTTCATATATTTGAAAATTTTCGAGAGGTATAAGGTATGATACATTGATGTATGAGTTGAAATTGTTGGATATTATGATGTATTAGTGATATATGATAATGATTAGGTATTGTGAGAATTTATAAGAATTTTTGGAAGAAGTTTGAGAAATTTTTGTAAGAGGGCCGAGAGCTAAGTCTAAGGATTTAGGGTTCTAAATTCATGTTATCAAGAAAAACCATATATTATATGCTTAGAAAATATTTTAGACCTATTAAGAATTTATGGGATTTTAGAAACATAGTATACTATGTTTACGGCAAAACGTTATATTAAATGATATTAGATATGAAAAATAATATGTAATGTGCAAGTTAGATCACATTTCAGTAAAATATTGATCATGTTTGTTGATTAACGTGAAAAATCGAGAATTAGGGTTATTTGATAAGAAATCGATTGGAAATCGATTTATATGGAAATTGATTATCAAATATGTGAATAATTCGAAAAATATGTTAAGAAAAGTAAAAAACGTTGACTTAAGTTTAAATGTATGAAATACGTTAGTATGTGATCAATGTTGTGATATACGTTGAATAAGTACACTAATACGTGTAAAACGTATTAAAATTTTAAGAATATCTCTTTTGAGAGAAAATATTTCATAATTGAAATCATTTTATCGAAAGACGTTAGTATGAGTTCGACGTTTAACCTAATTGGTTAAAATGAGACCGTAGATCATATTACGTCTCTATCGAAGTACGAGGAGTTATTAATTAAGATATGCGATGAAACGACGAACTAATTTAGTTAAAGGGTACGAAGTATTATTATAGAAAGTTATCAAAGTTTAATAAACTTTGACATTCTCGAAAAACATGACCGACGTACTAAATTAGTTTTTACGTAAAGGTGGGATGCGGACGTGACAAATTGGAGAAGGAAGAAATCGAATTAAGACAATCTATAGTCCAGGTGAGCTTCTTTTCTTATCCTCAGGATAAAATGCTTTATTTATGATGTTTTCTTCGAAATAAAAGTATTTATTTATGATGTTCTCTTTTGAGAAATGATGATGAAATGTTAATTTAATTACCTGCCCAAATGTTTATGTTTTTATGTATGTATCCTATCCATGAAATGTTATGAATGTTGTTGGGTCGCTCCCAACTTATGAATAAAATCGATATCGGATCCTATGCCGGAAGGACAATACCTGGCTAGGATTAACGTGTACACTTAATGGTGACTAGGGGCCGTAAGGACAATGCGCGGCCGGTCATAGCGACGTAGAAGGAGGCCTACTTCTACGGCGTTAATGGAAATGTTATGAGGAAAGGAAAGTGATATGGATCATACATACAAGGAAAATATGTCTGGCCAGACAAATGTTTATGAAATGATGAAAATGTTTCGTAAGTACAAGGCCTTTTCAAATAAAACCCTTGTGTCTTACTATGATGGGACTATATAATTTAAATTTTATAAAATGTTTTGGCATGAATCCATTGAGTGCATTCTTGTACTCAGCCCTGCATGTTTGTTTTTAAATGTGCAGGTTGAGCAGACGATGGATGGAGATGTGTTGAGCAGTTGGTACTTTTTGTTGCTGATATATAAGTAGAAACCTTGACTACACATCGTCATATGTGTATTCACATGTCTTTCCGCTGCAATAGAACTAAGTTATCTTTTGATGTTGACAGTTGAATTCCTTCAGATCATTTGAACCTTTTGTTAAGAATCCGTAGGTCTCTTTCCATATGTAAATTATGTGTGTCTTGTATTTAATGGTTGAAGCTTCTTGGTTTACTTGAATTATGTCCCACAAGCTTATGATTAATTGTCTTTCATGTTTCTTGATTACTGTTCCAAGTATTAGTCCTCGTTAATCCGTCTTAGGATTAGAGGGCTGTTACACTACCACTAGGCCAACACACGCACACTGTTTCACAATTTTTGATGTGTCATCATGTTCCATCATTATATGTATATATATATATATATATATATAATATTTTAATCATACTCAATTTTTAATTCAATAAATTAAAATTAAAAATGTACATATACCCTAATTTTGTATTTATCAATCCTAATAATAAATTATTAACTAATAAGAATGAAATTAGATGATAAAAATTAATTTTATACCCTAATTGGACTAAAGGATACAAAATTATAAAATTGAACTAAAGGATACAAAATTCAAATTGAAAAAAAAACATTGAAAGTGAGACAAATTATGAGACATTGGATCTCAAATACAAGAATATGGGCCAAGAAAATGATGGTTATGTTATATATTCTTCTGGTCTTTGAATAAGTATTTTCAATTATCAAATCATGTATAAAAAAGTTGATAAATTTTTTTATCCTTAAAGAATTTTCCATTGTAGATGAGAAGTTGATAAATTTACTTTTTTTTAATCCTTAAAGAAGTCGATAAATTTACTTTTTTAAAGACATTGGATCCCAAATATACCGAAAATTGAACAAATAAAGAATTTGCATTGTAGACGAGAGTAAAAGTGGAAGTTAGATGACATTTATGCGAAGACGGATAAAGTATTTACATAATATCTAGTAATATTTAATCTAATTACAGAGAGGTTTCAGCTCAAAAAATTGACTTGATTTGCAAAAGCATTATTTGAAGTATATAGAAATTATTGTATGAAATTTTCAAGAAAAAACCTTGGGTGAGGATCGTCTCACCGTGTGTTCACCTTTGTTTTTTGTTAAAATAATTATATATTAATTATGGTGAGTAAGGATAATTAGATTTTATTAATTTATAATTAAATTTATTAATTTTTTATTTATTAATTCAAAATTAGAATTTATTAATTCATAATTATGGTTTATTAATTCATAATTAAAGTTTATTAATTCAAAATTAGGGTTTATTATTCAAAATTAAGGTTTATTATTCAAAATTAAGGTTTATTAATCCATAATTAGGGTTTATTAATTTATAATTAGGGTTTATTAATTCAAAATTATGGCTTATTATTCAAATTAGGATTTATTAATTCATTAAGGTTTATTAATTCAAAATTAGGGTTTATTAATTCATAATTATTATTAATTCCAATAAGAGTTTATTAATTCAAAATTAGGGTTTATTAATTCACAATTAAATTTATTAATTCACAATTAGGGTTTATTAATGCGAATTAAAATTTATTAATTCAAGATTATTGTTTATTAATTTATAATTAAGATTTATTAAATTAATTAATTTAATAATAATTAAATAAATAAAATAAATTAATAATTAATTGGTGGTCTCACTGTGCACGCAGCGCGCACAGGAGACCACCCTAATTTTTGAATACCGTGGTCATCTACATTTAGGCTTATTAAGTTTAAATCTTATGTAATTATGGCGTGTATCAATTAATCAATAGCATTAAAATCAGAAATGATGGAAGTGATGGCGTGTAAAAAAGTTAGCCATCCTAAGTCCTTAGATAGGTAGCTAGGTAGATAAAGCTAGGAAAATGTCATTATGACATTTGACAAAAGCATTGTAATAGTAATTTTTCATTGCCTATAAAACGGCATATGTTAGTTCATTGTAAAACACACCAAGAATGAGAGAATTCAATAAAAATCCTTTGCATTCTCCAAAAACCATGAGTTTCTAAGTTTTTTGTTTTCTTATTCCTATAGCCGATAGCAAATTCTATACCCATCCTTGAGAGCTAAATAATATATCCCAACACCATATAAAAAAAAAATCCTTTCACTTCCGCTGAACATATTTTCTGGAAACGAAGGTCCCGTCCCTGTTTTCTCCATTAAAAGAGTTCTGTGTGAGCTCTATCAGGTATAATTTCTATTTTCTTTTTTGGTTTAATGTGTAATCCGAAAAAACACATCCTATCCCCCATTTGGTATCAGAGCTACAAAAGCTTCTGAGGCCTAAAAGACTAGGACAAGCTTAACTTGTTAGGCAGCATGATGTCGTAAGTCCTTTTTATTGTTAAGAACCCGCCTAGGTGAAGGATTTAGATGTTTATTGTAGTAATGATATTATATTGGTGTGTAGAGTTGATTTTTGAGAAACTCTTAAACCATATATATATGTATATTATGTTGTGTTACTATTTTTAAATAAAATTGGGATATGTTTAATCATAAGACTAAGGATGGTATATGGATTTGCTTGAAGCTTTAGGGTAAGAAATTTTTCAATCATAGATCAAAACTCTTTTGTTCAATCTGATTTTTCAGACTCAGAAAATTTTAAGGATAAGCATAAAATATCGTGTGAAAATCATAATTTTATTTGTCAATTTGAACAAAAATTTAAACATTTATTACATTCAGAAAATAATCATTTAAATAGTATTACAAATTTAATTATAAATTTAAACCGTAATTTAGAAAAGAATAAAAACGATAATTATAACTTACTTAAAGAAATAATACAAAGTAATCAAGAAAAGAATAAATTAATCAAACAGATTAGTGAAAATTTTGACTATATTAAAGAACAAAATAATCAAATCATCTCGGAAATTAAGCAGTTAAATAAAAATTTGCCTAGTAAACTGAGATTAATCAGTTAAGTTACCTAATAGAAAATCTAAAACCAAAGAAAGTTGAATTAGAAACTAAAAAACTATTAGGAGAAATTGAATTACAAATCAGTGAAACTTTTAATAAATTAGAAACAAAAATAAATAATAGACCAATTGATCAAGATATAGATAATATTACACAAGCTATAAATAATTTAAGCTTAGGTTCACAAGAAAGACCTAGAAAAATAACCCCTACAATATATAATTATTGGAAATCTAAAAAATGAATAATTTTAGACCATTTTCTGGAAATTCACAAATTATACAGCAAGATAGAAATTCTACAAGTAATATAAATGAAATTATTACTTCAGATACATTTTTACATAGAATTTTAAGTTCTAGAAGGGATCTGGAAGCAATAGTTCTCAACAAACTATACAATTAGAAGAAGAAATAGATATTGATAGAAATTTAGAAATTTACAATAATCATAGTTTCGAAATTTTACAACCAAGAGTTTTATATCAAGCAGGAATAATAAATATAAACACAAGTTTTATTAGAGGAAGTAGAGAAGTAAGTACTAGAGTAGTTGATGGTACAACCGAATTTATAGATTTACTATCACCAGAAACTATAAAGAAATTAATTAAAAGTAATAAACTATTTTCACATATATGATTAATAATAATAGGAATAAAAGCATTTGGAAGACAAGAGGTAGGAACAAAGGCTTTAGTATTAATCTGGATCAATCATGGCAACAAGATGTTAAAGAGCTATTATATCGTGAATGGAAGTAGATTTAAACAAAAATTCAGCATTATTTTATTGTGCCCCTAATATTTTAAAAGATACTAGAGACATAAGTAAAATAAAAATTGCAATACAAACTAAAGGATATACAAATTATGAAGGAAATAATTTAGTAATAAGCGTTGGAGTATTAGGAAAAATGAGTACATCTTCAAGTATGAAATATAAAGTAAATATTGAAAAAATGATAAAAGTTATTGCTTCAAAAGGAATTAAAATGATAAAACCACAAAAAATTGATCCTACTGAATTAGCAGGATTAGAATGGAATTTAGAAGATTTAAAAAAGAAATCTAATGAAGTTTTAGTTCCACAAAAAAAGTATCATTTATGATAATAATGGATAAGCCAATTTAAGATTTATAAATTTTGTAAAAAGAAACAATAAAAATGAGGAAAGTGATGATGATGATGATGATATGGAAGTAAACTATAACTTAGTGAATGAATATTAGGATACAAAACCGATTTATGATACAGATTCTGAAGAAATAGACACATTAGAATTAACTGAAACAGAAATGATAGGATATTGTCAATTTAATAACGAAGATTATGACAATAATTTAGAAAGTAATATAGAATGTGAAACAGGGTTCAAGTTTGAAGAAACAAAACAACAATAGATGAAATAATTAATAAAAAATTTACTGAAATAAATTTGCAAGATCAAGTTGATGATATGTTAATAGAATGTATTACAGAATTAGGAATGGATTCAAATCAAGCTTATAAAGAATTAGAAAAATATTATAACCTACCATTAGTTTCAGAAATTGAACAAGGAAAAATCATGATCAGTGATTTCTATAAAAATAATAATAGAGAAACTAATTTTATGGACGTTTCTATGACTCCTAGTAATAAAAGACCTAAACCAAAATTTATACAAAAAGGATAGGGTAGTATAACAGGACAAGGTAGACAAAATTGGACACCAGTCCAAGCCCAATATGAAGGAGAATCTGAAATAATTGGAAAAGGCAAACGAGCTCCAATAGGAAAATTATATAGTGGAGATATATTATATATAGAAGAACAAAGCCCGTAATTAAGATGAAGTTTTAGTTTGAGAACAAACGGTAGTAAGAAATTGGCAAAAAGAAAAAAGAGGAGATATGAATATGTTTTCTTATTTAGAAACAACCTTAGGTCCAACAGCCTTAGGATTATGACAAAGTAAAAAATCTCAAGCTCCTGATGAAATAAATCAATTAAAAACATGAGGAGATAATCCTTATAATTTTACAAGTGCAATAAGATTATTAATAATAGGTGTTGATCCGGTAAAAGAGAATACATTTTTGCAAGACACAACAATAAGAAATTTAGAACAATTAAGTATTTCAGACTTTAAATATATAAGAGAATTTACAAATGACTTTGTTAGATTATTATCACAAACTGGTAGAGCAATGGAAGATGAATTATGTAATAAATATTTTGTAAAACTTCCAGGAGATTTAGGAAAACAAATACATGAAGCCTAGGATGTAACTACTCCGAATTTAGGAATAGGACCAAGAATAACTTTTACATTTAAATATTTGGAAGATAGATGTAAAGATGCAGTAATAAAAGAACAAATAAAAAGACAAACATGGGCATTTTGTAAAGCTGCTATTTATACACCTCAAGCTTATGGATATTACAAAAAACCATATAAAAAAGGTATTAGAAAAAGTACTACTTATAAACATAATAAGAATAAAGATAGAAATAGATATGTTAAGAAACCTTACAAAAGAAAGTGTAGATGTTTTATGTGTGATTCAGAAAAATATTTAGCTAATAAATGTCCTAATAAAAATAAAAATTATGAAAGAAAAATTTAATAGAAGAAATAGGAGAATATAATATAGAAGTTATAAATTCAGAAGATTCTGATAATGAATCAATCTATAGTATTTATACAGAATATGAAAATGAAAAAGAAATAGATCATACAGTAGTAACATATACATATATGAATACACTAAATAATTGTTTACATTATTGGATTAAAGAAAAAGAAATAACCATATTCCATGTATTAATTGTAAATTATATCCTAAAATTACAAGAAGATATCAATGTAATAAATATTTTGAAGAAATATGTTTCTTATGTATAGAAAAACTATTTGGAATAAAAACTGAATTAAAAGGAAAGGCTAAAATTGAAGAAAATTAAAATACTAATATTTATAAAGTAAAATTGGAAAAACATGAAGTAATGTTAGAACTATATAATCATAAATATTTAAAATTAGAAAATAAATACGATGAACTCCAAAAAAGGATAGAAATTATAGAATATACATTAAATGATTATAAAAAATTTGAAAAATTGAACTAAATCAAATGGCAGAACAAATAGAGGAAGAAGAAAAAATATTAATAAATAATAGTAATAATACAAAAAACCCCGCAACAACAACTCTAATAAATATTCAATGTAGACTATGGATAGATAATGAAAATTATGAAGATTTAAATGCTATATTAGATACTGGAAGTACTAAAAGTTTAATAGGATATAGTTTAGTCAATCCTAAATTTCATAAATTATTAAATTATAAAATGGAAACTAGAACAGTTGAAAATAGAATCATGAAAATTACACATTGTTTAGAACCGACTGGAATACAATTTTTAAATTTTGCTGGTAATTATAGTTTAAAATATGATTTACCTCAAGTAATAATAAATCCAAAAGAAACAAATTCTAAAGATTTCTTATTAGGACTAAATTTTATTACTAGTCTAAATGGTAACCTAACCATAGCAAAAAACTTTATTACTCTAAGTAAACAAGTTTATAGTTTTCCAACACATAGATATACACATACATCAGAGTATGCCCGAAAGCGTGGTGGACTAGAGAATTAGATTTTTTGAAACAAATACAAAATAAACAAAATAATTTCATTGAAAATGAAGCTATAAAATTATTCTCACAATTTATTTCACAAGAATTAGAAAAAGGGCATGATATTACAACAAGTAAAAATTATCCTATAATATTAAGATTATAAAAATTAAGATTAATAGGAGACGATATTACAAAGGCAAAAGTAAATTATGTTTGTAAAATAAAAATAAAGTTACTTGAAATTACAATTAGAACAAAAAATTGAGAGTATAATGCAGAAGATGTAGAAGAATTTAGAAAAAAAATTAATGAAATGCTAAAATAAGGATGAATTAGACATTCAGAAAGTCCTCATAAATCTACAGCTTTAATAGTAAGAAATCATTCAGAAATAAAAAGAGGAAAACCTAGGATAGTATACAATTATAAAAGATTAAATGATAATTGTGAAGATGATGGTTATAATATACCAAATAAAGAAACTTTGATAGCACTTATACAAAATAAAAAGATATTTAGTAAATTTGATTTAAAAAGTGGATATAATCAGTTAAAATTAGAAGAATGGTTTAAACCATGGACTGCTTTTACTTGTCCAGAAGGACAATTTGAATCGAATGTATTAAGTTTAGGGTTAAAAAATGCGTCCAATATCTTTCAAAGATTTATGGATAATATATTTTTAAAATATAAATTTTGTTTAATATATATTGATGATATTCTTGTAGCAAGTGATAATTTAAAAGAACATGAAGAACATTTAAATATTATATTTAAGGAAATTGAAAAGAATGGTATAATAATCAGTAAAAGGAAAATGGAATTGTTTAAAAGAAAATTTTCATTTTTAGGATTAGAAATTATAAATGAAAAAATAGAATTACAACTCCATATTGTTATAAAAATTTAGAATTTTCGAATAAATTAACAAATCTAAAACAAATACAATCATTATTAGGACTTGTAAACTATCATAGAAAATTTGTTCCAAATCTTAGCAAATTAGTTGGCCCGTTATATAGTAAAACTACAAAGAATGGTCAACGACATTTCAATATAAAAGATGAAAAACTTATCCAGAAAATTAAAAATGAAATAAAAAATATTAAACCTTTAGAACAACCTACAAGTGATAATTATTTAATTATTCAATGTGATGGAAGTAAAGAAGGATGAAGAGCGGTATTAATTTGTAAACCCCATAAATTTAGTCCAAAAAATGAAGAAAGAATAGATGCTTATGCTAGTGAAAATTAACTTTAATAAAACAGGTTTAAATTGGACATGTTTAGATTATGAAATACAAGCATTAATAAATTCTTTAGAAAAATTTAAAATATGGTTAAAAATGAATTCATTTATTAGAATGTTGTGAAGCTATTGTAAAATTTATTAATAATGCTAATAATAAAAAGTTAATAAAACAAGATGGATAAATTTACAACAAATAATCAAGGAAATAATTATAGAATAAAATTTGAACATATAAAAGGTAAAGATAATAATATTGCTGAACTATTATCTAGAAAGATAAATCGTCTTTTTTATGCAGGAAATGAGTAGAAAAATTATAAAGCCTTCAAAGGAAAAGAAAATTACACACCAAAGTCTCAAGACTGAAGGAAGAAAATTATACAATTCAGGATCTGAGAGGAATTATCTAATGGATATTTATTCAGACGAGGAAAGCAAAAGTGTTACACACTTCTCCAAATTAAGAGAATCCAAAGATTAAAAGATGAAATTCAATTTGGAACAATAACTTTACAAAAATGCTCAAATCCTGCTATGCAGTTCAGAACAATTACAAAGGTTACACAGAGACAACAGGTTATCCTTGATAATCTATGGCATATTCAAACATTGCCAAAAGCTACAGCTTTTAAAGTCCAAGCTTTAAATGCTCTGGCATTTTACTTTTCTGAACAAAATCAAAACCGAGCAACCTTAAAAGAAGTTTACACATTATTTTATTTTTAGAGGAACAAAAATTGGAGTTTTTCATAACTTTAATACTATTCGAAAATATATTAATTGTCCTAAACCTCTTTGGAAGGGATTACAGTTTTTCAAAAGCATTATCAAATGCTAGAGAAGCCTTTGGTATACAAGAATTTTTTATTGAACCAGAGGAAGTCAAAAGTTTTGCTCAGATTGCACAAGAAAATCCAAGTAGTGTGATTCAACATCAGTCTTCTTTGTTAAAAAATTATGAATCACAACTTGTGGATTTTGAAAAGAAAACTTCTGATCTAAACACTCAATTGAAAAGTTTAAAAAATGATTGTAATTTCAAAGATCAGACGATCTCGGTCATGGAATCGACTATTACAAAGTTGAATCAAAAAATTATTTTTTGAAAACCAAAACCCAGTATGTTCCACCTCCAAGAAATTTTGAAAATTTTAAAACTAGAATTCTTGATATTCCTTGGAGAGAAACAATGGAACCAGTCCTGAAAATTGTTTCTGACCTTGAGGAAATTATTTCTACAAAAGTTTTACAGGGATTTCCTCAAACTCTTGTTAATTTACAAAAGAAACTTGTTGAAATTTATTTCAATGAGTTAAAATACAAAGGCATAAAAATAATACAAAGGTCTGATGTTTATAAATTTATACAGAAAGAAGAGATATTAACTAATGAACAGATCAGAATTCCTGGCCTTCTGCTTCTACATATTGATTTAAACAAGACCGACATGCCAGATGAAATGATAATCAATTTTTACCACAATGGTATGATTGATTTCATGGAATTCAGCTATACAGAAAAAACAGAAGACCTAATGAACAAAATGAGAGAAAAATTTCTATTGATAGTTAACAATATGTCATCCTTATCTTCCAAACCAAAGGTCTACTGTAAAATTCTAGCTTCTCTTCCAGAAGCTACATCACATAGTTATCGTCTGACTAGAAAAAGAATCTACTTGACAGATATTGAATATTCTGGACGATATCTTCAAACTAGATTTAAAAGGTGGAACCAGATCATTTTACATTTCAGTATTCTGAAGAACAAATTAATATATTTCAGAAGTCTGAAAACATCCCTAAAATTGAATTATGGATGAAGTACAAACTTGCGGCTGAAGGACATTATTTACAAATATGGGTAACACCAAATTGGAATATATTCATTCTTTTCAGTGGAGAAGGTGATAGCCTTACAGATGAAGAAAATGCTATCATCAATACAGATAAAGAAGAAGAAGACATTGATGATTCTCAAAGCTGTGACACAATTCCAGAGACTCATCGAGATTTTCGAAAGATTAAACATATTTGTGTCAATTATTAGTTTGTAACTGTTTCTCTTTTGTAATCTTCTTCTTTTTCCTGTTTTTCTTTTACACGTATAGGATGTCATGTATCAATTAATCAATAGCATTAAAATCAGAAATTATGGAAGTGATGGCGTGTAAAAAAGTTAGCCATCTTAAGTCCTTACCTAGGTAGCGAGGTAGATAAAGCTAGGAAAATGTCATTATAACATTTGACAAAAGCATTGTAATAGTAGTTTTTCATTGCCTATAAAACGACATATGTTAGTTCATTGTAAAACACTCCAAAAAAGAGAGAATTCAATAAAAATCTTTTGCATTCTCCAAAAACCATGAGTTTCTAAGCTTTTTGTTTTCTTACTCCTATAGCCGATAGCAAATTCTATACCCATCCTTGAGAGTTAAATAATATATCCCAACACCACATAAAAAAAAAATCCCTTCACTTCCGCTGAACATATTTTCTGGAAACGAAGGCTTCGTCCCTATTTTCTCCATTAAAAGAGTTATGTGTGAGCTCTATCAGGTATAATTTCTATTTTCTTTTGTGGTTTAATATGTAACCCGAAAAAACACACCCTACCCCCCATTTAGCATTAAAATCAGAAATGATGGAAGTGATGAAGTTTAAAAAAGTTAGTCATCCTAAGTCCTTAGCTAGGTAGCTAAAGCTAGGAAAATATCATTATAACATTTGACAAAAGCATTGTAATAGTAATTTTTCATTGCCTATAAAACGGCATATGCTAGTTCATTGTAAAACACACCAAGAAAGAGAGAATTCAATAAAAATCCTTTGCATTCTCCAAAAACCATGAGTTTCTAAGCTTTTTGTTTTCTTACTCCTATAGCCGATAGTAAATTCTATACCTATCTTTGAGAGCTAAATAATATATCCCAACACCACATAAAAAAAATCCATTCACTTCCGCTGAACATATTTTCTGGAAACGAAGGCTTCGCCCCTGTTTTCTCCATTAAAAGAGTTCTGTGTGAGCTCTATCAGGTAATTTCTATTTTCTTTTATGGTTTAATATGTAATTCGAAAAAACACCCCCTACCCCCATTTGTATATATATATATATTATTAATATTATGGATCATTATCAGGTAAAGGTCGACGACAGGAATCGGAAGTTTGAAAAATGTGAATTGATGTATTCGTTGATAGTTTCTTGAGTAATAATCATTACACAAAAACTTGTGTACAACTAGGCGCTAAAGCTAGGCAAATAAGTTTTATGATTTTTAAGTATTAATTATTATGTTATTTTATTATTTTATATTTTGTTTATTAATTCATAATTAAGGTTTATTAATTTAAAGTTAGGGTTTATTAATTCATAATTAAGGTTTATTATTCAAAATTAGGGTTTATTATTTTCAATTAGGGTTTATTAATTTAAAATTAGAGTTTATTAATTCTAATTAGGGTTTATTAATTTAAAATTAGGATTTATTAATTATTCAAAATTAGAATTTATTAATTCATAATTATGGTTTATTAATTCATAATTGAGGTTTATTAATTCATAATTAGGGTTTATTAATTCACACATAGAGTTTATTAATTCAAAGTTAGGGTTTATTAATCCACAATTAGGGTTTATTATTCAAAATTATGATTTATTATTTTAATTATGGTTTATTAATTCATAATTAGGGTTTATTATTCAAAATTAGGGTTTATTAATTCCAAATAGGGTTTATTAATTCATAATTAGGGTTTATTAATTCATAATTAGGATTTATTATTCAAAATTAAGATATATTAATTGAAATTATTATTTATTAATTTATAATTAAAGTTTATTAAATTAATTAATTTTAATTAAAATCAATTTAATTAATTAATTAAAACTAATTGATTAAGATTAATTACTAAATTAACTTAATATAATTAAGTGGGTCTCACTGTGCGCGGGCGCGCACAGGAGACCACCTCTAATCATTATTGAAGTAACACAAAAGCCACAAATGTCTAAAAGAAAAGCAAAGTGTGTTGGATTAGTTAATCAATCTATAACCGTGCCATTGCTTTGAATTATAACTTTAAGTTTAATTGCTTGGAACTTGAATCTTAATCGAATAATCGAATTGAACAATTACATTTTTGTTGGTTCGGTTTGATTTTAAACTTATTTAGTTACGATTCGATAATAGTTTTGGACAATTTGAATTTTATTAAGTCGGTTTGATTTTCTGAAAAAAATATCGATTGAAATCTAACCGACCAAAATTTTATTAAATAAATAATATTTTATTACTATTTAGATATATAAATTAATAATTTCGTTTCTAATTGATTTGTTTTACTGTGACAATGATGCTTAATTTTTTTATGAATTTCTAATTAATTTTGATAATAGGCTTTAAACTTTAGAAATGAAATATTTTGCAAAATTTGGTTAAATTAAAATCGAAATTTAAATTTGGATCGCTTCGATTCGACGAAATACTTGATCGATTCAATTAAAAATTAAAAACTTAGAATAATTTGATTTTAAATTCGATTTCTAACCGAACCATAAATGTTGACCCGAAAAATGTAAGAGCACAAATCTAGCCAAAAAAATAGGGAAATGTAGGTGTAAATATATAAAAATCCTTAAAAAGAATGAGCACGATGGCCAATGTAAGAAAACGACGGCTGAGTAATGGGCTGATTGAAAGAGATGGGGATAGAAGAGAGAGAGTGCCGTCAACATAGTTACATATGTACTCAAAACTCGCGCGCGCACACACACACACACATACCTTATATGAGAGAGAGATAGAGACCCACATACACATACACATACACATAGGGCTATATACGAGCCGAGTGAGTAGAATCTATGCCAAAACAATTCGACTCGCTTAAATTTTATTCTACCGAGTTGAATTGAAACTTTAAATTGAGATCGGTTTCTTGGTTATAAAATTTTGATTTCATGAAATTATTCGAATTCGGTTCGATAACTACTGTTATGAGATATATTCGAACTCGAGCTCAAACTCGCTCGTGTTCGACTTTGCTTTCGTTTTCGAGTTCGTCATCGAGTCAATTCGGTTTGATAATGTGTTATTCGAGATCGAACTCAATTCAAGCTCGAGATCTTGATATATATGCTTATTTGTTGCTAAATAATTATAATTAACATATATTTTATAATTTATTATTCATTTTAATTATTTAAATATGTATAAATAATCGATTATTTTATACGTTCATGAACATGTTCGTGAACATGTTCGATAAGGTTCATGAACATGTTGAATAAGAGTTCATGAACATGTTCGCGAACCCTCGTTTGAGTTCGAACCAAACATGTTCATGAGCCTACGAGGCGAACATCTCTAAGCTCGAGTTCGGCTCGATAAACTTATCGAGCTCGATTCGAGGCTCGAGTTTGCTCGTTACAAAACGATCGAATTTGACGAGCTTTTTCGGTAGAGCTCAGGTAGCTCACGAACGGTTTGATTTGTTCTGACCACACACACATACACATAGCACTAAGGGTGTGTAAGAACCGAATCGAATCGAAAAAACCGACCGAATTGATCTGTTTTGGTCAGTTCGGTTCAGTTTTTGAGAAAATGTTTTTTGGTTCAGTTCAAATTTTCAATTATAATCGGTTTCGATTCGATTTTCAATTTTATATTTTAGGTTCGGTCGGTAATCGAACCGAAAATATTATTTCTATATATTTATATATTTTATATAATTATTAATTAATATTTTGATTAAATAATTAGGATTAAAATATATTTATTTAAAATATATATACATAATATATATTTCGATCTTTTTTTCGGTCCGACCAAAACCGATCGATTTTTTAAATTCGATTTTAGATCGGTCCGAAAATATAAATCGGTTCGATTCGATTAAAAAAAATGTTCGATTCGATTTTCGACTTGAAAAATTTCGATCGATTGATCGATAACCGATCGACCGATGCACACTCTACATACATAGCACCAATACTCTCTCTCTAAACAACCTTATTGAGGATTCGATAATTATGTTAAGAATTCAAGATTTCAAGAAGTAATATTTATATCAGATCTGCCTACTTAAGTTATTAAGTTAGGTATTGGGTACTTTTTTACTGTATAGATTTAATTATTTGTAATAAATTGTTTGTCATATTGGAATGAAACCGTTTGTCTAATAATTTGAAAACCAATTTAGAGGAGTATACTAGCATTTAAGAGAGAAGGAAACGAATAAGGCTCTACTTGTGTGTGTGTTGGTCTAGTAGTAGAGTGATTAATGCCTGATGCCAAAAATCTCGGGTTCGAGTCCACCGTGACGTAACCTTTAAAATTTATGTACTAATTAACCAAAAAAAAAGAAAAAGAATAAGGCTCTACTTTGAGTAATAGATCTCGTAAAATGATGATTGTATATTCCACTATAAATGTATTTTCTTTTATTTTATTGTCCTTATTAAGATCCGAGGAATTAAAATAGTTGTAGCTCACTAAATTTTGTCACCACTCGGTTTAATATTATTAAATTTAAAAGGTGATAACATTGGCCACTCAAACTCCATCATCATAATTACAGTTGCTATTTCATGAGAAATGATGAATGATGGGACTTTTCACAACTTCAATGATATATCAATTGATTATTTTTTTTCTTTTTAATTTTTTTTCCAATATAGTAAGAAGTTAATAATTGCTATAATCGAATTCTTGGCTAGGAGAATAAATTATTAAAAATCCACGTGATTTCCCCAACACAATCATTGAAAAAAAGATCCAGGGCCTACTACATTACCCAAAAGGCCCCTTTAATATTACATTTTTTTTGTATTTTAAACTACAATTTAAGACTCCCAAATTTCAAATTTCTTAAAAGATGTTTTTAATTGAATTCAAGTAATGGTAAATCTAAATTGCCTTAAAAAAGGTTAATTCATATTCTAGTTTTCCTACTAGTCTTGTAAGAGTGTGGCTTGAAACTTTGAAGTACTTTTTTATAGGAATATTAAATTTTGATCCTAATGAACATTTGTCTTGTGATGTTTTCAAAACAATTTTTCCAAGCCTTAAAAGTGGTGAAATTATTTGATCGTGAAATTCATATCAGCAAATACTTTACAAAGTACTCAAAA